>CM068762.1:10464275-10680648 GCA_035084275.1 Hydrolagus colliei | reverse complement strand
TGTTGACTCACTTTTCCTTTCTCCATAGATGCTGCCTGACCTGCTGAGTGTTCCCCAGCGACTTCGGTTTTTGTTTCAGTTTTCCGGCGGCTGCGGTATTCGATTCATTTCTGCGTTTCGATCCCAAGCTCCCAGTAAAGATACGAGATCCCACAACTTCCCCCCCCCCCCCCCCCCCCCCCCCCACAACTTCCTCCCCACAACTTCCCCCCAACTCGCACAAGCCCTCACGTAACTGTCCGAGAATAACTACCTTTCAGTTCACCCCTTACCCATCAGAAAACAACTTGCATTTAAATGGCGCCCTTCACGCCGGAGGGCGTCTCAGAGCGTTTAATACTTTAAACGCCTGATAACCCGTCCCTGGACAGAATTATAATTGCAAACAGCAGGGTCTGGGTAAAGAGAAATGATTCGGCTCTTAGTTCTCATTGTGGTTAATGTTACGCGGAGGAAAAAAACCCGAACGGTCACTGTGGCAACAGCACGATATTTAACAAACCGTTAAACTTTACAGGAAAAAAAAACGTGCGAAGCACTTTGAGATGCTTCCCCTCCCTCCCACCCATCCATTCCGACACGAGAGACAACGCGTCGCGCGTTCAAACGCAAGGATAATTATTCTTCTTATTTTTATTTAATGTAGAGCCTTACCGCGCTGGGAGAATGTGCACGCAAATTCTGTAGGTGAATTCGACGCGCAGCTAAACATCGCACGAATGCTTACCATATAAAAAATGTATACTTCGGCAAGTTGAATTGCGTTTCTTTACAACAGCAACTTCGATTTGTATAGCGCCCTCCACGCCAGACGGCGACTCAGAGCACTTTATCTGGAACACATAGCACCAAACTATGTGAGGGAGTTAAGCCGAGTAGAATCCTAGTGAGCTCTATCACCTCACTGTGTCAGAACTCTTTAAACACCTGTAGCGGAGATGCGGTTTCAGCGTTCTGAGACGCGCTACCTTGCGTGAAGGGTATTGTCATTGTTGCTTACAGTCGCGTGTTTTTTTTTTGGGTGGGGGGGGATTGTTTTCTGCAGTTGGGTGCCTTTCAGAAGCCCTCAGCAATCTAGGTCAAAGTTGATTGGCTGGCTGCAGGATAAAATCACAACAGTGGAATATGGTACCAGTGTTCTTCGGCTCCTCCGCTCTTTCACCCTTTCGTGCCGGGAATTGTACATAAACTCATTCACCTGATGTACAATGGCTTCGTAAACATCTAGCCCTTTCAGAGTAAAATTGCTCGACCCCCTGTCCACTTTGCAGGTCAGCATGCAGAGCACTTTGAGACATCTGCCGGATGTAAAAAGAGCTGTGTCAACAGCAAGGGATGTTATTGTTGCCTCAAGGCTAGAAGTGTTTCAGAGACTTTTGCCGGGGCATTAGCGCGTTCCCCCCGTCTCGTGTCGATTCCTAACTGTGTTTAACGCAATAAGGAATCTCGTTCGCGTTCCCGTTGGCCTCCGGGAATCAGCAACTCTTCTCCAGAAGTGAATCGCGAGTTCAAAACCAATGCGGGTTTCACACTCCGTCACCGAGCGTTGCTCATACAATTGCTCTTTGCAGATGACACACCGCCTTACCCCGTCAAAATCTCTCAAAACGCCTCACTTTAATGATTGTATTTGTGGGTAAATGTGGCAGCCAATATGCCGCCAGCAACGTTTCACATCCGATTTGTTTACCTGGACACGGGGAATGTATTCAATTTGATTCTCAAACAGTTACTTCACCCGCTCGCGTCCCTCATCGACACGCAACCTGTCCTTAAATCCAATACAGTCACTGTCAATCTCAGTGGGTGGGTTTCGCGTACCTGTCTGACTGTGAGGTGCAAAAGTCCCAAACGCTTGGCGAGTTTGAGCGTTGAGACGCAAAAATGCGTACCCTGCAGTCACTGAAACTCGGGAGACCTGTAGCATAGGGATTAGCTCGCCTCGCAAGCGAGATGACTCCCAGGCCGGGAAAAACCTTCGCCAAGCTTCCGTACTCCACACGTTTCTGTTTACTGAGCAGTAAGTAGGAACCCAATTGTTAGTTGATTGTCGGACTGCTTTCCGAGGGTAATAATCCCTCAAAGACAAATTGGGGGTCGCTCAATCCACGATTGTGGCACACTACTGATGTGTCTGTTTGGTTTCATCCAGAAAATACACAGCCGATTCACTTATACATAAATAAAATAATAATAACAATCCTTGCATTTGATCGAGCGCTTTTCACCTCTTGTCGACGGCTCAAAGCGCTTCACAGAATGTACTGTAAAGTGAATTGACTGTATATTCGTGGGTTTACAATATGCTTCATATTGTACACTTTGCAATATATTCCCCGAAGCGCTTTGAGATGTCTCAACGGCGTAGTAAGGCGCGATATCAAATTCAAGGTTGTATTATTATCGTTAAAAAAACGTGCCCAGATTCTACAGCTCCGTACCCGTACGCAATGTGACTTTCTCCCAATTTCTAGATGTCAGCATTGAATGCTTTACCATGCAGAAATGGGTTACCCTTTCACCCAGTTTGCTATGGAACACATGTTTGACACTGTCACATACAATGCAAGATGCAAAGCGAATGGGTTACCTTTGACCCAGTTCAGCAACACATAAGGCTGTTACTTGATTATGGAGTATCAGATGCCAGTGAAATGACTCACGGTTGCCTGCCAGATGGACAGAAGGTTCCTAAGACGATTTGGAAATAAATGACCACATTCGCCAAAAAAATAAGCCCGCTCTCGAAATCATTACGGCGTTTAATTGCGTTTTGTTTCACTCAGATCACTGGCAGATTGAACTGTTTGAAGACACTGGGTAAAAAACACACGAACCAGAGCGTTAGCAAAGCTGATGTACAAAGGAGTTACTTAAGTCCACCTTATAAAGTCGGTGTTTTGTGTTGAATTGTTGTAGCATTAAAAATCAGATGTAGAGATTACCATTACACAGTAAAGCGATGATGTGTAAGGCTGCTATTCCTTCCCCCCCAGTCCCTCAAGTATGAACAGATCTCGTTGTCTGTCCATTGTAGCAAAGAGTGTCCACTCCCAGTTTACACTGTTGAAGTAATTTGTTATTGTTAATGCTTCACTTTGGAACTTGCATTGGCTCGGGGCTGCGGAGAGCTCTGTACACAGTCAGCCGAGCGTCAATGAACACAGCGAGTGCCAATCAACTCCACTGCTGCTCAGAAATTAACCTTTCAATAATAATAATAATAATAGTCCCTGCATTGGATAGAGCACCTTATTAAATTGTCGAGACGTCTCAAAGCGCTTCACAGGATACACTTGCAGAGTGGATGGCCTGTGCATTTTGTGGGTAAAACACGGCAGCCATTTTGCGCACAGCAAAGTCCCACAAGCAGCCATGGAATGAGCGACCGATTCTATTTGGGGGATTGTTGGTCAGGACACCGGGAGAGAGAAACGTCCTTCTCTTTTCCAATGGTGCCTTGGGATCTTTAACGTCCGCCCGAACAGGCAGACGGGGACCTTGGTTTGGCGTCTCGTTCGTGAGTTATCAAAACAAAAACAGGCTCAGTTGGTAGCATTTTTGTGCTGCATTGGAGGTTGTGCAATGGCTCCCCCTGCTTTGTGCTCAGAGTTAATGCAGCGCTGGGGGAGTGATGCGTCATTAGAGCCGCCATCCTCCAGGTGAAATGCTAAACCGAGGTTCCATCTCCCCAGCCATTGCGAGCATAAAGTCTCCAAATGGGGGTTGAAGGACAAGTTCACTAATAATAATAATAATAATAATCCTTGCATTGATGTAACACCTTATCACGTCGTCGAGACGTCTCAAAGCGCTTCACGGGGTATAATGTAACGCGGTTTGACTGCGCACTTGGTGGGAGAAACGCGCGGCAGCCGATTGGGCACAATCATTGTGTCCCACAATCAGCGAGGTGCCCGACATGGGGCTTGAACCCACAAACTTCCCTACTCGGGGAGGTGAGAGCGCCAACAGACTGAGCCATGCTGGCTCCTGAACCCCCCCGGTGATCATGGTCAAACAGACCTGGCCATTTCATGGTGCAACGAGAAATGAAGGGATTAGAAGGAAGCAGTGGTCCTCACGTTTCCTGCTGCTACAGAGTTAGGTTAAAGGTCAATCAACATCGGATAGATAAACCCACGAAGGACGAATGCTGAACCATTAATAATCAGTCAAATAACTATTTACTTTTATTTATTTTTTTAAAAAATTCTTAAAATCAGCCCGAACTTCGGCCCCTCACCGCTGAGAAAAACAATCAACAACTTTATTTTTCCCCCCACCTTGACTCCCAGTGAATTTGTGTGTTTACCAGGGTGACAAAGAGTAGTGCTTGGATCTGGATGTGAAAGCCCTTTTACCTCCCGACATCAGGGTCAAGCCACTGAGCAAGTCAGGAACTTCACGTAACGAACAGGAACACACAATGTAAACCCCCTTGACTGCTTTGGCCCAAGCTCAGAAGTCACACAGCTCCAGTTTGGCTACGTTTCACCCACAAACTAAAGATAATAATAATAATAATAATAACACTTGTGCCTCTTACTTATTTACTGCAGATTGTATTATTGTTTTCACTGTCGTTTATGTTCTCACTTCGGGCTGTAGTACTAAGCGACTAACTCTAACCACAAAGGAAGGAGAAGAATGTGCCCTCTTGTTTGGATGAAAGTTCACAAAGCACATAAAAGAATAATAATAATCTTTAAGTGGAGCCCTGTAGCTCAGTTGATTAGAGCACTCGCCTCACAAGCAAGAGACCTGGGTTCAATTCCAGGCAGGTCAGGGCGAAACCTTGGGCAAGTTACCTTACTCCACACACCCGATAATAATCCCTCAAAAAACAACAATAATAAATTGGTCACTTCAACCCAAGGCTGTTTGTGGGGACGCTGCTGTGCGCAATTGGCTGCCGCGTTTCACCCGCAAAAATGCACACAGTCAATTCACTTCACAGTGTATTCTGTGAAGCGCTTTGAGACGTTCTCGAAGACGTGAAAAGGGCTCCTTGAAATGCAAGGATCATTCCTATTATATCTCACTCGCAATATCTCACTCCCAGTGAGCAATATGGTTGATCAACACCTGAATAAGTTACCGTGTGTGTGGCTCCTCATTCGTAGACGCTTAGTCATCTTGGTTGCTATGATGACAAATTACTCACACGCTCCAAGGCTCTGATGCATCGATGGACTGTTGGTAAATAGGAGCAGGAGCTGGAGGGTCAAGAGAGGCAGAGACCCTTGGGCAAGTTTCCTCACTCCACACGCTGGATCATAATCCCTCCAAAAACAATAATAAATTGGTCATTTCAATCCACAACTGTTTGTGGGACACTGGCGTACGCAAATTGGCTGCTGCGTTTTTCGCGCTAGATGTACAGTCAATTCACTTCACAGCACATTCTCTGAAGTGCTTTGAGACGTCTAGAAGATGTAAAAAGCGCCAATTCAAACGCAAGGATTATTATTAATATTATTATTATTTAATAGGCATCAAGAAAGTGCCATGAACCAGATTGCAAACCAGCAGTTGAAAGTTTCCAATCATTGCAGTTAGCCAACATAAGTCGGTTTGTTACACAACATACTGTAGGCCCTTTTCCTTACCAAAGGCTGAAGTTCCCAATTTGCAAAAAGATTTTCAATTATGTCTTCATATTTTTGCAGTAACTTTCCCTAAACAAGTTCTAACGGTTGTAAAAATGGTTCAGATGAGCCCTAATAACAGGGCGGTGGCTCATTTTCATGAGTAAAGAACTATTAGACGCAAACGTTTCCTGGCAGGCTGTCTAGACATGTTCTGTAGCCAGCTCACAGCAAATCATAGCTGTAGAAGCACAGTAGTCAACAACAGAACTCAAACACACCAAAATCATCTCAGCAGTAAACTTCAACAGTAAACTTCATTATTTTCAAAAATAGTTAACACAAAGTTTTGACCAAACCAAAACTTGCAAGAACCAAAGATGGAAAGTGTTTTGTTGGTTTTTCTAATACTATATTGTTAATCTTTGGGACGTCTGGAAGGCGTGAAAAGAGTATATCAAATGCAAGGATTGTTGTGGTTATGTTCTAACACGAGTGAAAATGTCCACCTGTCGGGAGCGGACTCCAATTTCACTGTATTTAAAGAGAAAGTTTACTTTTAAGGAAGAGTGTTCGCTCACAATTTTGTTTGCAAATCGGTATGGGAAACTTTGAAATAAAGACTACTCTAAAAAAAATTGCCTTGTATATTGTATACATTGTATATTCTGTACATTTCATGGATAATTCTTCAGTGGATTGTAAAAGGGTAACCAAGGGCTATTTCAGAGCACGGAAGGTTTTTGCAATATATTAACGGAAGTTGTGCCCAAAAGATAGGGATTCAACTGGATGTGTGTGTGTGTGTGCATGGGTGGGTGGGAGGAGTGTTTACTTCTGAGACATGGCTTAGTCACCTGTAGACGCAATCAAGGCAAAACACTCCCAGGTGAGTTTGGCAGTTAAAAGGGAAAATCATTAACCTGGAGCCAGATACAGCGCTGACACAGGTAAGAGCAGTCCTGGTTGGACTATCAATTGTATTGGCAATGGCTTCGGTAACTCTCACGGAGCGTGCGGGAAGGAATTTCTGATGCATTTGGGAACTGACAAGAGCTTCGCTCTAGGAATTAAATTGATAAAACATTTAAGAATTGTGTTTGGTAATATGTTGAGCTGTAAATATTGTTAAAAAGCTTTCACACAAAAAGAGGTAAATGTTTTTATGGATGTGTGAGGACATTTTTTTTTGTCTCTTTGATTTGCAATTGATTTTAATTTCTAACGCGATTAAAGCCACAGTCATTGCCAATGAGAAACAGAACTGATTTTTGCAGAGTCAAAGTCAGTTTCGACGGGCGACAGAAAATCGTTGAAATGATTAACCCCAGTGTTTTATTTCCTACAGATTTACCATTTATAAGTAATTGACCTTCCAAAGGACAGATGATTCTATTGTTCCTGAGCCTGGGTGAGTTTCGCCTTACTTTAGAAAAGCATATACGATATATGCATAGAATTTAAAAAAAAGTTAATTTGGACAAGAAAATGTGTAGTGAAAATATAGGGCAAAACGATCTTACAACTAAGGCTTAGGGAAATTCCAGGTCTCGGATGGGTTTATTCAGTGTATCGAGGATAGTACAATGAATGTGTGTTGTGTAAAGTTTTTTAGGGTGGGAAAGAGAAAAGCTGGAGTTGAACAGACTCCAAGGGAACATGTCTGACAAAGCCAGGCAAGCCCACAGTAACAAAGGCAACGCTGAGCAGCCTATCTGTTCCATCAACGAGCCTTAAAGATACATGTCATCACATTATCAGCGAAAGCATATCACCCCTGGCGGGTGGTCCTCGCTGGGTGTGAAATACCAAATTGCATTTTTATGGCGCCTTTCACATCGGGAGGAAGTCGCAAGGCATCCCATCCTGTAGCTCAGTGGTTAGAGCACTCGCCTTACAAGCGTTGAGACCCGTGTTCGAATCCAGGCTGGTCAGGGCGAAACCTTAGGCGAGTTTCCTTACTCCACATGCTTAATAATAATCCATCCCCACCCCCCAAAAAAAAATTGGTCATTTTCAATCCACGACTGTTTGTGGGGGACGCTGCTGTGCGCAATTGGCTGCTGCGTTTCCCCCACAAAAGTATACAGTCAATTCACTTTACAGTATATGAAGCGCTTTGAGACGTCGACAAGATGTGAAAAACGCTATATCAAATGCAAGGATTATTATTATAAAAGTACTTGGGTTGACAGGCTGTGTGATTACCACTTTTTTACCCCCAAAAAATAAAACGTTGGGGAAACTGCTGCAGTGTCTGAGGTCCCGTGTGGATCGGGCAACCACTCTGTTTCTTCCATGACCACAACCTTTATATTATCGCTGGTACCTCACCTTTACAAGACAATGGCACAGAGCTATAATTACTCACATTAGCCCAGATTCGCTAAGAACCAACTTGCCTGTTGTCTGTTCCTACGAAACATAAACCTCTTGGGAGCCCAAAAATTCGCCCGATCTTCGCTATTGATTTTATTATCATATTATCATAATAACCCTTGCATTTGACATGGTACCTTAACGCGTTGTTGGGACATTTCACAGAATATACTGGTACGTGAATCAACTGTGTATTTTGTGGGCGAAACGCGGCAGCCAACCGATGTAAAACGTTTTAATTTTGTCAATTCGATGACAAACTGGGAAGGGAATAGGAGGGCTGGAGGTGCGGGTGAAGGGGGTAGGGTGGGGTGGAGTGGTGGGGGGTGTGGGGGAAGTATAAAACAAAAGATGTGGGTATCATCATCTCAGTCAAACATGGTTCATTGTTTCCTAGTAGTTCTGCTTTTGGATTTCCATTTACTTTTCCATCTGCTTTGCTTTCAGCGGCCGCCAGTTGTGTGGCTGCGCAGACCGACTGTTCGCGGGCAGCCTGTTACCCTCCGTCGGTTGAGCTGCTGTTGGGAAGAGCCGATAAACTCCACGCCTCGTCGACGTGTGGGCTCCACAGATCCCAAAAATACTGCAGTCCAACGTTCATCTATGGACAGGTGAGTTCTGTTATTACACCTCAATCTCTAATCTAAGAGTATCAACCATGATAATTAATCAGCACGTCATTGATCTAAATACAGGGCACAAATGATAGAATTACATAAGCGCTCCGGAAAGCTACATAATGCTGTTGTTGTTCTTGTGACTCACAAGCAGAGAGACTGAGCTAAAGACTTGTGCTCTAATCCACAAGTGATTAGAGCACACGATTTACAAGTGTGTTCGAATCCAGGCAGGTCAGGGTGAATCCTTGGGCATATTTCCTTACTCCACACACACGCCTAATAATAATTCCTCCAAAAAAAACCTCACAATAATAAAAATTGGTCATTTCAATCCATAACTATTTGTGGGTGGGGGGGGGGGGGGAGGGGACGCTGCTGTGCACAATTGGCTGCCGCGTTTGCCCCACAAATATACGGTCAATTCACTTTGCAGTAGATTCTGTGAAGCGCTTTGAGACGTCTAGAAGGCGTGAAAGGCACTATATCAAATGCAAGGATTATTATTATTGTAGTATTGAAGGGAAAGACCAGTCAATGATTGTGAACCTATCCTTGGTCCAGTCATGCTGATTAAACAGTTGGAATTGCTTTAGATTGCTGACTTGCCCAGTGATTCACTGGACGGGGGGGGGCTCTCAAATGAGCGCTTACTAACAGTAGCCAGGAGCTTGGGTGTGGCTTCCTGGTTAATCAGCAGAGAGATGATTCTTCAGAAACACGAAGAATACTACAGATGCTGGAAATCTGAAACAACAAACAGAAGTCGCTGGGGACACTCAGCAGGTCAGGCAGCATCTATGGAGAAAGGAAAAGTGAGTCAATGTTTCGGGTCCACGAAACCTTCATCAGAAATGATTCCATGTTGTCCAACCTGGACCCAAAACGTTGACTCACTTTTTCTTTCTCCATCGCTGCCTAGCTGGCTGAGAGTTCCCAGCAACTTCTGTTTTTGTTTGTGTGAGAGATAAGTCTCCGGTGGTTTACCCGAAAGGGCATGTAGGCTAGCAACAGGTTAACCCTTTCAGGACGACAGCAACGTTGACTTGAGTTGAACCGACACCAATAGTAGTACTGTAGTAATAATAACAATCATAACAATGAATTCAAAATCCTTGCATATCATATCTTGCTTCTTCACGATTGACGGGTTGGCTCAAACCACTTCACAGCAGAATGTGCTGTCATGGATAAAAGTGGATAATACGAGTGGAGCGATCGGGTATTTTGTGGCAGCCAGTTGCGCGCAGCGGCATTCCACAAACACTCGGTGGATTGAGTCATCAAATTATTCTTATTTTTAAGAAACACTATATTGCTTATCGGTGTCTCCATCCTACAAATCGGTTCCAAATTTTTTTTTAAGAAGCAATCTATTAATTTCACTTTGCAAAATGTTAAATGTTTTAAATATTTGAAATTTCGTTTTGAGGATAGGGTGTGTTTGGTAAAGGTCCCAGGCATGGAGAGTGCTATATAAGTGCAAGTTGTTGTTGTCATCGTCGTCGCAAGACGTGTCCCTAGACGTTTTGGTAGAAATGGGTTCGATGCTTTCAATTATAGGAAACTTCTGGTTAATTACACCCATGTATTCTGATTGCATTTGAAGGAATAATGGCTCCAAAAATTGCATGTGTTCGTAGAAGCAGTTTAACTTGCATTTTTAAACGTGACTATTCAAGTCAAAACATCTCAAAATGCTTCCCAGCGCTTGCTGCCAAGTACAGCGATCATGTGTGTAGAGTAGACACAACGGCAGCCATTTAGCCTCACGCAACCCTGAGGTGAGCGAGTCATTAATCTAGAGGTTTGTTGGCCAGGACAACTGGGAGAAACTCCGACCCAAAGGAAAGGCAGCCGGTCAGGGTTTAGACTGAGTCTTGACTGCAGGACGGTGTCTGTGACAATGTAAGAAATTTATTCGTCAGGTTTCACTCGAGGAAACGCTGGCACTGACGCGGATCGTGAACGTGCCAACCTTTTGCAAAGTGAAATTAAAGACCAGATCGTGTTCTCCTTCATGCTTACTTTTCAGGGCATTCGGCTAGTTGGGCATCAGTGTTGTCACAGCCCAAACTTGTGCAACTCATCACTGTGTTGAAACTTATTTATTGAGGTAACTCGCAGTGGGAAACAAGCCATCACCTTGATGTTCGTTGGCTTTTATGGAGCTCCTGTAGCTCAGTGGTTAGAGCACTCGCCTGACAAGCGTGAGACCTGTGTTCGAATCCAGGCAGATCAGGGCGAAACAGTGGGCAAGTTTCCTTACTCCACACACATGCCTAATAATAATCCCTTCAAAAAAAAACACAATAATAAAAAAAATTGGTCATTTTCAATCCGCGACTGTTTGTGGGGGACGCTGCTGTGCGCAATTGTCTGCCATGTTTCACCCACAAATATACAGTCAATTCACTTTACAGTATATTCCGTGAAGTGCTTTGAGACTTCGATAAGATGTGAAAAGCACTACATCAAATGCAAGGATTATTACAGTTATTATATATTTAGAGAACTGGGGAAACATGTGAATATAACAGGCGGGGAATGAACGAGGCAGGTTTTTGGTAGAGGTCGGTATACAGCCATTGTATGGCTACACTGTCCCATAAAGGAGTCCCACGTAGCATAATGGTTAGTACCCTCGCCTCGCAAGCGAGAGAACCTGGGTTCGATTCCCAGACTGAACAAAACCATAGGCACGTTTCCTAACTTCACACAGATGCCTCTGTTTACCTAGCACTAAGTAGGAACCTGGATGTTAGTCGATTGCTGGGGGGGGGGGACTTTCTGTGGGTAATAAACTCTTTTTTAAATAGGATAACTTGTTAATCCATGACTGTTTGTAGGACACTGCTATGTGCATTTGGCTGCCGCATTTCTCCCACGAAAAGCATAGTCAATCCCGTTCACAATGTATTCTGTGAAGCACTTTGAGACATCAGGGATTGATCAGGAGCTATATCCAATAATAATAATGCATCTTGCACTTGATATAGGTGAGGAGATAAAAGTTATAGCATTAGGTTAGGGTGAAAGTAAAGCTGTGCGAGACACTTTGCATCTGCCACTCACAGAAACCCTGGTTAATTATGGAATTCCCCAGGTTGGAACACACACTCTGAGTGTGTGGAAACGCACAGAGTATTATAGAAGTTCCAGATTGGAGCAAAAATCATTCGATGCTGAGAACAGGTTATACCAAAGTCCTTTGCCGAGTGTTTGACAGTCAAACACACCTTGAACCTTTGGCTTCAATCTGATCAACATATAGATCTCCAGGGCAACGGTCTCAGGCACTTGCTGACTGTGGCGTGCTAAAGGTTATTCCTATTTAGTCTGATATACCATGAAACAGCTGGCCGCTGTCCAGAGGAGAGAGCTGCATTCTTTTGCAACCACAATTGCCACTATAGTTAGCGCAGTTCTCTGTTAACCTCCGATTAGTTTAAAGCGGACGATTAGAGATTTCTAAGGGTAAATGGAATCAAAATAGAACGTTACAGAGCAGCAGCAGAAATGAATCCACATTTATACTTCACCCAGGCCTCAGTCCTTCCACATAGCCCTCCCTCCCATAGCCCTGCGTTTTGAAAGCATCTGCTGAAACAAATTGGATGAGCAAACTCTAGTTACCGTGGTTAACCATCAACATAAAGCGACTTATTTTATTTTACATTATCGCTTGACTGCGGTTCACTCCATACAATCACTTGTGCTGGTGTGAAGACAAGTCAGTTCAGCTTGATAGGCTGTTACAGACATGGATCTCGGGGTAGGCGGATGAAGGCATTGGGGCCATTTTGTGAACATCAATAACCTCGTGGAAACTCCACTTATAAACCACAGAGTGAAGGCTCTGATCATTCATAGCTCAGAGGATTTTGCTTCAAATTTCCTCCTTCAGTCGCCATTCCCCCCATGTTAGACATTTGGGGAAGAAATTCTGCCAGAGTCTAGATTTTCTCTGTTTGAGAGCCAACAAATTGTGACGAATTCTTAAATGCTGCCTTAGTTTTGAAGCTGGGGAGGGTCCCTTTCAAGAAAGTTGAGACTGAATTCAACAAATGTACCAAATTCTGGACACTCTAAAATGCTACTTTATACGGTAGGCCAAGTGGAATCTATCCCTATGTAGTGTTTGCAAGGAAATTATTGGAAATAAAAAACTAATAATCCTTGCATTTGGTATATAGTGCCATATTGTGTCGTCGAGATGTCCCAAAACTCTTCACAGGATTATTCTGTCAAGTGGAATAACTGTGTATTTTGTGGGTAACAAACTCTGAGGCCAATTATTCCCAGCAATGTCCCACAAACAGCCGCGGAGTGAGTTGACTCACTTATTTGGGATCGATTGTTGGCCTGGTCACCGGAGGAGAGAAAGTCCCTTCTCTTTTCGAATAGCGTTGCGGGATCTTTAATGTCCACCCGAACAGGTAAATGGGACCTCGTTTAACGTGTCTCATCGAAAGGACGGCACCTTTGACAATGCAACACACCCACCAGCACTGCATTGGGATGTCAGCTCTTAGACTAAGTGATTCCAAGTCCTGGTATGGGGCTTGTAGCCACAACTTGAGTACTACCACTGAGCCAGGCTAACAATTACTGAAGTGTCACTGAGGCTTCTGTGGTCACCTTGTAGGATTTTAATGCCAAGGTGTGGTAAATGCGCGATGATCGGAGGGTTTGGGAGCCAACAAATTGATGATTGGAGGGTTTGCAGTGAAATCGTCTCACTCTAGTGGAAAGAAGGTCAAATCTGGTGACAGGCACAGGGATTTCTTCATCCCACAGTTTGAAGGGGAAAAGAAAAACTGCTTTTTTTGTTTCGAGTAAACAAAAATTCTACTGCATTCAGCACATTTCATCACATCTGTCTGAGGAAAGGTCTGGCTGCAAATTCTGTCCGAAACTATTGCCCATTTTACAATCAGCAAAATTGAAATCCACTGTAGATCAAAGGGGAGATTAGTGTAAAAGTTTAACTTATAGAATTGGGTAACGATTCCAAATCCAAAATGTGTATGAGATTGATAACAGCAACACTAATAATCCTTGCATTTGATACAGCGCTCGTCATGTTAGGAGGATGTCTCAAAGCAGTTCACAGGATATAATGTAGGATGTAGTAACTGAGTGTTTTGCAGGCGAAAGTTGGGGTTAAGCATCTCATTTCCACAAGTTGATAGGAACCTGCAACATAGGAACGTGGATGAACTGGGAGAGACCATCAACTTCGCACTGTCCAGTCTTGTTTTCGATTGCCGCATCTCCCCCTTTTTCAAGCGTGTCCCAATCCCTTGGACTGAATACTTTTCAGAACAGCTCAGCGGGTTTCTGTGTGTGTGAGACAACATTAACAACTTGCATTTCTATGTCGCCCTTCACGCGGGGAAGAGTCCCGGAGTTCTTTAGACAACTGATTGACCAAGAAAACCCCAATGTCCTTGGCCATCAAAAACCTAACCTGTCCAGGTTTCCTCTAGGAACAGCCCAATCTAGTCGCCTTATTCCCCCTCTGGTTTAAACTGTTCCATGCGCTCAGCAACATTCCTGTGGACCACACTGACCACACTGAACCTGCTGTTGAAATCAATACCCCTTAGGATCGATCCTCTCTTTACACGAGGCGTAAGTACAGGAACACAGCTGAGAGAGAGAGAGAGAGCGAGAAAGGTAAATCTGTGACTGAATAGCGTCCCAACAATTAACCACTTGGTTCGAACTGCCCCTGTTCCTTCCCTTGTCCTGCAAAATGCCAGCCACAGCTTATAATACAGAGATCATAAAAGGACCATGCCACAGAGATAATATAAGCTACACACTGTTTGTGGAGAGATCTGTCAGTCTCCATTTTGCTTAGTTCCACTTCCACGATCCATGACTTGTGGGGACGCTGCCATGCGCAACTGGCTGCCGCGTTTGGCCCACAAAAGGACACAGTTAATTCACTTCACAGTATATTCTGCGAAGCGCTCTGAGACGACGTGACGAGGCGCTTTCTCAAAACGCAAGGGTTATTATATTACTATCAGTGGGACCCACGAATCTCATTTCAAGAGCCACTGAACACGCACACCCGCTTGTTGGAATACACTTGACAAGGTGTCCAATGTATGTAAATGTAGGCTTCAAGCAAAAGAAATCAAGGAAAGTCAGACTTTTGGACTCCTAACACTGAGCCAATGTGTTGCGTTAGCTCAGTTTCTGATATACTGTTAGTTGGCATCAGAGAATTGCTATTTGCTGTGTTGCACGTAATCAGTGGCTTATGGTTCAAGGACTACAGTAGCAAATTTTTGCTAATATCTCAGGGGGAAAAAAGATCAGATAAAACGTTCTATTTGTTAAACATGCATATCCGAAAGTGGGTTCTTTTCTATCTAACGACGTTGGAATCATTTAGTGTTGTGTTTTTTTTTGGGGGGGAATCTCTTTCAGTGGATGCTGCAGTGCTGCGTGTGCGATTCGAGAAACGTCATCAACTCCATCACGCAGAGAACCAGCCATCGCATAGAAAACGTGCTTCCGTCAGGTGACGGAAAGAGCTGGTGGCAATCGGAAAACAGTAAGATCGGAAAACCTCATCCTTTTTTCGCACGCGTATGATCGACCCCTTTCCAAAAACAAAAAGAGAGGGAAAAAAAGCTCTTCGGGTTCAAGGCACTGAATTGAGGAAACAGCTGGTTGTGACCAGTCAGTTTAGTGGAAGGCATTACGTCAACTTTAAGTGGGGGGTGAACTTAACTCACTTTTGACTCTGATTTATTTATTTGCGTTGCTTTGGACAACTTAGATTGCCTCGCGGTTAGAGATAGATTTCACTCGCTCCCTCAAAAACTACACCAGACGAAGAGAAAGCATCGTTTTATTTCTCTAGCCCAGAGGGGAATTAATGACTGCGACCGGGGTTGGTGGGGTGGGTGGGGGGTTAATTACCGGGGGAAGAATGGCTGAGGTCATCTTGCGATGGGAGGATAAACTGTCCACCGCCTGTCATTGCCTAGCAAGCTCCCCACTTGGCCAAAGGGGACTTCTTCACCCGAACCTCTCTTGCCACTTTGGTCGGTCACAATGAATGCACATTTTCATGGAAGAATAGTTACGGATACGGTTATAAAATCTTACAGCGGAGAAAGATACCATCGTGCCTTTGCGGACTCTTAGAGAGAACTATCCCACTCCCCTGCTCTTTTCCCATAGCCTTGCAAACACCTCATCCCGACCATGTCCAAATGCTAGGTGGACTGAAACGATGGTTCAAGACTCATTCGTCTGAGATGCGTCAGGAAAGCCGGACCATGTTGCCATCTTGTTCACCTGCTGTTGGCTGAGAATGGGAAGGGATCCGCAGAACAAGTGCTGTATAGTCCTCGGCGGGACAGAGAAACCAGCCTAGCGTTTAACAAACTGGAGGAGAGGGGCGAATAAATGGTGATAATGGATCCTGAGATCCTATAATACTAACTGACACCCACCACTTTTTCTCAATTTGCTGTTACAGATCGGGACCAGGTGGCTATACAGTTAGACATGGAAGGAAAGTTCCAACTCAATGATGTCTCTCTAAAATTCAAGGTGAGAAGCCTCTTTTTGTTGATTGCCTGACGAAGAGGCGTTAGTCCTCTTTGAGTTTTTTTTCCTTAGTTTCTTCACCCTGATCAACAAAGCCTTTGGCCTGGGAACTGAGATGGTCTAGTCTAAAGGGACCTCCATCAGCTATACCCACATACTCCCTGTGATCTTCCAGCTCAGCATGAAATGAAACCCAGTTTGCCACTCAGTTCCCGTCATCCTTTTTCAAGTCAAAGCCCTACTGGGTAGGATGGTCCTAGCTGGACAAGCAGCAGGAACCTGCCAGGCAGTGTGTCCTCACTGGTCAACTATGTAATTTTGGCCAGTCGGTCTCCAGAAGTTGCAGCAACTCACGCCCTGGAGAGCCTTGGCTCTCGTCAACCCGCACCTAATACTCACCGGAATTAGGCAAGAAGGATGCGTCCCTCCGGGGGGGAGAGAGTGGACATGCCATTTCCAGACTCGGTGGATGTTTGCAACTGGTTTGGAGACTCTAAGCACATGGATGGGTCCCCACCACATGTGATGGATTGCAGCAACTGTAGATTTTGACCCTCCTGGTTTCTGTCACACACTCTTGTTTTTAACGTGCTTTGCTCTTTTTCTCTGTTTGTTTCCCTAGTCTGCGCGCCCCGCTGCCTTGATGATTGAACGCTCTACAGATTCGGGTCGGACATGGAAACCGTACAAGTATCTCGCTGAAGACTGTGCCCTCTACTTCCCCCGAATCAGCACAAATCAGCCACAGCGCTTCGACGATGTGTTCTGTGAGGTTATGCCTCGCAGGCAAGATTCCTCTGACAAACAGGTACAATATTGCTTCACAGTTCAACTTGTGGTGCTCCTGTAGCTCAGTGGTTAGAACACTTACCTTAGAAGTGTGAGGCCTGTGTTCAAATCCAGCCAGGTCAGGGCGAAACCTTGGGCACGTTTCCTTACACTACAGCCTAATTATAATCCCTCCAAAAAAAACGCAATAATAAAATTGGTCTTTTCAATCCACAACTGTTTGTGAGAGACTGCTGTGCGCAATTGGCTGTCGCGTTTCGCCCATAAATATACAGTCAATTCACTTTACAGTATATTCTGTGAAGTGTTTTGAGACGTCTAGAAGGCATGTATTAAATGAAAGGATTATTATTTATTATAACTTATTTCCATGATATAAAACTCCACTGATAATCCTGTACATGAGATCACTGGAATGTGAAACTAGTGTTCTGGGATTCGAAACTCCGTGGGGATTTCGAAACACCCTGCTCTGGGTTAGACCAGCGAACTAACCGGGCATAGAAATCCCACCTGTTCATAGCCTATAGCTCCAACTCCCCCCCTCTTAACGGTTCTGTGAAATTGTTTTATCTTCAAAATTTAAGATCACGCTGAATTGTTGGGAGGACATCCCAAGGCTCCTGGACTTTGAGAGATTTGGACCCGAGGTGGGGGGTGGGTGGGGGGTGATGGGTTGTACCAGGAGGGGTGGAGGGCAGGGACAGTTGGGCTTTCGAGGGTGACCGTATATAAGGATGTGGGAGGAGGTAAGGAGGGATACCAAAGGCAGGAGAATGGGACTGGACAGTTTGCTCTTTGAGTGGGACAGCGTAGACACAATGGGCTGAATGTGCTGTAGATTTCTACGAGTCTCAACGAGGCTATTTGTGACCGTCAAACCTTTCCATCTTTTGTTCCAGTTGACCTTTAACCCCCTCAAGCAGGCTGATTACATCGGAGCCTACAACAGCGACAAGATCAACCGTAAGAGAAGCTTTGGATCATTTTTAACTCCCATCCCCCAAAACCCATGTCTTGTGGGTCAAAATTCCTCCCGCATCACCCCCCACTCTCCCCCCCCCCCCCCCCCCCCCCCCCCCCACCGGGTCTAGATTCCACTCCATTAAAAGGCAACGTTTCCGAATGAAAGAATTGAATCTGGTTTTATCTTTCGAGGCTGGCCGGTCCTCAAAAGAACTTAAGAGACAGACGGCCTCAAAGCGCTTTTTGAGATGTTTGGGACGCAATAAGGCACGGCCCTGTCAAATGCAAGGAATGTTATGCACTAAATTAGTAACCAATCGGCACTGGCTTTGTTTGAATGCCTCTGGCAACAGCCTTGATCCTTCAATTGAGGTTAAATGGCATTATTTTATCTGGATTGCCAATGTCAAGTTCAAAAGTCACCATATTCAGTTGGCTCTTTCTTTTTTTTGGCAGTAGGGATATCTGGCACACTAGAGCCCCCTGCTGGAAAAGTAATAATTTGCTCTGAGATGCAGATGACGTGGAGGGCGTATATAAATCGAAGTTGTTGTTGTAATAATAATAATCCTTGCATTTGATATAGCGCCTCCTAACTAATCTTTGAGACGTCTAAAAGCTCTTCACGGAATATAGGATAAAGTTTACCAGCTGTTAGACCTCCTAACCAACCTGTCCGCTCCCTCCACTCGGCGGACTCCGGCCTGCGTCATGTCCCCCGCCTCACCCGCCCCCACTATTGGGAGGCCTTCAGTCACTCTGCCATCCACCCTCTGGATCTCCATCCCTCAATCCCTCCGCCTCGCCCCCTCCCTTGCCTCCTTCAAGACCCACCTCAAGGCTCTCCTCTTCGATCATACTTTCAATCAACCTCCTTACCCCACCCTGCCCTTCATTCACCCCTACCCCTCTCCCCTCTCCCCCCAACCCCCCCCCTTCCCACCCAGCTCGAGTGCGAAATTCTGACTGTCCAGCGCCTTGGGACATCCTCCCAACCTGAAAGACGTTATACAAATGTAGCTTTGTTGCCGTTGTTGTTGTTATCCTTCAACCTCACTCTCTTTCTCTCTCTCCCTCTCTCTCGCCTCAGATTTAGCATCTTTCACGAACCTGAGAATTAACTTCGTGAAACCGCAGAAGCAATCCGACTCCTTCTATCTCCGCAACGCCGACGCCTTTTACGACGTGTATGAAATGAAGGTGCAGGGCAGCTGCTTCTGCAATGGGCACGCGGAACGCTGCGATTCACAGACGGGTTCCGTTCTCATTCCCAGAGGACCAAGGCCATTGGTGAGAACTTCACCTTGTGTGTGTGTGTGTGTGTGTTGTTTTAAGATCAACCGTGGTGTTGTTGTTGTTGGTAACATGTCTCCATTAACCTTTGCCCCCACTCCCTTGCATACACACATCTATTAATTCACTGTTCACCTTCCTTTAGGCACCAGCGCAGTGTGATTGCAGGCACAACACAGCAGGCAAAAACTGTGAGGTGTGTATGGATCTCTACAATGACCAACCGTGGAAGCCAGCCACCGACTACAGTACCAGCAAGTGTAAAAGTGAGTGATATTTGGGGAGCACTCTTAAGTCTTTAGGATCTACCGACTCTCAAGGAGGGGAGAAAGTCTCACTTCAGAGAGGTTAGGCCATCAATTCACAGTGGAACCTCGATTATCCACCTCCTTGATTATCCTCCGCGGTAAGATCAGGAGAAAACAGATGATGATTTTTGATCTCATCCTTCCAGGATACTCAATCCATGGTCTTCCCAACGCAGCATTAAGCTTTTTCCTTCATACCAACAACAACAGTAACTATTTACCCAGCGCCTTTCATGCAGGAGAATGTCTTGCGATGATAGGGTCGGACGTTGAGCAAAGCAAAGGGAGAGAAAGGAGGTGATCGAAGAATCCAATGATTTTAACCTGGCTTCTTGATAAGACTGTTTGTAATCTCCACTGCCCACCCCCCCCCCCATCCCCCCCCCCACCCCCTCACTTTGTTTGACCTCAATTCACTCTCTCTCTCTCCAATTCTCTCCTTCAGAGTGCAACTGTAACAACCACTCCCAGAAATGTCGCTTCGACCCGGCCATATTCAGAGCCAGTGGCGAGCGCAGCGGCGGGGTCTGTGAGGATTGCCAGCACAACACGATGGGAAAGAACTGCGAGGCCTGCAAACCCTTCTTCTACCGCGGGTCGCAGCGAGATATCGTAGCCAATGCCTGCCTTCGTAAGCAAACTCCGCGCACTTTCCCAACCAGGCCTAACGGCGCCGACGCGAACCCTAATCCGTACCTCCGTCACGCGCGGTAACGTGATCTCCCCCCCCCGCAAACAACAGCGACAACAACTTGCACTTATATAGCTCCTCTCACGCAGGGCAGCATTCCCAGAGCGCTCAATAACAACAATAATGATGATGATCAGAATAATAATTAAGAACATCCTTAAGACTAAGATCGCGAGATAATTTGGGGTTTCTAACATCCCAGGGCTGTGTTATGATAATAAATATGTATTTGTGTATCTCTAATAATAATGATGATACAGCACTTTTCATGTCTTCTAGACGTCTCAAAGCGCTTCACAGAATATACTGTAGAGTGAATTGACTGTATATTTGAGGACGAAACAGCAGCAGCCAATTGCGCACAGCAGCGTCCCCCACAAACAGTCGTGGATTGAAATGACCAATTGTATTATTGCGTTTTTTGGGGGGAGGATTTATTATTAGGCGTGTGGAATAAGGAAACTTGCCCAAGGTTTTGCCCTGACCTGCCTGGATTCGAACACAGGCCTCACGCTTGTAAAGCGAGTGCTCTAACCACTCCACTAAGTGAGTGGTTATAGGCCTCATTAAGGGATTGATATGATCTCAAATGTTGCCGCGTCTCATTTGAACTGGATTCCCTGTGACGAACGTTTTTTTGTTTCCTCGGTGCTGTGTAGCTTGCGAGTGCGATCGCAGTGGATCAGTGAGCGGTGGGATGTGTGACCAGCAGACCGGCCGGTGTCAGTGCAAGGAGAACGTGGAGGGTCAGAGGTGCGATCGCTGTAAAGCCGGCTTCTACTTCCTGAGCTCCAGCGAGCCCCAGGGATGTCAGAGTAAGTGTGGCTACGTTTCGGGACATGGGAGCAAAGCGGCTGCGATCTCGCTCGCTCGCCCGCCCGCCCACCGATGGTCGGGCGGGGGAATTGGAATCAGCCACAGCAACAATAAGAGAAACAACCAAGTGCATTCACACAGTTCCGTTCACATCGGGAGGACGTCACCAAGTAGCCATCCAACAAGACTTGGATAGCGGGCACAGATAATATATAATAATAATCCTTGCATTTGTTATAGCGCTTTCCACATCTTATCGACGTCTCAAAGCGCTTCACAGAATGTACTGTGAAATGAACTGACTGTATATTTGCGGGCGAAACGCGGCAGCCAATTGCGCCCGGCGGCGTCCCCCACAGACAGTCGTGGATAAAAATCACCAATTTTATTATTGTAGTTTTTTGGGGGAGGGACACGATGGGCTGAACGACCTCCTTGTGTGCTGCAGCGTTCTACGATTCCATTATCCCACGATTGTGTTTGATGAGACGCTATGTTATTTTGCAGGATGCAGCTGCAGTAGGACGGGGACGAGGTCCGATGGTGGGTGTAACCGGGGCACCGGGCAGTGCCACTGTCTGCCCAACGTAACTGGACACAACTGCGACAGGTGTGCGCCCGGCTTCTGGAACCTGAGGAGTGGGATCGGCTGTGAGCCCTGCAACTGTGACCCCAGCAGATCTACCGACGATCGATGCGATCAGGTACACAGAGATGAAGGCGACCATGGGCAGAGAGCTTGCTCCTGTGCTCTCTCGCTCTCCCACATAAAGCGCTGTTAGCTGATTCAAAAGGGTTGGGGTGGGTGGAGGTCAACAACACAGCAATAAATCACACTTGTATAGCGCCCTTCATGTTGGGAAGACTTCCCAGGGTCCTGAGGAAGTCAGGGGAAAGTCTTTGCTTTAGATGAGGCTTGAAGGAAGTAAGAGAGGGCAGGACGTGAGGCGAAGGGATTGGAAGGATCGCAGGATTGAGTTCCAGAGTGTGACAGGACAGGGCTTGGGAGCAGTGACGACATAGAGGGACGTGGGGAAAGGGATTTAAAGTGGGATTAATGAGAATAAAGGGGCGATTTAAGACAAATGGCGGTGGTACAGGCACGGTGAGCCAAATAGCTTCTCCCTGCGCCGAAGCTTTCTGTTTTGATGAAGTGAGGGACTCAACACAACTCAAAGTGACAGTGTCAGGTATTTTGCCGAGTGGCTCGCGAACGCTCTTGTCTCGGTATGTGTTGACGTGTTTGTTTTGCTATGTTGTTGTGTCCAGGCCACAGGGCAGTGTTCCTGTAAGTCGTCCTTTACCGGGAAAACCTGCAGTGTGCCAGTCCTGAGGGAATGTCCAGACAACCATTATGGTGACCCAGCCACACAATGCAAACGTAAGCATACAACAACAACATCAACAACAACAACATCAACAGAATTACATTTTTTCGAGCGCCTTTCACGTCAGGAGGACATCCCAAGGCTGCCTCCGCTCTGCAACACTACAAATGCGCGTTAGTCCAAAGTTTCTAATCGCCTAGTAATAATACAGTAATGGTGATAATAATGCTGGCATTTGATATGGCGCCTTATCGCATCTTCAAGACCTCTCCACGCACTTCACACAATACGCTGTAAAGTGAATTGACTGTACGTTTTGAGGGAGAAGCGAGGAAGCCAGTTGCGCGCAGTAATGTACAATGGACGCATTGAAAGATGTAACGTCTCACAGCACCTTCAATAGGGAGAATTACAATCACACTTTACATCCATAAATATACATATCCCTCCCTCCCTCCCTCCCTCCTTCCCTCTGGGCTCCGCCAACGTTAAGCGCTCCGAAGCGCAAATTATTGCTGTCACTGTGACGAGCAAAATTGCCTAAATGCCTGTCTCCGGGCCCCTTCCCTCTTGACAGGCTGTAGGTGTGACCCGAGCGGAACCCAGAGCGGCGGGTGTGACAAGACAACGGGGGAGTGTCAGTGTCGGGCGGGCTTCAGGGGCAGATATTGCGACGAGTGCAGAGGGGATCGGGGCTACTGCTCCGTGTACCCCGGGTGCAAGCAATGCCACCCCTGCTTCCAAATCGTGGACGGGAAACTGATCAGCCTGGCCGTTCGTCACAAAACCCTGCTGGACAACAAGCTACCGGGGAGAGTGGGGCCCAACTATAACTCTCAGATCCAGGACATTGAGAACAAACTGAGCGAGGTGAAGGCCGTCATCGCCAACCCAGCCATGAGAGAAAGCGCCGTCAGAGAGGCCTACGAGGACCTCAACAGACTCAGGTAAAGAGGAATGGCTTCCCATTCCCTCCCCTCCCTCCTCCCCCACTCCACCCTCCACCCCACCGCCTCCTGCTTGTCCCCAGCAACCACTCGTTCCACCATCGGTGGCTGCGCTTTCAGCCCACTGCGCCCCGAAGCTCTGCAGCACTCTTCCTCCATTCTTCCACCTTGGCTACACGCTCACCCCACCCCTCCGTACCACCCCCCCCCCCTCCCACCCCTCCACTGGCTTGGCATCATGTTCCGCCACTGTGAACCGCTCTGGGAGACGCTATCCTACGTGAGGGGCGCTGTATAAATGCAAGTTGTTGTTGTTGTTGTAAGGATGAACGTAGTAACCAACAAAACCAGGGGCAAATAATCAATTGATTTGATATAGCGCCTTTCACAGTGGGTCAGCTCAAAGTACGTCACGGGATTTACTCTAAGGTGTAGTAACTTAGAGCAAACATGACGCGATAGACCAATTTTACTTTGGTGGAATGTTCCAGGACACCAGCAGAAACTCTCTACTCTTTCTGAACAGTACAGTTTTTTTTTTAACCACATTGTTACTGTCACTGTCCTAATTCGCTGTGTTTTTTCTTCGGCGGGGGGGCTTTTGTTTTGAACACAGAGAGGCAGCCAGTCGGATCAATCCTAATGTCAATATGGTGGATGAAAGCTCGCAGCTGATCCGTAGGATGGATACCTTAGACCGCAACATAAGAGAGATCAACATCCAGTTCCAGACTAAGAAGACCCAGGTGGACCGGGCACTCAGCGAGGACGGGCAAGGCACACAAGGTAACCATTCCCAGCCCTCGCTGGTGAAACTTGGTTAGCGTTATACTCTGGGTGTCTGACGCATGTGGAAACCCAACGCCATTGCTTAAGAGTATCCGAACCAAACTGCGAATTCCCTGCATCGCATCTACACGTGGAAATCCCAGAGATAGATTGTTGGAATGGAATGCGCGCACTCTCTCTCTCCCTGGAGGGACACATCCTGCTTCTCTAATTCCATAAAGTATCAGGCTGGCAGGTTGGCGAGCGTCAAGGCTTGGTGAGGCCCCGGAGTGTGCGTTGGAGTAACTGCTGGGAGTTTAACCAGCTAAAAACACACATAGCTTCCCATTAATATCCATTTTAGGCAAACTTTCCCACTGCTTGTCCAGCTAGGACCACCCAACCTGCTAGGGTTTGGGCTTGTAGGATTAACAGGAGATGAGTGGGAATGATTCCCTGCCACTCCCCTCCTCAGTTTACACTGATAAATACATGGTGATCAGAGTGTAATTAATGACTGGAATGGTCCAAGAAGTCAAGTCAGGAAACTTGACCCTTCCCTTCGTGGTATTTCTGGCTTCGTGCAAATTGGGCGCTGTGTTTACCTGCAAAAAACCTATTGGTCTGAAACGCTTCATCATTTTGATGTAGCATTTAAAAACAACTTTACAATGATTCCCTGGGCGGTGCTTTGAGATGTTCCTGCTTTATCGAAACAACTAAACCTAGCAAAGGTCCTCGCGCCACTAATTATATGAAAACCTGGTCAGAACTATTATGTAGGCAACCACATTCCCACAAACTGCAATGATCAACTCGTCTGATTTTTGGGAAGTGGGAGGAAGATTGTACACAAAGCTGAATGATTAACCGAGCCAGGGGTTATTGCTGGCCTGCCTTAAACACGTGTCAACGACTGGGTAAAGTCTAACTTGACGTTATGTAAGCATGTATGCACTTATGAGTTTTGGTTTCAGCCAGGTCATATTGCAGGGAGGTGTTTGGGAACAATTTGACCGTAAAGTTGTGTGCGTTCCTGACGGGAACGGGGGGAAACTCCAGGAAACATTTAACTCAATGAGAAGGAAAAGTGTCGGGAATTGTACAAAAGTTCACCCACTTCCGAATACCGAGCTTGATCAGAACACGTTACTGATCAGCGTTTCAGCAGAAATCCGCGGAAACGCTGGTTCAGTGAGCGAGTAGTAAATGGATGGAACAGGCTCCGTAGGGAGCTCCGTGGAAGCAGAAAGTGTTGGTTCTTTTAGGAACAAATGAGATAGATTTCTGCTGGGAAGTAACAAGATACAGTATAGAGTTTGGGACACTGTGTGCGCAATTGGCTGCGGTGTTTCACCCATAAATATACAGACAATTCACTTTACAGTATATTCTGTGAAGCGCTTTGAGACGTCTAGAAGGCGTGTAAAGCGCGATATCAAATGGAAGAGTTATTATTATTAGAGTTTGGGACAGAACCTTTACGATACTGCATGTCAAGCGACTGCCAAGGACGGTGGTGGAAGGCAAACTGGATGGACCTTGGTCTTCCTTGGTCCGGCAAATTCTTATGGTCTTATGTATGTCATGTACTAACGATTTCACATTTGACCATTACCCACAGGTGCGTACGACAGCATTCTCTCATCGTACGATCGTTCGGGGAAAGCACGGGCCAAAATCGCTGCAGTGGAACCCACCATCATTAGGACCAGAGCAACTCGATTGGACACCAACCGAATGATTGACCAACTAAATGCGGAGAACAGCAACAAGCTGGAGACACTGAAGCAAGATATGAAGTCTCCTGACTTGACTCCGCTAAGCAACAAAGTAAGAGCCTCATTAAGTACTTGAGCGTGGCAAGGCACACTGACCGAGAGAACTGTGTAGCTTTGGAGGAGATGATTTAAACTCGGCTGCGATTGGTGATGGCGAGCCTAAATTAAGAGTCGTATCATTTGTGCAAATTTGTGTCTTATGCTCAACTCTATTGCCTTAAATCAGATGGTGTACACTGTGCAGAATACTGGACTTATTTAAAAATCTGCTTGATGTATTGCTGGGTTGATGGTAGGGTAGGTGCGTATAGTGCAGGGGAGAGATCGGATGGGCCGAGATTATTTCTTTATCTGAATACAGTCTTATAAGTTTTATAATCTTTATGTGGAGCTCCTGTGGCTCAGTGGTTAGAGCACTTGTCTTGCAAGCTGGGGAGACTAAGCTGGGGAGACCTGTGTTCGAATCCAGGCAGGTCAGGGTGAAACCTTGGGCAAGTTTCCTTACTCCACACGCCTAATAATAATCCCTCCACAATAATAAAATTGGTCATTTCAATCCATGACTGTGTGTGGGACGCTGCTGTGTGCAATTGGCTGCCGCGATTCGCCCACAAATATATACAGTCAATTCACTTTACAGTATATTCTGTGAAGCGCTTTGGGACGTTGATAAGATGTGAAAAAGCGCTATATCAAATGCAAGGATTATTATTATAATAATAATATGTTTCCCCCCCTCCCATCCCCTTCACCATCCCCACCCCTAAACTTATTTTACTCTGCCAGGTTTGTGGTGGCTCCGGGAATGAGCCATGCACTCCAGAGACCTGTCCACAGGACATCTGTCCCATGACATGCTTCGGACCTGATTGCTCCAAGGCAAGCCGTCAAATGGCAGTCAAAGCAATCGAGGACGCTGAGAAAGCAAGCTCAGCTCTACCCGGAGTCAACAGGAGAATCGTGGAGCTCTCAGAACAGGTACCTAAACGGATGGTGGCATCTCACCACAGCAGCATTTACAGACTGTGCCAAGATGTGGCCTGAATTTCCTAGCGTTCCTAACCTGGGATTTTACACAGAGAGAGAGAGAGAGAGAAAAAAAAATCTGGTCACTCAATCCACGACTGTTTGCAGGACACCGCAATGCTGTGTGCAATGGACCGCTGCGTTTCGCCCACACAATACGCAGTCAATTCACTCAATGGCGTATTCAGTGAAGCGCTTTGAGACGTCCCAACAAGGCACTATATGAAATACAAGGATTCTTGTTCTTATTTTTCTTCGTATTATTATTACTACTTCAATATTTATCTTAAAATCTAAACTCGCGCAGAATCGTGGGACGATTATTAAGTTCACTTTCAATTCGGGAGCAGATTTTTTTTGTCAAGTACTGCAGGGAAAAGGTTTCTTAATTAACAATCAAAATATTGAATAGCCTGGTTTAGTTTGGTGCGATCGAAAATTTTAAGATGAAAGGGTTTTGCAGAATCCATGCTGGATTTGCTTGTTTGCCTACAGTTTACATTCATACAACACTTTACAGCAAATTCTTATGAAATCCATTGAGTTCTTTACGTTATTGGGAAGCGCTCTGAGACGCTGTTCAATGTTGAGTGAGGGCACTATACAAATCCGAGTTGTTGTTGTTGTAACCTAACCTGTGTTTATTTCCAGCTTCAAAATACAGAACGAATGGCCCAAAAGATGAAATTAGACTCTCAACAATTGACAAATCGGGCCAACTCCGCCAAACGACTGTTGGAAACAAACGTTGCAGAAATCAAGTCTCTCATCAGCACAATAAGAGACTTTCTGACATGTAAGTAATGACTGTTCCAGCTGTGTAAAGGCTGGCTTCACTTCATTCGTTTCAATTCATTCAGGAAGTGTCAGCCTGGCACTCTCACTTTCTGAGCCAGTATCTTGTGGCTTGTGGGTCGTTGGGATGAATGAACAAAAGACTGGGTCTCAGTATGCTATCTGCGTTCGTTCCGATGTGAATTACATCTGATAGTAATCCCTGAAAAAAAAACACAATAAGAAAATTGGTCATTTCAATTCATGACCGTTTGTGGGGACGCTGCTGTGCGCAATTGGCTGCCGCAATTCACCCGCAAATATATATACAGTCACTTTACAGTATATTCTGTGAAGCGATTGGAGACGTCCAGAAGACGTGAAAAGTGCTACATCAAAAATGCAAGGCATATTCTTCTTATTATGGTTCGTGCGCACTTATGTCACCGTTTTCCTAAAGAAACGTTCAAAAGCTGTTTGAATAACATTGCTTCTCAACCTTTCCAGCGAGCGAGGTCGACCCAAAAGAAATTCAGAAAATTAGCGAGTACGTTCTCTCGCTCAGCCTTCCCACAGACGCCAGTACAATCAACAGTAAGATCAGAGAGTTACGCAGAGTGGCAGCCAACCTTCCTGACGTGAGCGAGATTCTGGACAACACTCGGGAAAATGTTGAAATGGCAAAGAAACTTCTTGAGGATGCAAATGTTGCCAGGTAACAGCACAATCTCACTCCTCGGTGGGGAGTACAGAACTAAGGTCTGGGGGAAGAATTGGTGGTTATGTAATTTTCAGTATGAAGTACTCTTCAGCGTATTTTTGTGGGTGAAATGTGGCAGCCGATTGCGCATTGCAGTGTCCCACAGACAGTTGTGGGTTGATTGACTGAGCGTTTTGGTGGGGAGCATTTATTACCCCGGGAAAGTGATCTGTCAATCAACCAACAAATCCTGCTGGGTAAACAGAAGCACGTGGAGTAAGGAAACTCGCATAAGTTTTCTGCCTGCCTGGTTATCAAGCCTCTCGTTCGCTCTAACCACTACCCTACAAGACGCCACAGTGTTCTGAGTGTAACTAACAATAATTGTGCTTGACATGATCGATGATCCGATGCACATTCAAGTTAAACTATTTCCTCGCTTCCTGCCTTGCTGCTGTGATTCAGGGACAAAGCCATAGCTGTAGAGAATAATGTTGGTGAATTGAAAGATGCCCTGAGAGATACAGATAACACCCTCAAGGAGGCAAGCGAGAGGATTCAGAACGCTAAGACGACTATTCAATCAACCCAAGATAATATCAATCAGGTAAACTCAGTACTTACACATCACAAGTCTCTTTAGTCATGGTGAAGATAACAGGAACTTTGGCCTAACTATATAAGAAAATGACAAGGTTTGGGAAGGGCTACGGGAAGCTCGTAAATCTTACGATTAGTGGTCAGCCTTTTCGTACAGAGTTGAGGAAACACTTCTTCGCTCAGAGGGGAGTGAATTTATGGAATTCTCTACCCCCAAAAGGCTGTAAATGCTCAGTCAGTCTATGAACATATTCAAGACTGAAATTGATAGATTTCTTATGGATAAAGGGATTATGGGGATAAGGTGGGAGCAGGTGTTAGATTAGAAGATCAGCCATGATCTTATTGAATGGCGGAGCAGGCTCGAATGGCCTACTCCTGCTCCTTATTCTTATGTTTTTATGTTCTTATATTCATCGAGTTCATAAGTGGCTATATATATTAGATGTAAATATTTTCATCATTAAAGTAAAAGCACTCCAGAGTAAATCCTTTGAGTTGTTCTCTTGACACGCAAGGTGCTACATCAAATGCAAGGATAACTGTTGTTATAATGTGCTCTGGATGCATCAGAAACGATTATTTAGTCCTGTAGTGGACCGGTTAGCACGCTCACTTTGTGAGCCAGAGGACCCGGGTTCGATTCCCAGACAGGGCGAAACCTGTTCAGACAGCAGTATGTAGGAACCCGGTTGTTAGTCAATTGGCTCGATCGCGTTCTGCGGGTAATAATCCCTTCAAAAACAAATCAAGTTGAAGAATTATTTTTAGGATTATTATTTAGTATCACAGGGCGTCGTACAGTATAAACTGCAGTCAAAGTCTGGCCAAGGGTTTGGTTCTTTTATTCTTGAATGTGATTTCTTTCAGATCGAAAACAAAGTGTATCCAGTGGAGGATGGCTTGAATGGTATAGCAGGTCGGTTGAAGGGTATCAGCCAGGCGATCAGTGACTTACAGAAAGAAGATCAACTGAACAAGCGAAAGGCCACTGATGCAGAAGCGAAAGCTTACGATGCACAATTCATGGCCGAGGATGTTGAGAAGGTACATATAACCGCACAAGTCCATCTCGGTGGAAACCGAATGACTATCTACAGCCAAAGTGTTGCCTTTAAGATTTCCCTTGTCACCCGGGCACACAAACCCATATTTTCTTAGACCGATAATCGCATCGATTCCATCGTTTTCTCCCTCCTGTCATTGTGCATGACAGCCATCCGCTCGCCCGCCGACAAAAGCGGGTTGAGCTACAAAATGCACAGCCACTACACTCGACAGTAAAAATCACGTTGAAGTACTTTGTGACGTCCTCCTGACGTGAAAGTGAGGGGTAAGACACTTACAGGGTAAGAGAGGGGGGGGGGGGGGCGGGGGGGGTGGCGGTAACTGGTGACTCTTTCAAAGAACCGCCTCAGGCCGGATGGGGTGAATCATCTCCTCCTGTGGTGTGAGATTCTACGATTCCATGATATGGAACGCAAAGTTTAATTATTTATTACATTCAGAGCGAGGGATAAGTGTGCGCATATGTGTGTGTGTTTGTTCATGACGGTTGGCGAGATCGTACCTCTAACTGAGCTTGATTTCTGTTATCCCAGGACATGAATGGACTCATTGGGCTGTACAGAGAGCTGAAGCATAAAATACCAGATGCACTGCCCGATAACCTCAAGGAGCGCATCAGTAAAGTCAGACTTGAGGCTACTGGTTATATCAAAGAGGTGAACGATCTAACGGATCAAATTGCAGGTCAGTTATTCAAAATCATTTGTCTATTATGTTTTATATTTTAAATACATACACACACACACACAGAAGTAAAGAAACAATCATTTTATATCCTTCTAGCAAAATGGATAAAATACCAGTGTTACTAGGAATTTAGCCTTTTCGCATTGAGTTGAGGAAAACCTACTTCACTCAGAGAGTTCTGAATCAATGGAATTCTCTATCCCCAAAAGGCCGTAGATGCTCATTCCTTGAACATGTTCGAGACTGAAATTGACAGATTTCTTATGGATAAAGGGATTAAGGGATATGGAGATAAATTGGGGGCTGGTGGAGTTAGATTAGAAGATGAGCTATGATCTTATTGAATGGTGGGGGCAGGCTCGAGGGGCCAAATGGCCTACTCCTGTTCCTTATTCTTGTGTTCCTATAAAGATGCTAAAGTAATTTTGTTGTTGTTGTAAACCAAATCCCTGTCCATATACCGATGGGAAGTTGTGTTCGAGATGTTTCAAAAGTGCTTTGGTAATAATTTAGGGGTGACAATTTACAACTGGGAGAAGGAAGGCACGGTTCACTCTCTTCTTTTACAGACGCTATAACAAATGCAAGGATTATTATTATTATTTACGTTACATTGCCCTGAAGGTATTTACTCGGCTCTTCCTTCCTTCTGCTGAGGGTACAATGTTGTAGGGTTGGGAGCATTTTGCCTTTGTGTCCATTAATTTAATACCTAACCCCTGTGCTCTGCTCAGCTAATCTCTCTAATTAGCCATCAGGCAGCCCCAAACAGAGACACTTTTAAAGGTAATTGAGGCATGGGTGTGTGATCTAATGAGCCACAGAGAGAGCTAATCACTACAATTTTTCCCCAGTGCTTGAGCAAGGGTAACATTTTGCACATCATGGGTTGTTCTTGTCAGCAGATGTGTCTGTGTATTTGTGGTTCAAAACCAATGCAATGTTGAAGGTTAGAAAACCATTTAGAAAGCATTCTACCCCCTGTTTAAATCTTCAATGACCTGGGTGGACAACCTGACATTGGGATATGTGTTTCTATTTTCAGTACTCGAACAAAACCTGGAAGTGGGGAATAAGAAACTGGAAGAAAGATCAACAACGTTGGAGTATCACCAGGGCCGTGTCGAAAAGTTCAGAGACGACATCAGTGAAAGAGCGAGGGTGTACGACGGGTGCATTTAGCTGTTCCTGGGGAAACTTGCAAGACTTTTAAATGTTCCTTTCCCGTTCAACATGCCTTCTTCCAAGCTGAAGCTATAATAATATCAAATAGCATTCGTCCAAGTTACACATCCATGTTATTCAACACTCCTCAGAAACTACTTATCAATGTCTGCTAGAGATAGGAAATAGTCCAATTCAGTATTTATGTTTGTTACATTCGCTCATCTTTTGTACTTGATGGGAATAATCGCCCACAAAGCAGTCACTCCATTTTTCAGTATATCCCGTGAAGCGCTTTAAGACGTCACCCCGAAGTGAAAGGCGCTCGATCAAATGTAAGGATTATTAATAATATATAATTTCTTTGCGGTGCGTCCAATTTCAATAAAATGATTTGAACCTGAAGTTGAAACAGTTAAGTTTTACCAGACGATAAGAAAATTGGTGGTTGTGTCAAATGTGACCAATGTTGCAATGAATTTGCCTGAAACATCGAATCCAGTAAAAATATACCATACAGCAAGTCAATGTCTAGCGTGGAATTATCTGCAGGAAAAGAGTTTCCAATGGATGATCTCAAGCATATGGCGATACAGATTAATACAGCTTCACAGGTCCACAGAATTCCTCTTAGATGCAGCCTGCAAGACCATTTTGTCTTTGAACATTTAAGAATTGTGGGGAAAAATCTTAAATCCACAATTACTTTGGTCACACATTTCTCTCTCTCTCTCTCTCTCTCTCTATATATATATATACACTCTTTAAAAAACAGTCCAGCTTCCAAAGTAAGAATGAATTCAACAATTTTTCATTTTTCTTTCAAAAAAAACCTTAAGTCCAAATTGGCCTTTGGAGGTCAGACCTTCCGTGAATTTAGATTGGAAAACGAACTTGAGAAAGAGCTTGCTTAATAAAACACTCGCAACAAAAGACAAATGCAATCAAGTGTTCCCTTTTCCGGACTTTAATCTCGACATCTACAGAAGAAATTCTCAAAACATAACAGACAAAATAGTCGCAATGTTTGACTTACGCAATACCACTGTCTATTTGCACCATGTAACGCGGCCATTGAACCTAACTTCAAGTTTAAAACTCTACAGTACAGTACAGGAGAAAATGCAATGTTTCCCCACACAATCGGGTCCACTGCAAACATAATAACCATTCTGCATCAAATAGTCAACGCGATTATTAATAAAGTGACTTTTCTCCTCTATGCAACCCTGGCTCAGAGTTCCTAAAAGTGTAAACATAGATCAACTACAAGCGCAAATCACCAGGGCAACAAAATATATAAGGTGCTTCCTCTTCACTCCTCCTCCCCCCGATTTCCGCCCGTTCAGTTTATTTTCACAGCAACATCGTACATCTCTCTGCACAGCCAAGCGGGTGGGTCATCCTTTCGTTTGAAGTCATTCAAAAAGGTTCAAACAAATCAACTAGGGGTAACATTGAAGCCACGCAGACCGGAAGCCTATCCATTCGATCGACGTGTGTGGCCTGCGCTGTGTTTGCTCGGCTCAGTTTAACTCGGGCAGCGCAATCGTAGCTTCACACTCGGCATTAGCAACCCTGTGGGCAAAGGCGAGCCAGTGATTTACACCGTACGGTAGCGTGCGGCAATTATGAGTCCCAGCCCAGCAACGCAAACATCATCTGCTTGAAGGAAGAGGAAGGAAATTGGCAGAACCAAAAAGGTCAACGCTTCCTATTCGTTACATTGACCTCGACGTCTTTGTCACTTCTGCTTCCTTCTTTGTGAGAGTGGTACCCGTCGCAGAGCCGTTACTATGACAGGTTGCTAAGCTACCCTGCTGCCTCTTAGGATGTGGCATAATGCCAACCCACGAGCCACACTTCGTTGGGTAATAAACTGAATCATTAGTCCCCGTGTGCATTTCATCTAGAACTCAATGTGACATGCGTGTTATATATACACATACACACACACATATATATATATATAGGAAACATAGGAACAGGAGTAGGCCATTCAGCCCCTTGAGCCTGTTCCCCCATTCTATCAGAACATGGCCCGAGCTGTACCTCAACTCTAAACTTTAAATTTCGAATGATGAATTTGTATTTCAAAAAACAAACAAACAAATTGTTCCACGCGAGGAGCTGACGACCAGACTCCCGACTCGTGAGCCGGTCACCGCTAATGACGTTTCGCGCCGGTCAGAGGGTAAAACGCAACGTAAAAAGCAAAAGCGGAAACATGGGCACTTTGCACAAGGAAAGCCAACTTCTCTCAGTAAAACAAGCGAGATTTTCTATCTCTCTTTCTCTCTCACTTTATATATATATATATATGCAGATACACACATACATATTTTTGAGTTAAAAAGGAAAGTTTGAACACAAACACTTGAAGTAAGCAACCACTTGAAGTTAGTTGTTCACAAGATTTTGCCTCAAGCCTTCTGACACCTTGCTGTTTAACCCAAGTGCAACTGATGTGATGAGCTGCGGTTTTAATGGAAGGATCTACTGGATTCCAAGAGTTAATTCTGTGGAGAATTAACACTTATTCTATGTTCTGCAGTGAGGAGGGCGGAAACTCAAACACTGTAGTTGTGGCTGTGGAGGTGCGGTGCTTTTGTTTTTTTGACAAGACCACACATTCATTCGTTCCTCCTGTTGAATGAAATCTCTTCTCTGTTGAGGGATTTCAATCCAGTTTCTTTCTTTCTCTCTCTCTCTCTCTCTCTCTCTCTCTTGCTCTTTCACTCTCACCTTCTCCTTCAACGCCGGATGCAATCACTGAGCAGCAAACGCATTCCACCTTGAATAAGGAACATTCGGTTTAAAGTAAGTAAGCGTCAGTGCCTGACGCAAAATTTCATCCGACCACAAATGCAGTGATGTTCCAAATATGCCATTGGTGTGAGGTGAACACCCATCCCACTGACCTTTCCACACCATATTGTGCTGTTTTTTTAAATGGGTCCCCAGCATCCTGGCCTCAACAAGACCCTACACATATAGGGCAACCTAAGTCGGCGTTTCTGGTGCCATAATTCTGGTTGTGCAAGTCCCATGGTGTAGTGGTTAGCAAGCTCTCTCCACATGCGAGAAGACCGGGGTTTGATTCCCATGCAGGACAAAACCTTAGGCAAATTTCCACCTCTGCACACATTTTCCTATTGAGCAGTAAGTAGGATCCTGGTTGTTAGTCAATTGGTGGATAGCTTTCCGGGGGGGTAATGATCCCCGAGAAAAAATAAAGAATTTGGACACTCAATTCACGATTGATTGTGTCTGCTGCTGTCAATTCACTTTACAGTATATTCCGCGAAGCACTTTGAGATGTCTCAATGGTTTGATAAGGAGCTATATCAAATGCAAGGATTATTATTATTATTATTATTATAAAAAGAGTACTGAATTTGTTATAGTATATTCTAATGAGAGTGCTCCATTGGAGAAGCTGGCACCAGGGCACACTCTTGAAAATGTATTTTCTTTGATTCTACAACTGCAATAACAACGACAAAATCTCCTTTACGAGGAGAGTAGGAAGGAAGGAAGGATGGCCTATGGGTCTACTAAGCAGGAGCTTCAAGTGACAACATAAGAACATAAGAATTAGGAACAGGAGTAGGTCATTCGACCCCTGGAGCCTGCCCCGACATTCAATAAGATCATTCTAATCTAATTCCACCTACCCGCCTTATCCCCATATCCCTTAATCCCTTTATCCATAAGAATGTGGGGAGATTAAAAACATAGACCGAATTATTCTTCAGCGTGCGGGACCGGGACAATCCTTTGTGTTTGATGCGCCGCCACAAGCCACACCTCTCCGTACAGAAACGTGTTCACAGATACTACTCACCGTCAATCGAAGGGAAACAGACGCGGAGCTCCCCCTTTGGCAAAGCGGGTTCACATGACCAAACACACCCCCGTCTGCCAAGAGGCAACCTGAGCAGCTCCATCCCGACAACGACCTCTGCCCAGAACCGTAGCTCGATACGTCCTGGAAGAAAACAATAATGTCGAGTTCAGAAACCAGTCGTGTAGTGTTTTACCCTGACTGCTCCAATTTCTCCCATTGGGACTCTTGGATTCAATATAGAATCGTAGAATCTTACAGCGCAGAGAAAGGCCCACCATGATGTGCCGGTTCCCTCAAAAGACCCCACTGTCACACTCATCCCCCCCATGTAGCCTTGCTAATTGATTTTATTTCTAGTACCTATCCAATTCTATTTTGAATGTTATTATTGATTATTGTTTTCACCATCCTTTCAGGCATTGCATTATTACAGAGATACCAAAGACTCGCCGCGTAAAATATATATATATCTATATATATATATTTTCCCTGTCTTGCCTCTGTTACTTCTGTGAAACATCTAGAATCTGTGTTCCCCGGGTTACTGACCGAGCCGCCAGTGTGGAGAAGTTACTCCTCATTTGCTCCGATCTCGGGGACCCAGCCTGCTCCTTCCTGCCACCACAAGGAGGCGCTCTGCTGCCACGGCACTGTCGGTAGCATTCTGACAATCAACGCGCATTGGAACCTTCACCGATCTCACGGTGTGAACGACAACTTTACACCACACTTACTCATTTTTAACACTGATTCTATTTGATTGTAGATCGTCCGTCACGGAATTGGAGGCCGAGTCTTGACCTCCCTCTATACACGTCTCCTCATGGACTTCACAGTCGTTGGGCTTTGACGGTCCATTGCTTCCTTCCGAGTCGGGCCATGTAAATTCGGGTGGGTTTTGGCTTGGCTCCTCGTTAGTCCTAAGACGCAGCGAGGTCTGCTCTGGTAGGGGGCTATTGGTGGTGTTCGGCCCTACGTCTTGCATCACCAGTGACGCATTCTGTGGGTGTTCGTAGTTGGTGTTCTGGTGCTCTGTCTGCAAGCTCAGTGAACAACTCCCCTGGTTGGCTCCCGCTGATTGATTCTGGGCTATCGCCAACTGTAACTTCCGCATGTGGTTCACCACAGCTGTGGCGTTGAACGCTTGCTGTGAGTCAAGGTGAAAGGGCAGAGCACTGTCAGGCGCGTGACGAGGAGGATAGAGAAACTGAGAGACCCACAAGTTGTATCTCAAAGCACTAGGCAGGTAAATCACCGCCAAGGATGGAGAGCAAACACAACAACGTAGAAATAACACCACTGACTGTGTGGGTGACAAGACGCGAGAAATAAGTGGAGCAGGCTGGACAAAGAAAAGGAAGTAAACTAATAATAATTATAATAATCAATAATAATCCTTGTATTTGATTTCGTGCTTTCCGCGTCTTCTAGGCGCCTCAAAGCACTTCACAGAACAGGCTGCAAAGTAAATTGACTGTACAGCAGTGTCCCAACAAGCAGTGGTGGATTTGGGTGACCAAATTCGTTTAAAAAAATAAGAATTTTTTTGGGAAGGAATTGTTAACCCCGAGAAAGCGATCCGCCAATCGACAAACAACCGGATGGAATGGGATTGGAGTGAACTGATAAAATGATGGAACAGACAGCAATGGTCCAACATAGAAAAGAGGGCATTCAGCCCCTCGAGCCTGCTCCGCTTTCCCTATTAGATCTGCAGCTCAACTCCAAATACATAAATACAATTAACTTATTTATGATACAGTCAAATAGCTATACAAATATAATAAATGCGGTTCCTCTCAGCTCCACCAACGATTCCACTGTTACAACCACAACACCATCATTACCCTGCACCTTACAGGTTGCGCCTCATCCTGCTGTGAATGAGCTGTTGAATTGCAATAACGAGACAAACAATAACAGCACAAAGCGTTCGCAAAGAGATGTCTCGCTGCGCTGTCAAGGGTGGGCAGATGTGTAGTCTGATGGCTCATTATTCCGAGATTACGTGGGAAGGTTTTGTAAAAGAGCCATAAAAGATTTCTGCGGGCGATTCGACAAATTAAACTATTGCTACAATTGGTCTCGCTTCGAAATGTCCCCGATTTGGAGGCAAATTGTTTTGGGATTCATATTCCTCCAAGCTTCACGTCGTACTCCAACCAGCAGAGTGCCCGGAAGAGATTTTTGCTTTGTTTCCTTGAAACAATATCGTTAGTTTTTTTGTCCCCCCCCCCCCCCCCGGCTCCCCGCGTGGCTTGCATCTTCGGACTTACCCTCCACTTGCTCTTTGCAAAGTTCTTCTGGATCTGAACGCTGACGGAAACGTATATGTCGCAGTGCGGGGCGGTGTTGGCCGCAATCCTGTCGAGAGTCAAAAAGGGAGAAAGCGTGAGTGTTACAATGCCCAGCCCATTGTGACTGTTAGTCACTACCTGTCAATTACTGACTAACCCCACGCCTGCTTTCGGGACTCACACTACACGGGTAGAGAGTTAACGGCAAGCTTATAACTCAGAGTCAACCAACGGATATTTCCACGATCCCTCACCAAGCATTCCCTCACTCTCCCCGCTACGTTTGGAGAAGATATCATGCCCACAACATACAACAACAACTTGCATTTTATACAGGTTCCGCCCCCCACGCAGTCAAAGTACAATGTATTCCGTGAAGTGCTTTGGGACGTTTCGTCATCGTGGTAAGGCGCAAATTATTATTATTATTATGAATCAGATACATCAAACTACAGTTCGCATTAAAAAATTACTGTTTTGTACAAAATATATTACAGTATATCCTGTGAAGCGCTTTGAGACACCTCAGGGACATGACGAGATGTACAATCGAATGAAATTATTATTATTATTTATTAGTTCTCGTTACCAAGGGTGGTGCAAAGCTTGCTCGCAGCTGAAGCGTTTCTCTGGGATCTTTTCGAGCAAGTGCCTGATGAAATGTTTGGCTGTTTCAAGAGACGGGAACAAGAGAAACAGGAGGTTAACCCGGCAGACGAGACCACCCACCGTCCTCCATTCATATTGCCGGCTGGTTGTTTGAGAAGCTGGAGCTCAGAGGTCAGAGCACTCGCCGTACAAGCGAGAGACCTGGGTTCGATTCCAGTCAAGGCGAAACCTTGGGCAAGTTTCCTTACTCCACACGCCTAATAATAATCCCTCAAAAAAAAATTGGTCATTTCAAACCACGACTGTTTGTGGGGACGCTGCTGTGCGCGATTGGCTGCCGCGCTTTGCCCACAAACCATACAGTCAATTCACTTTACACTATAATCTGTGAAGCGCCTTGAGACGTCCAGAAGATGTGAACAGCGCTGTATCAAATGCAAGGATTATTATTTTTATTATTAAAATGCTTGGTTTCAATGGATTCGTGTCAAAGCATCATTACAGGCTGTCAAGGAAACCGAGACGGGGTCATTGGCTAACACTACTCACTGACGCGAGCAAACACAGGGATGAGCCAGTGAATAGGAGTCAGTGTGGGACAAGGATGAAACCTTGAATTCAGATATAGCGTCAAAGATAATTGCCAATCCAATGCAACCGCTGTGTATTTTGTAGACAATGCCATCCATAATTAATAATTGAATTGTATGCCAATTGAATCATCGAATAATCGTAAAAATAAATAATAATAATCCTTGCATTTGATACAGCACTTTTCACATCTTATCGATGTCTCAAAGTGCTTCATAGAAGATACTGTAATGTGAATTGACTATATATTTGTGGGTAAAACGCGGTAGCCAATTGTGCTCAGCAGCGTCCCCCACAAACAGCCGTGGATTGAAAATGACCAAATTTTTTTTGTTTTTTTTTGAGGGTTAACAATTTTTTTTCTCAGGTTAATAAGCCAACTGACGATTGCGAGACACGCGACACTTTTTTTTGAGGGATTATTATTAGGCGTGCGTGTGGAGTAAGGAAACTTGCCCAAGGTTTTGCCCCGACCTGCCTGGATTCGAACACAGGTCTCAGGTTAATAATCCCACTGACGATTGCGATACAAGCGACAATTAAAATACAGTAATAGGTATTCTCATCATTAGTATCAAAGACACGTGTCAATGCTAGCGCTCGCGTACCTGAGGCAGAGATATCATCCCAGAACGGGGAGTCAAACTCATATTCGGCGTTCGAAATCCGAAAGAACAGTCTGGACTCTGTCTCTTCATAAAAAGGAGGGTAGCCACACAACCTGAGATGATAAAACAACATGCAGTGTCTCACAAACGGTTGTTTAATGTTCTCCACGTTAGTCGTTTAATCTAACCCCACTCTCCAGCTCGCTCCCCACATCCTTTAGTATTCCTCAATGTTTCCTGTGAAGGCTGTCGGCTTCCTCCCTCAGTGCAGCAAAATTAATATCCCGATATTACTATTATTAAATGGCAGCAATACTCACAGAATGTAAGCGATTACTCCAATAGACCAACAGTCCACCGTCTTGCTGTATGGCTTCTGGGCGAGAACTTCTGGGGCTAAGGGAAGGGAAATGTGGCTTTAGTTTTTCTTTGCGTGGTGGGGGGACGGGATGGTGGGGGGTGGGGAGCGGGGGGTGGGGAGTGGGGGCTGGGGAGCGGGGGGTGGGGAGCGGGGAGTGGGGAGTGGGGGCTGGGGAGCGGGGGGTGGGGAGTGGGGGGTGGGGAGCGGGGGGTGCTGCTTTGCATCAAAGCAAATAGAAACAAGAGCACGCGTAGGATATTCCGTCACATGTAACATGGAGACCAGGAAATATACAAGGTGTGAGAAAGTATTGGCGCGATTTGCCACTAGATAACATGGTTATTTAACACGACCAGGTAATGCAGACTCCACTTCAAACTTGGCTAAATTCATACATATTAATAATAATAATCTTTGCATTTGATATAGCGCTTTTCACGTCTTCCAGAGCGCTTCACAGGATATACTGCAAAGTGAATTGACTGTGTATATGTGCGCAAAACGCAGCAGCCAATTGCGCACAGCCACGTCCCCACAAACAGTCGTAGATTAAAATGACCACTTTTTTTTTTGAAGGATTATTATCAGGAGTGTGGAACATTACCGAAGGTTTCACCCTGCCTTGCCTGGAATTGAACCCAGGTCTCTCGCTTGTAAGCCGAGTGCTCTAACCACCGAGCTGCAGGACTATAGTTGTCACTCAGCCACTGAAGTCTTACCCACGTAACCTGGTGTGCCACAGGCTGTAGACATCACACCCATCTCCTCCGTCTTAGAAAGGCCAAAGTCACTGATCATGATCTTGGAGTTTTCTTCCATGTTGTAGTACAGCAGGTTTTCAGGCTGGGAGAGAAACAGAGAGGGTTACAGCGGGTCGAAGAGCTGAGCTAATATAAATCAATCGTATCTTGCTTTCGGACTGTTCCCGCTCGAGAAAAAGCTTGATTTTATATATATATATATACAGTAAATATATTTATACAAATTTTAAAAAAAACAACCAACAGTTAGAAAATAAGGTACTGTCTGCAAAACTGTTTTGGGGAATTGTAATTTTTTTTTCTCTTCGTTTTTTCTCTTCGTTTTTTTGGTCTCAGCAACAACAACTCGCGTATATCTCCGTGCCGGGCGGCGCCTCGTACCTTTAGGTCTCTGTGCACGACCCCGTTTTTGTGCAGGTAGTACACGGCGTTGAGTATCTGTCGAATCAGATTGCTGGCGTCCTTCTCCGTGTAAACTCCTCTCTCCAGTATCCTGTCAAACAGCTCCCCTCCCGACACCCTGCAAACCGAGGGCACGGCGTGAGTGTGAAAGCCAGTGCCTGGCCTGGCCTGACTTGCCAGTTACTCAAAATCCAGGACCGCACCCCCCCCCCCCCCCCCCCCCCCACCCGTACAGCATTACAGTAAAACTCAACAACCACAAACGCAAGAATTGATAGAGCGCCCTCACACAGGGTGGCTAGCCTTTCACTTGTATAGCGCCTTTCACGTCAGGAGGACGTCCCAAGGCGCTGGACAGTCACTGTGTCATACCCGAGCTGAGGATGGTGGAGGGTGGGGGGGGAGGGAAGGGGGGGGTGAAGAGTTGCTGATGGGACCATCGAAGAGGAGCGTCTTCAGGCGGGCCTTGAAGGAGGCCAGGGAGGGCGGGGGGGGTGGGGGGGGCGAGGCAGAGGAGCAGCGGGATGGACTTCCAGAGGTTGGGGGCTAAAGTCTCGCCCGCCAATGGTGGGGCGGATGGGTTGGGGGACGTGGAGCAGGTCAGAGACTGCGAGCGGATGTTAGGGTGGGGGTGAGGTTACGCCCCACTTTACAATGCTACGTAACTCACGTAAGTCGTTTCAGTTCTTACCACAACATGTACTATGACTGCTATGAGTGAATGGACAAAATGTCGGCGACCTAAATATTTCCTAGCGAATTCTACTGAGCACAGCTGACAGACTCCACGCGAGCTTTGGGCTGTTTCGTCCCACATAAGAAGCAGAACATTGAGGGATACTCACAGCTGCAAGGACAGATAGAAGTGGGTTGGACTCTCGTAAACGGCCTCTAAAGATACAATGTTTTCGTGTTTTATCCTGAAACATGGGGGAGGGTGGGGGGGGGTGGGGGTGGGGGGGGAGGGGGGAAGGAGGGGGAAAGAAGAGGGGGAAAGGTTGAGTGCAAGATAATAAAAGCAAATGGTTATAACAACAACAATATTACAATTCTAGTGCGCCTTTCTCATCAGGAGGACGTCCCAAGGCTGAACAGTCCGATCGGGATCCGAGCAAGGGAGAGGGGCAGGGAAAGGGGGAGGGGGGGGAGAGAGTAGGGAGGGCGGCAGAAGGCACGGTCGAAAAGGAGGAGCCGAGGGAGGCAACGGATGAATTGAGGCGAAGGGACTGTGGGATGGAGTTCCAGAGTGTGGGGGCAGAGAGGCTGAAAGTAGGGGGTGGGTGGTCTGGTTGGGGGTATGGAGCAGGCTTCATGTCCATAAATGAATGGAAGCGGAAAGTGTACAGAATTGGGGCTCACTTTCGGAGAACTGCGATCTCGTTCTCCAACGCCTTGTTTTTTCCGTCCTTGTTCTTCTTCTGGACGCACTTCAGGGCAACCAGTTTGCCACCCTCCCTCTCCTTCGCCAAATAGACTTCGGAAAACGCGCCACTGCCAGAAAAATAGTAATGTACGTGAATTTTTTTTTCTCCAATTCAAAAACTTTCTCAAATTCAAAAACGTACGACATGAAACACAGTTACTACATTTCACAGTAAAATCCTCTGAAACACTTTGAAGTGTCCTCCTGTTGCGGAAGGCGCTGTATCAAACGCAAGGGTCATCGTTATTATTAATAGGAGCTCCTGTAGCTCAGTGGTTAGAGCACTCGCCTTACAAGTGTGCGACCTGTTGCTCGAATCCAGGCAAGTCAGGGCGAAACCTTGGGTGAGTTTCCTCACTGCACACACACGCCTAATAATAATCCCTCCAAAAACACACACAATACTAAAATTGGTCATTTCAATCCACAACTGTTTGTGGGACACTGCTGTCTTTCGCCCACAAATATACAGTCAATTCACTTTACAGTATATTCCGTGAAGCGCTTTGAGACGTCGATAAGATGTGAAAAGCGTTACATCAAATGGAAGGAATATTCTGATTAATAATTTTATTATAATTTTGCTTCAATCCAACGCAACGAATTTAGCAGGAAAGGGAAAACTAGTGTGTCCTCTAATATAACAGGCTCGTAGTTTCAAGATGGTGGATACAAGACACTTAAGTAGTGTGCAGGGAATTGTAAAGGAGCACAGACTCGGCATTAAAGTTTCTGGAAACTGAGTGCAATTAATCCTTTAGTTCCTCTACCGAACAGTAGATAGCGCACTGCAAAAAGCAATGAATAAGCTACTGCACTTCCATACAAACCCCCTATCTGTTACACCACCAAACTAGACGAGAGAGAATGCAAGCAGGGGCATTGATAACACTGGCAATCCTCCTCCCTTTTTATGCGTGGCTCATAAATCAACATTGTTTGATTCGACCAGTTTTCAAGAGGCGGTGTCCAATCCATTCAGGAATAGCAACAGCCAGTGTGTCAGGCGTAATATGAAGCCTCCAGTGGATTAAAGTGTTGAGCTCCTGCAGTGCAGCTGTGAGTTTTAACCAGCCCAGTCACATGCTGAAACATGCTACAGTTGCTGTCACCTGCCATGAAGCTGCCTTCTCCTTCGCTGAGCTCGCAAAAAGCCCAGCCGAAGGTGGCTCGTATCTCTAGCTTTTCCCCCCCACCCGCCCTCCACCCGATCTGATTCCCAAGCCCCAGCTCCAGTGCACATCCTCGACTGTCCAGCGTTTTGGGACAGATGTAATTTATTGTTGTATCGTTTGCTTCTGATGTGGGCCGCGCGTAGTTTAAAAGGACATGTTGGTTCTCGTACCTCTGTGCGAATCCCAAACAACAATAAATAATAATCACTTGCATTTGATTTAGCGATTTGCTCATGTTGCCAAGTCGGCGCAAAGCGCTGTGAAAACATTCACCGTGAAGCGCAGTGTCTTTGCATTCGTGTGCGTAAGTGGCAACCAGCTCGCGAATGGTGTACAGCGATACCCCACAAACAGCCATAAGAACATAAGAATTAGGAGCAGGAGTTGGCCATTTGGCCCTTCGAGCCTTCTCCGCCATTCAATAAGATCATGGCTGATCTTCTCACCGAACTCTAATTACCCGAAGGGAATGAACAATTTACAAGTAATAATCGTCGCATTTGAGAATAGCGCTTTTCACCATCTTCTAGACATTCTCAGAGCGCTTCACAGAATATACTGTAAAGTGAACTGGCTGCATGTCTGCGGGCAAAACGCGGCAGCCAATTAATTGCGCACAGCAGCGTCCCCCACAAACAGTCAATCGTCGATTGATTGAAGTGACAAATTTATTATTGGGGTTTCTTTTGTTGGTGAGGGATTATTATCAGGCGCGTGGAATAAGGAAACTCGCCCAGGGTTTCGCCCTGCCCGGAATCGAACCCAGGTTCATTTGCGAGGCAAGTGCTCTAACCACTGAGCTGCAGGACCTCATAATTTACCTGGGGGCAATTGTCGGCCAGGACACCAGGGAGAGAGAAACCCTCTCCTCTTTTTGAGCAGCGCCATGGAGATCTTTAACGTCCACCCTGAACAGGCAGATGGAACAGCATTAACCGAAACCGACTTGCCAGCCTCATATTAATTCTCTCCTCTCATGCCCACCCTACCACTCCTCCCACCCAACCAATCACAGAATCATCCAGGTGATTTATTTTAAGTGGGGGGGTGGGAACTGTAAGCCTTGAATGCATGAATAAGCATTTTGATGTCAACAGCCAACATATCTGCACGTGTGAGTCAGATGAGAGATATGTAGCTCCTTAATCACTCTGACACAAGTCACAGTCAGCAACAGTCACAGAGAAGCATTACATGTCATGAATGCAATGTGCCCACATCTCACACACACTCGCCCACAAAATACACAGTCAATTCGCTTCACTGTGAAGCGCTTTGAGACGTCTCGAAGACATCATAAGGCGCCATATGCAATGCAAGCATTATTATGATATTATTATTAGGAACACACTGCGGGAGAAAAAGCATTGAGTTCACTCCATCCACAGATCCTGTGCAACGCCACAAACACAGTCACTCAGTCCACTTCACAGTGAATCCTGTGAAGCACTTTTGCGGGACATTCTCCTGGCGTGAAAGGCACTATACCAAACACAAGAAATATTATTGTACTAATAACAATTATTATGATCTAACCTATCCTGTCAGACCCTCTAGAGCTGCTTATTCAATCACTGCACGAAAGTTCCTCAAAGTTTCACTGAAACCATCAGTCGTGATTTTATACATTGGAAAGAAATAGGTGTCCTTCAACACAGATGCTGCCTCATCATCTCCTACGGGCAAAACCTGCAGCTACATGTGAACAGATTGAGATTTTTCCTGCTTGTTTCACACATGCCAGTCACCGGGTGAATGAATTAGCAGCCACTGCGGAATAGTAATCTCCTCCTAACCCACAATGCGCCCCCCCCCCCCCCCCCCATTCCGTGTGTCGTCGTCGTCCCCCTCCCCCCCGCCCACCACTCACTGTGGTTCTAAATCACCATGCGGTTAAAGCCACATTTCAACCGCAAAATTCACAATTTAATTCAATTTACAGTATAATCTGCGAAGCGCTTTGAGACGTCAGAACGATGAGATAAGGTGCTTCCATCAAATGCTAGGATTGTTATTAATATTATTATGATGTTTTGCTTAAATACTTTTTAAAACACAGTCCACAATATTCCCTTATCCTCCCTGTGTTTGTCGTTTTTAATTTACTCGCGCGCAGCAATCGAACAAATCACAGAGGTGTCGGAAGATTTTGGAGTCGCAAGATTTCTGTGCAGATATGGTGTATCTGAACATAGGGACACTAAAGGTATTTATAACCACGCCTTAATTGGACTGTGCAACCCTCACTACCAGGGCTAGATGAGGCACTGAATAATCTAATTGAATTTCTTTTTAATCTTTCCATGCCAACAACTCCTCAATGCCCCAGATTCTCCTACCTCTTCTTAAATAGGATCAAGGGGGATTTTGCTCCACTGGGTACAATTTCCAAAGCACCGTCCTTCCCGACAGAGCTACCCGCGAGGGCGAGGAATGGCTGGGAAAAGCGGGAATGTGGAACTCGCTCATTTCCAAACTCACAAGCTTAGCGATCGCTCAACAGGTTTGCCGATGAAACTGGGGATTGAAGTCAAGGTGGGTGGAGGGCAAGAGGGTATTGGGGTTGAGACGATGACCGAAGGCTCGGTCAAAGAGGAAGATTTGAGATGGAGCGGGCAGGAGCTGGGGCAAGCCAGGGGGTCTAGACGACAACAACAACAACTTGCATTTATATAGCGTCCTTCCCGCGGGTCAGCGTCTTGGATCGCAAGACCACAACCAGAGTTATCAGAGGGCGTAGTGCAATGGGATTTGTTGGGTGTAATCGTCAACCTGAAAACGAAACAGTCAAGTGGCGCGCCAAAGTAGGAGGAAAAGCACTCATTATCATTCATCCAGGTTGATTGTCTAAGAACATTAGGAAGCCTTTAATCTCGGACGTAACTTTGCTTGCTGTTATTTGAAACCTTTTAAGCACCATCTCTACTGTTACACGCCTGCGTTAGTGGAGATTAGCAGGATAATCCAGTAGTGTTAATGTCAATTTACTTTATTTAGTTCAGACACCAAATATAGTCAGCTAATGAATGCTCCATTGTGCATTGTCCTCATGTCTTTAGCTCACAAGTTTCCATGCTGTCAATTTGCAGGCAATGGGTTGGAGTGACGGACGATAAGGTTGTGATTTGAAATCTTAAAACGCCTGCTCGGTCTCTCAAAAAGGATTAAAAGGCTGCGGGCGGGAGGTAGAACTTGTGTGAAATGCGTCTAAATCTGTTCGGCTCCCAAATGCTATCACCACTCGCTTTCTGATAGCGCCCAGATAACAAAGCAATGAAAACACAGGTCAACCGCCTCAAAAAGCAGCAAATGCTTTTCTCCTCACCCGACCACCCAGCAAAATGCCCATCAACTCTCTTACTGGGATAAATATAATCCTTGTGTTTGCTGCGGCACCTTAAATATCGGGAGGCTGCTTGACAAGATGTCACGGGGTCCACTGTAAAGTGTAGTGACTGCACTGAAAAAAGTCCTTCTAAATAGATAAGATGGTACACCAAATGCAAGGTTTATTTGATTTCCTGCCCACAAATATAGGGTGGAGGGCTTTGACAGCGAGGCCGTGGAGGGCTTTGACATGTGAGGACCAGGATCTTGAATTGGATCCTTTGGATGATGGGAGCCATTGGAGTCGGGTGAGGGTGGGGGTCACAAAGCTTTATATGAATTGCAAATATTATTATTATCCATACATATGCTTGCAGACAAAGGATAATGATCAGGTTCAGGAACCCAGATCCAAACCTTATGTACTCTACCTCAGGAACACTAACACTACCTAACACCCAACTGACATTAGCTCCCTCAGCAGTTTAGATATCTGTCCTGGAGGAATTAATTGGCCCGAGTATAACTCAATTACATATTCAACAGCTCGCTTACCAACTGAGCCATCAGTTTCCCTATAACTAACTATCTTTATTTGGAGAAACTTTTCTCTTACCTCTGACACCTACAAGCAACACATAAAACATATCCCCACACATGCAGAGGACATCTCAAAGGTGAAACCTTGGGCAAATGTTTTCACTCCACATGCCTGATAATAATCCCTCAAGAAGAAAAAATTTTTTTTGTCACTCAATCCACGACTGTTTGTGGGGGACGCTGCTGTGCACAATTGGCTGCCGCGTTTCGTCCACAAATATATACAGTCAATTCACTTTACAGCATATCCTGTGAAGCGTTTTGAGGCGTCTAGAAGACGTGAAAAGTGCTATATCAAATGCAAGGATTATTAGTATTATTATTATAATAATTCAGATGGCATTAAATGTGGACACAGCAGAAACTGAATGTGATGTGGTTGAGTTCACCTTTGTCACAATGTTATATAATGGGATGGGCAGAGCACAGATATAGCAAATCCTAGCGAAAGGGACAGATTAAGGCTAACAGCAGGCAGGGCTATGTACACAGCTGGGAGATACAGAAGGACCTACATTACATGTTTAACCTCCAGCCGGTCTGCAATACATTTGCATTTATATAGCGCCTCTCACACAGGGCAGTGTCTCGCAACACTCGTTGGCAGCCATAAAAAAATATAAAATTCCACCAACAACAAATTGCATTTACACGTCAGGACGATGTCCCGGGGAGCTGGACAATGAGGTATTTGCACCTCATTGCTGTTTGGGTTCAGATATGGGTGGAGGACAGAGATTAAGGGGTGGTGGGGAGAGGGGAAGACGAAGGATGACCAAAGGAGGACATCCCAAGGCACTGGAGAGTCATTGTTTCAAACCCGAGCTGGGGTCGGGGACGGGGAGGTTGGAGGCAAAGGAGGGGATTTAGGATTTGGGATTTGACCGATGGGACGTGGAACCATGAATCGGTGCCCGCAGAGCAGAGGGAACGGACAAGTTGGTGAAGAATAGAGAGAAATTCCAATATTGCTTGAGTGACAACCGAGACATACAAAATTCTGTACCATTTAAACGCAATTAAAAAAATGTTTTAGAACATTTTTAGAACATTTAGCTCATATAGTGCTTTATTTATACAATGAACACAAGAGCGTATTTTATTTGAAATAAGAGACAACATTTAGTGTTTCTTTTTAAACCCTTTGGAGGGAGGGAGGGAGGGAGGGAATCTCGCAAAGTAAGATTCTTACGAGCCAAATAATGTCAGCTGCCACAAATTACTACAAAGACCGGATTTCAGCACACACATCCGACCACAACAATGAGGAGAAGATTCCATCTGGGTTTCCAAGCATGTACTATCTCGGATCATCGACTGTGCAATGATTTCTTGATTACAGCCTTAATTTTCAGACTGTTTTTTGTTTCCAGGAAGTTCTATCCACCGAGATACTCAAACCCGTGACTGTTTGTGGGTCACAATCGCCTGCCCTGTTTTGCCCATGCAACATATATATATATATATCTATATATATAAATATATATAAATATATATATATATCTACAATCGTTTCACTTTACAATATATTCTGTGAAGTGCTTGCTTTGTCATTGCAGGTGTCATGTCCCAAACTATATGTTGTATCCCAAGATATTAATAAGAACTAGTCTTCTCTTCAAATCTATCAGAGGCATATTAACAGTGGGTTTAAAGACTATATATAATACTTACGACCCGAGCACTTCCATGACTTGGAAAACCTCTTCGATGTTGGCTGTTTGCTTTTTCCAACAGCTGTTGTCTCCTTCCTTACGTCCCATGATCTCTGAAGATTCTCAAACGGAGCAGTCCTGGAGAGTACAAAACAACAAGAATAACAACTTGCTTCTAACTCAGCGTCTCGCAGCGCTTAACAACAGCGGCAGAGCCTGAAAAAAATAGGAGAGCAGAAGAGAAGGAGAGAGAGAAAGAGAGGAGAGAGGGGAAAATAAATGGGCATAATTTAGGAAATAAATAATGTATGAATGCAAGGAGGGAAACTGTGTGAGGTATTTGACGAGAACACGGAATGTGATGATACACAATTATCCAAAAATCTTCATTGAGCAAATTTTTTCCATTTAAAATAAAAGCCCCAAACGTCAAATGGCAAAACTCAATCTCACCTCCTAAATTTCCCCCCAAAAGTGTAAATGCCAATGTTGAAAATAATCCAGATTTTCTCTCAAAGGAAACTGAGATTTCAGGTTGTTTAAACTCTCTTTCCTCCCTCTCTCTCTCTCTCTCTCTCTCTCCCTCTCCTCACCATAAAAGTATTTTTTTTTGCAGTCAATAGTCTCGAGTGTCAGGATAAAAGGGTTAAATTGGAATGAAATTGTTCGGAAAACAAGAAAAAAAAAGGGGTTTCTTACGAAGAACTGATTCTTGTAATGCCTTCTCCGAGTCTCTCCCGTTTGGAGCTCTATCAGAATAACAGATCTAAAGGGATTACACATGGAGAAATCTGGGGCAGCAATTAAGTCAGAGAGGCCAGCGTTAAAGGAGAATATTAGGGGAGAGAGTGGGAGAAACCAACTGATGGAAATAGCTGTACAGTGAGTGTACCAATGGTCTGACTCAGACAGAGAAGGAACGAGAGAGAGAGAGAGAGGAGGAATTCAGACAAGACTGGCGTTGATCACAAACAGACTCATCTAACACTGTTCCAATAATAATAATAATAATCCTTGCGTTTGACACTTTGAAATACGTTTTATACATCTGAATTCAGATCATTTGGATCTTAAAAGAGATCTTAAAATTCTATCCTTTCCTGCTAATACAGCATTTTCTCTGTGTGTGTGTGTGTGTGTGTGTGTGTGTTTTTTAAAAAAGCTATTCAGTATTGAGAATATACTGACTTATAGTATAATTCATCTGGCTCCCGAGCCTGTTTGAAACCAACAGAATTTAGTTACATCCCAAAATCAGATCGATGGGTTAAGTTAAACCTGGTTTCTTCTCAATCATTATCACTCATTCCCTATCTTACTATCTCCGCAGACTGAGAAAGGGTTGAACAATTGTTTCCAAAGCAGCAGTTACCAAAAAAAAGTTGTTTTTTTAAAAAAAAATTAAATTAAAAAATAAAAGTTGAATTTTTTTGTCTTAAAAAAATGACAAGGCATGTTTCTAGGATTTATTGCCTTGTCTGCTAACAATTGCCTTTTATAACATTCTGTTGGAGCCCTGTAGCCCTCAAAATTGACGCAAATTAAAAAAAAATTAAAACAAAGTGTTCTAGAATATAAACAAGACTCATTCGACTTTACTTACTTAAGTGATTCAGAATCTCAGCAAGCTCGATTTTTGTTGGCTGCACAAATACAGCACCTTAATTGCTTCGATTAAGTGCTTCAGTCCACAGGCTGCTGTTCTCTGCTCTGCATGCTATGCGTTTAGCATTAGGTGAGAACCGGGCTCAGTCACACGCACAAGTTAACAGACTCTGCAACTATCAATTTGGGGGCAGTGGAAGTGACTGATTATGGGTGGCTTTGCTGCTGTTTAGTAGTTAGTTAGTTAGTCAGTCAGTCAGTTAGGTAGTTAGCAACAGAGATGCTGAAAGAGTGATGCCACTCTTGTAATATGCATCAATTTCCTGGCTTCCTTGATGTCCTCTGGATGTGAAATGCGCTATACACATGTAATTTTGTTGTTGTTGTTAAAGCGATGTGGTGTGTTATAGGGTGACTGGTGTGTATGTGTGCCAATGGAAGCTATCCTCTCCAAACAGTCCGGCTTGACTGAAGTTCACTAATTGATGGTTTGAGTTCTGAATGACTGTACTTCGAATGAAGTAGAGAGGGGGTGGGGGGAGATGGTTTTGGTTATGATTTATCAACTGAATGGAAATTACAATAGAAATAACACTATAAACACCAATAGTTGACATGTTATACTGCCTCTCATGTCGTGAGGACGTCCTAAGGTGCGGAATAAGGCCTTTTTTTAAATAGTCACAGACCCATCCAAGTTTGTTCCTTTCATGAACATTGCGAAACCTATTCTACTACTGACTTCTTACCCACTGTTCCTGGATGGATATGAATGGATTGACTGCCCCCCACCCACCCCACAATACTGGATGACCAGAGATTTTCAGACTGTGCGAATTCAAGTATCGATTAAGCAACCAGTACAGTTACAAAGAGAAACAGAACCATGGACGGGAGAACCATGCAACGCACGGGTTTATCCTGATGCTCGGATATGTACAAAGCACACAGTCACTGGCACTTTACAGTAAAAATTTCTGGCTCCCATGGAATTATATTGACATACACTAAAAGCTCTCTACAATAATCATATTCAGAGATCCAAATATTTTTCTTACCTCCAGCCCACGTTAGTGAAGCATTGACGCAAATATATCAATCTATTCCTGCGTCAACTAATACATCGACGCTGCGTTTTTCACGGAGATTTCAGATCCAGAAATCGTTTGCGCTGTGTGTTATTGTATTAATAATTAAGAGCATTAATACGCAATGGCTGCAATTAAATATTTATCTCAAGGTTAGTTTGGCCACATGTAGGAACGGAGTAGGTTTATTGTTGTCACTGATGTCCCAGAGATGCAGTAGTTATGACAACACAGTTACTGAAACTCAAGCTAACAAAATCCCTTTAATCCCAGTTGACCTCCACCAAGTGTTTGCTGCACACAGCCTTGAAATAAGTGCCTGAATAACATGGCCTGAATAATATAGCATTGATTTCCACCACAGGCTGGCTAAAATGAGTCTGGTCTGTATGAGAGAAAGGTGTTATTCACTCGGTTTAAATCACCACAATACAGTACAACGCAATGCAGTAAACACTATCTTTTGACGTATTTCATTGCTGGAATTCAATATCTAGTACTGTATTTCCTAAGAGAAATCTTTAATATAAAATATAATATATAAGGTGTCTAAATGTTGATTGATATTAATGATCTTACCATGATAATTGTTGCAATAATACAACAACAACTGTAGCTCAGTGATTAGAGTGCTCGCTTTCAAACGTGAGACATGTTTTCGACTCCTGGCAGATCAGGGCGAAACCTTGGGCAAGTTTCCTTGCTCAACACACACGCCTAATAATAATCTGTCCGTAAACAACAAAACACCACAATAATAAAAATTGGTCATTTCAATCCACGAATGTTTGTGGGACACACTGCTGTGCGCAATTGGCTGCCGCGTTTCGCCCACAAATATACAGTCAATTCACTTTACAGTATATTCTGTGAAGCGCTTTGAGACGTAGAAAAGATGCGAAAAGGGCTATATCAAATGCAAGGATTATTATTATTATTACTGACTGATCTGCAAGATAAGAGCCAAGACTAGTTTTGACATCATGAAATAAAGTGCGTCCTAATGTTAAGATGCACTTTAATACTTTGGACTACCTAATGCTGTAAAACCACAAAAGTCATATGGCGGACACAGTATTTAATGACCCCCTCGAGACCATATGGAAATATTTCTTTGAGACGTCTCGAAGACACGATAAGGCGCGACATCAAATGCAAGGATTATCAATATTATTGTAGTGCGGAATGAACCGAAGCGTAAGATTTTGGTGAAACCGATTATAAAAGGTCACTCTTCAATACCGACCTATCTTTCCGACTGATTTGCTGTCGATCTCCGAACGTTTCATGTTTTATTTTAGGTTTCCACTATTTGAAGGATTGGGCCCTTTCGTTTCTGATGCAAGTCATCAAAGAGCAATCAGTCCAAATCAATCAATGACAGGCAATCTAATGCGGTTCCCGTTTAGACCCAGATGGGGGCAGCAGAAACATGTAGAAGCCAAGGATAATACAGAGAGTAAGGTGATTTACCAACATGGAATGTATCTAGGCAACAAGCAACCATTTTGGATCAAAGTGATATATCGTGCACTCAATTTGGGCTTTCCTGCTTCCAACTTTCAGAGAAGCTTGGAGAAAGGGATTGGACTGAAAGAGATAATCATTTCTTTCTTGATGTTCGGGTTTGAGGGCTAAATGGAGGACAAACCAACCAGTTGGGTTGAATGGCATGTTTCCGGGCTGTAAGATTCTACGCAAGGAAACACATACAGTAGATTGGAGGAGGGAGAGGGAAGAGTTGAATGATAGTGTGTCCATCCACATCTCAACAACAACAACAACAACTTTGATTTATATAGCGCCCTCAACGCTGGACAGCGTCTCAGAGCGCTTCAAACGCACCTCCTACCCTTGGCCCCCACAATCCCTATTCACTGGTATGGCTTGGGATTTTCATCTATTATTAGATGCACAAGACAACGAGAGAAATGGAAATACTAAATACAATACAGTTTCCAGGAATTCCAGACGACACAGCCCAGTAAAATTTGCAACCATACAAGCTGACAGGTGCTCGGCCGTGACAATGTTCCACTGTTTATAGCTGATTTAATCGCAGGATGCTTTGACTTCCTGGAAAATGCCTCTCTAAAATGAATTTACGGGTGCGAGATCGGGAATTTGCATAATCCTCAATTATGGAAAATAAACTTTTATGGAGTTGACACCTCAAGAGCCTTGCATTTGATATAACGCCTTATAATAATAAAAGTATAATAATAATTCTTGCATTTGATATGGCGCTTTTCATTCATGTCTTCTCGACGCCTCAAAGGGCTTCACAGAATAAACAGTAAAATGAATTGACTGTATATATGTGGGTGAAACACGGCAGCCAATTGCACACAGTCAGTCATGGATTGAAATGACCTATTTATTATTGTTTTTTGGAGGGATTATTATTAGGCGCGTGTGTGGAGTAAGGAAACTTGGCCAAGGTTTCGCCCTGACCTGGAATCGAACACAGGTCTCACGCTTGTAAGTTGAGTGCCCCAACCACTGAAGTACAGGACTCCACAAATATACCTCGGGGATGGCCATCAGTACAATGGTCATGGTAAAAGAATTCATGTAATGTGGGAGGTGTTGATTTAAATGACACTGGTAAAATGTAGAGACGATGGAATTAGTTCAATCATATGTTCAGACACATTGCACATACACCGTAACTCCCCTACATAATAATAAAAATAATCATTTTTAATAATAATAATCCTTGCATTTGGTATTATCATGACATATAACATGGACGCCAAGCCAAATGAACACATCTTTCGAATTCCAATCTAAATGGTAGGATTGCCCCCCCCCCAAAAAAAAAATAGCTGAACTTGAGAAAGTACCTTCATGGGGGAAGCGTTTCCAAACATCAGAAATGCAGATGTGGGTTTTCGTTTCACTTCCTGACACAATGAATGTCAGGAAACAAACCAACCTCTGTCCACCTGACTGATGACCCATTTCGCCAGCATTCATCACTTACATAATAATAATAATCCTTGCATTTGATATAACACTTTCCACATCTTATCGACAGCTCAAAGCGCTTCACAGAATATACTATAAAGTGAATTGACTGAATATTTGTGAGTGAAACGCGGCAGCCAATTGCGCACAGCGGCGTCCCCCACACACAGTCGTGAATTGAAATGACCAATTTTTCTTACTATGGTTTTTTGGGGAGGGATTATTATTAGGCGTGTATGTGTGTGTGTGTGTGTGGAGTAAGGAAACTTGCCCAAGGTTTGGCCCTGATCTGCCTGGATTCGAACACAGGTCTTGTAAGGCAAGTGCTCTAACCACTGAGCTACAAGAGCTACAATAATCCTTGCATTTGATGGAGCAATAATTGTGAGCGAAACGCGGCAGCCGATTGCGATTGCAACAGTGTCCCACAAACAGTCGTGCATTGTAGTGACCGATTTACAGTGCAGTGTAATATCAGAATTATCATCTTAAATCTGCAGTGGGTTAAAGAAATCCTCCGCCAGGAACGCTGTGTCATACACAAACATGACATCTGTTTTTCAGCGCTTACAATTGTACTTATAACAGACAAGGAGGTGAGTGAGCGCTCGCGGGTGATCAGAGTGGGCCACTAACCCGTGTGAAGGGCACGATATAAAAGCAAGTTGTTGGTGTTGTCACAGTCACGTACTATCGCTCTCACGCTCTACAAATGGGTGATTTCAGGATTGGCAGAGCGAAAACACCAACGGCTTGCTTGGATTGTTACAGCGCCATCCACGCCGTGGTGAATGGCGGAGGGCTTAGACACCTGCTTTTGAAAATGGGTGGGCATGCGAATTATTGGGTCTCAAAGAGAGAGAGAGACCAATACAATAATCAATAATTGATCAATATTGATCGATAATTATCGTCGAGTCTGATCACGTCGTTGAGACGTCTCAAAGCGCTTCGCGGGGTATACTTTCAAGTGAATTGGCTGCACTTTGTGGGCGAAACGCGGCAGGCAATCACACACCGTGGTGTTCCACAAACAGCTGCAGAGTTTTTGAGAACCAACTCGGTTGGTCAGAACACAGTCTGATAAGTGTGTACTAGGTTGCACTGTCGAGTAATCACATAGCTCACAAATATACAGTCAATTCACTTTACAGTGTATTCTGTGAAGCGTTTTGAGATGTCTAGAAGGCGTGAAAAGCGCTATATCAAATGCAAGGATTATTATTATTATTATAGCTCACAGCTTACCAATAACATCTTTGAATCATGCCATTTACAGTTCCTAAAATTGATACTTCTGTTATTTTAGTACAGGTTGAGTTTCTGCCTTCAAATCATCACGACCTGAGCCTTTGACATGACAGTGGAATGTGAGGCGAGTCCAACAAGCTAATCACCTGCCACTTTGCACACGTTCAGCTTTCAGTATGATATTTCAACGGTGAGTTTAAGACCTGGTTAGGTCGGGTATTCAGGAAGGACGTCATCAAATGGACCGAAAAGGGCCTCCTTCATTCCAAACCATCTTGTGATCTATTTTAATTCCTGCTCGCTGAGTAAATATGTGTCATTATTAGGCATGGACTAACGCCTGCATTGACAGTGTCACCATGGCTCAGTTGGTAGATACTTTTCTTTCTGCTTTTGAAGGGTCGTGTGCTCAAACCCCTATGTAGGAAACTTTCATCTCACATATTAGGCTCTAGAGCGTAGTATGGAGACAGTTGGATTAGTGTCATTTGGAGGAGATACAGTGGTCTTTCTCCCAGTGACCTGACCAACAATCCTCCCGCTAAATAGTTCACTCCACGGCTGGTTTGTGGAAACCTCCCTGGCTGCCATGTTTGCCAACGAGTACGCAGTCACTACTTGTGACGAGGATTATCTGAGAAGCCTTAAAGATAAACGCAAGGATTATCATCTGCACAGCCCATTGGTCATTTGCCTTGAGGAGGAATGCAGCAAATATTTCCCTCAACCCACAATATTTACGATTGCGTAAAGTATTTCTTATCAACTCGGAATTCCAAAGCGATTACGTGCCTGCTTGTCAAATACACCAATGTCTACTTTACATACTGTACATAGCATCTCTTAATGGTATGAGGAAGACTCTCGTGTGTCGATACGCACAAGGCCCTGTAGATTCACGCAGTACCATCGACAGATCATTTTCCATTGCGACATCCCAAATCCCGAGTCAAACCCAGGTTACCGCAAAAGGCAAATTCCGAAGAGTCAAAAGGAAACCCGGCCAAGTTACCTGGTGTTATTAAATCCTGTTGTACTACTTTCGATGGGCAGGGCACACAAAGCCTATTATTGTTGGAACAATCTTGTGGAGTCGGCGAGCGTTGGGAGTGTCGGTGATGAAACGAACAACATTGAGCAACAGTGCAACACATATGGAGTGACGTCAGCCTCTGCTATTTCAGGATTGTTTTTCTGCCGAGGGCTTTTATAACGCGGTCGCTTGCCTCGTGATATGTGATTCAGCGATGGTGTTGCGAGGAGAGTCCATTAGGGTCCACTCTGCGCTGGCCAGTGAGTGGCGAACACTCCTTCAGAGATACAGCACTTGCTTTATTACACGTGTGCCTGTATCATGATAACGTAGGGCAGCAGATACAACAGCGAGTGAAATCCCCCCACATCCTCCTTTGACATCTTGTCTCTGACTGGTACTAATGACGTTTACAGGTTTATCACCGAGTCACGTAGGAACTGAATATTCTGCAATACAAGTTAATAGGTGATCGCCTTGACCTCGAAGCTCCATCCGTCGCCTCTCTCTCTCTCTCTCTCTCTCTCTCTCTCTTTCTTTCTCTCTCTGTCTCTCTCGCTCAGAGATTCATCACCATAATTGGGTATCAACAAGAACGCACTACAAAAATCCCAATATCCAAATGTTCGGTATTTTGGACCATCATTGATAATCAATATCTCAACCTTTATACTGTAGTCCCATTCTCTGTCCTTCCACCAAAGGAACAAAGGAACAGGGGCAGGCCATTCAGCCCTCCACCTCACGCAAAGCCTGTCCTGTCGTTCTATTAGATCATGGCTGATCTGTATCTCGACTCCAATTACCCGCCTTGGATCCCATATCCCCTGATACATTAACCCAGTGGCTTCCAAACTTTGAATAAAGCAATCTTTGAATTTAAGCGCTCTGAGACGCCGTCCGGCGTGGAGGGAGTTATATAAATCAAAGTTGTTGTTGTTGAATAGTGGCGCCTACCCAACGCAACAACGTTTTTGTTGCACCCCACCCACCACCCCCCGCACACTCCGCTCCGCACACTCGGGTCCTTGACTCCGCCTCGGCCCCACACGCACTCGGGGGCTCGAGACCCGAAAGCTCCGCGTCCCCCCAGCCAACAGTATGCGAGCCCTCCCAAGGGAGGAGCATCCCACAGTTTGGAAACCATCACTCTAACCCGATATTAAACAAAACTGTCCACCTCGGTCTTGAAAATTTGGAATGGAAATTTTGGTTTATTTTGATTTTCAATGTTTTTTTCATGATTTTATTTCCCAGGGTACAGGTACTTTGGTTTCCGAGTTTACGCCCGTGTTATGCCGTGCGCGACAGATAGAAGCGTCGCCTCTGGTAAGCCGCGTGGCTACGGTTGAGTGAATCCATGGTATGTCAGAGTGGTGGGATAAAAGCAACTGTAGTCAATCAATGGCTAGGCTGCTCTAAAGTCAGATACCTAGTTAGGTCAGCGATACAACTTACTGTGGGGAAGTGTGTCCATTTCCAGAACCATCACCAGAACCTTGGTGAATTGACGGGAAGAGAAACTGCTATTCTTTGGGGGTAGTGGACGCACAGTTTCATGAATTTAATTGGTTTCGAAGCAAATGGGGAGTTCTCAGGAGAATTTTCTCACGGACAGAATGGTTAGGCATATGGAATACCCTGCTCCCGGCCAGTTGAGGCCAAACCATCTTACGGTATTGTACCTTCAAGACGGAACTTGACCAGTATCTTAAAAGGAGTGAGCTGTAGCGGTATGGGGAAAGGGTGGGCAAATGGGAATGAAAGGATTGTTCTTGAGGGAGCGGCACAGACATGATAGACCAATTGATAAAGGCGCAATATTAAAGCCAGTGATCATTATTGCTATTGTCTTACACATTAACCAATATTTATTTGCAAGGAAATCAGCACAATGTTATATTACACAGGCCATATAAACGGAGTAAAATCCACTCTCACACCAGGTGTGGTTTACAGCTAGGTGCAGCATTTCTTAAGCGAAGCTACATTATCAAATTGATTACACATCCATTTAAAACTCTCACCGATGTATTTATCCGCACACACACAAACAACATTAATATAGTGAACGGGCCTGGATCAAAGAGCAAGCTACGAGTGCTACTAAGTTGTAAAGATTGCACATCAAAGTGTAGTAACCAAGCGACAGTGTTACCAAAACACCCCCGCGGAACAGATTTTAATAATACAGTACACATCTGTCTCACCCTCATCAACCACTTACATAATACCATACAATCACTGCACGTTACAGCAAAATCCTTGGACGTACTTTGGGACGACCTCCCGATACGAAAGGAGCCACATTCACGTTTGTTTTATGGATTTCACCCACAAACCATACAATCGATTCGCTTCGCAGTCCATTCTGTGAAGACATCTCGAAGACGTGATAAGGCACTGCGTCAAATATACGGCTTGATATTATTATTACTGTATCATTGCGTTGACTATTGAGTGCTCAGGACATAACAAATGGTTGGTCAGTGAGTGGTGTGAATAGTGTTTGCGGATGCTCATTTGGACCAGGTCTCAAAGCACTTCAAGTTGGTGGACCTGAGTTGGGGGGAGTGGGTGGGGGGGGAGGGGGGGGCTGGAGGGAGTGGGGGAGGGAGGAAGGCTGTGGGTGTCGGTGGGAGCTGAAAAGAATGGGGATGGGGAAAGCTGACCAGAAGAGCGAGGTCGAGGACGAAGGCTTGAGACTCCGGTTACTAAACTGTTTTGCTAAAAAGAAATGTTTCCCTTTATCAACGCCCGACACACAGACGGAGTGGGCCACAAGGTGCAGGGAAAGGCGTGAGCTCGGTGGTTTGGTTTAACACTCCTCGTCATCACACACACACAGCGAGTTGCCCAGGGAATGTGACAGCGGAGTTCATCTCTGCTGAGCACACAGCTACAGGTCGAGGCTTAAACCGTGTGATGGTGATCACCGATCTATCACATCACATACCGCAAGTTCCCTTCCTCGCCCACCCCCCACTCACCCTCTCACCCCCTCCACCAACCTCCACCTGGAAGGTGGAAGGCATATATCACTGAGGTTTAAAAGCTGCCACCAACCCATAGTGAGATATTTTCTCCAACCCACATTTCCTACCCACTGTCTCTCCGAACTCTTGCCTTCGCCCGCTTATGTAAGCGCGTGGATTTCAAAAATCAGCCCGTTCATTTCTACAATCGAACGATAGCCCCTCGGTGAATGATTCAGTGTGCAATTGTACGCTTTTTAACATAACCTTTTTAAAATGGTGCGGTCTCCAGCAGCTCACCGCTCGTTTGTTCAAATAGACCTCTTCACAGTGGCTCTCGCAACCATTTTAAGAGGCTCGTAGCCTGGCTACGTTTATGACCACAGGCTGTTAATGTTTAATCGGGTCTCGCGGGGTTTCGAGATGTTCTACGATTTGCAGAAATGCGCTTCAGCCAAAGTGCAACTGGTAACTGGAATCCAAACTCCAATAACTGGGCGAAGAGAGGCAAACTGTGGTTCATTTTAGTGAGACACATGCATTCAGCTTCTGCGCTGCAGGCACAAGCCTGGAATGAACCATGCATTTCTTCTGAACCTAAGTAATAATAATAATAATAATCCTCGCGTTTGGTAGAGCGCTTTTCACGTCTTTTATATAGGCGTCTCAAAGCGCTTCAGAGAATATACTGTGAAGTGCATTGACTGTATGTTTGTGGGCGAAACGCGGCAGCCAATTGCGCACAGCAGCGTCCCCCACACAAACAGTCGTGGATTGAAAATGAACCAATTCAATATTTTATTTTCTTGAGGGATTATTGTCAGGGGTGTGAAGTAAGGAAACTAGCCCAAGGTTTTGCCCTGCCTGGAATTGAACCCATGTGTCTCACTTGTAAGGTGAATGCTCTAACCACTGTGCTACAGGACTCCAAGGTGTCAGAAATGTCTTGATTGCCATTGTCTATTTTGTCTAATGTCTATTTTTAACCCATTGTATGTTATGTCTCATCCCTAAGGCCTGGACTACCATCTTGTCTCACTGAATAGCCTGTAAGTCCATTCCCATCTTAAAATTATCAGTAAATTAAAAGTATTGCGGTAAACTTCTTGACTGCAGCCGTCATTTCCTTTGGAAGCCGGTTGACGAACGGCGGAGAGTGGAGTTTACTGAGCAAAACATTGAGTTATCAACTTGCGGAATCAAAATTCAAAAGGGAGTCGGAAAGGTACTTAAAAAGGAAAAAAAAAATCGCAGGGCTATTGGGGTAATAATAATAATCCTTGCATTTGATATAACGCTTTTCACATCTTTTATATAGACATCGCAAAGTGCTTCATAGAGCATACTGTAAGGTGAATTGACTGTGAGAACGGGGGGAGTGGGACTGATTTGATGTCTGTTTCAAAGAGCCGTCACAGATGGGCTGAATGGCCTCCTTCTGTGCTGCCACATTCTCTGTTTCCACGAAAAACGCCTTTTTGATCAACATGCCTGCGATGCCCTTTCAATAATTATGCTGCGTATGTACACCTCCCGACTGATAGCTTCTGGTTCGAACTGGATCGTTTTACAGCTCTGCTTTAATATCTCTCTGTGTTTCCTGCCCCCCACCCCAATCAATGAAAGATATCGACCTCAAGAGATTTCCCGAACTTTCAAACGGCGAAATTGTTGAGTACGGTTTTTTTTTGTTGAATACCTCATGCTTTTATCGAACGCTCACAGGTGATAGGAGATTACGAACCACGTCAACACGTTTCCATTCATTCCATGAGCCTTAATTACACTCCGTTGCTTCCTGTAGGAGTTAAACATTAAAGTTATTAATGACAAAACTGTTGTATTAGGAACCCATTGAAACCCCATTGAAGAAATCCACACCGTTGGCAATGCACGTTAGGGCACGTAAGGTTCAGATACAATACAATTTACATTTACCTTTCAAGTCGGGAGGATGTCTCAAAGCTTCCCCCCAGCGCTACATTGGAATGTCAGCCTCGAGTGTCAACATGTACAACAACAACAAACAAAATTACATGTGTAGAGAGCCTGTCACATCGGGATGATGTCCCAAGAGCCTGGACAGTCAGGGGTCAGGACTCGAGCATGTGAGGTGGGAGGGGGTGGGGTGGGTTGCAGGGTTGGGATGAGGGAGGGCAGAGCAGTTGGACAGCAGCTGAAGCCACGGTCGAAGAGGAGGGTCTTGAGACCGGCCTCGAAAGAGGCAAGGGAGGGAGCAAGGTGAAGGGATTGTGGGATGGAGTTCCAAAGTGTAGGGTAGAGAGGCTGAAGGCCTGGCCGCCGATGGTAGGGCGGGAGACATGGAGCAGGCCGGAGCTTGCTGAACAGAGGGGACGGACAGATTGATAGGCAGGTCAGAGAGGTAGGGGGTGGTGCAAGGCTGTGGACGGCCTTGAAAGTGAGGACGAGGATCTTGAATTCAATCCTCTGAGGGATGAGGATAAAGTGTGGAATTTCAGTTCCCAATCTCCTGACCCAGAGGCTGAAATAAACTGCCACATGTAACAGAGCAAACGTATAGAATGAAAGTTTCCGCTTGTACCACATCTACATATCATATTAGCACCACTATAGCAGCTGCAAACTTTGGCCACTTTCCAGAACGTCTAAGATGAAATACAAGACTCATTGTTCCAGGGCAATGATAATAATAATCCTTACATCGTATAGCAAATTTCACGTCAGGAGGACATTCTCGCATGGGTGTTTACCTGAACAGCCATTGTGTTTCAAACACGTTTGAGATCTTGCAACATAGAGGACAGGACTCTTTAACCGTGAAGCGCTTTGAGACGTCTAGAAGACGTGAAAAGCGCTATATCAAATGCAAGGATTATTTTTATTATTACCATAATTTCCTGTCCTCTACCCCATTTTCTCCTTTGACTTCCTTGGCCTGCCTCTCTCCCCCCTCTCTGTTAGTCCTTAAATGTCTCCTCCTCACAACATGCCCCAGTTCTGACGAAGGGCCGTGGACCCGAAACGTTGACTCACTTTTCCTTTTTCCATAGATGCTGCCTGACCTGCTGAGTGTTCCCAGCGATTTCTGTTGTTGTTTCAGATTTCCAGCATCCGCAGTATTTTGCATTTTGTATGATAAGATGCTATATGTATTTACTCTACATCTATTTACTGTATATAAACGAGAAAATTCTTCCTTAGCAATGGTAAAACAACACTATTTTTCCCCTCAGAACGTGTAAAGAAAGCTCTGTTGCAGAGTCTATTACTATAATAATAATCCTTGTATTTGATATAGCACGTTTCACATCTTCTAGACATTTCAACCACTTCACAGAATATACTGTAAAGTGAATTGACTGTATATTTGTGGGCTAAACACGGAAGCCAATTGCGCACAGCAGCGTCCCCACAAACAGTCGTGGATTGAAACTGACCAATTTTATGAGTGTGTTTTTTTTGGAGATTATTGATTATAATGATTATTATTATTAGCCATTGTGGCGTGTGGAGTAAGGAAACTTGCCCAAGGTTTCGCCCTGAACTGCCTGGATTCGAACACAGGTCTCACACTTGTAAGGCGAGCGCTCTAACCACTGAGCTGCAGGAGCTCCACAATTCAAATGTAAGTTGCTTCCTCCATAGACTCCACAGCGTTTGGGTTAGAGTTTGGATTGGTATTTTTAACTTTGACTGTTTGAATGTCTGGACTTTGAGAAACCAATAAGGACGTGAATGGAAACTTAAAGTATGAAAGGCACAGCCGCTAACTTAACTGATCATTAACTGCACAGGTGCGTCTACAATCTCAGGCTAGGTACTAAACCCTGCTATCAGTTCAAGCTTCATATCTTGCAATGGTCAGCAGAGAACCGACACACGATATGCCTGGGGTGAATGACAAATTCTCCGCAATCTGTTTAGAAACAGTTTCCTTGACTGAGCGTCTCAGAGGCACATCCTGGAAGGAATTCGTGTTTTGTGTCAATAGGGAAATTGCGTGGAGTAAATGGTGGAAAGTCTTTTTGTTTTTAAAAAAAAGCCCCACAATAGTAAAAACAACTACAAGCACAAAAAGGGGGAAACTAAGAAACATTTCAATGTAGTTCATCTGACCCCGGTTCTCTGGACAGCAACCAATATTGTTTCATTGCCAGAAATCGGTCGTTTAGATGACGGGAATGGCAAAGCATCGAAATCCACTCACCCGTGTAACTGTAGATAAATGGACGGGATTTGGTAACTCTCCTCTTAGTCACGTAAACATGGGCTTTGAGCGAGCCCAGCGTCCAGTATTTGCACAGGACTGAGGTATGTGCTAAACGTTGGTGTCTGAGGGCGTTTGGCCAATTATTAACACAAAGTGCTCATTAGCAGCGCACAAAAAAATCAGCAGATTGTCAGTCCTGGACTAGCGTTAGCAGTTTGTTTTCAACTGAATCGCACAGAGCTTTCAGTCTTTCCCTAACCTGAGAAATCAGATTTTTCTGGCTTTCACCTTTAACAACAACAACAATATTACACTTGTATAGCGCCTTTCACGTCAGGAGGATGTCCCAAGGCTCTGGGACAAGGTGCTGTACAAATGTCATTTGTTGTTTGCTGTTGCTGTCTTAAAATCGAAGACAGTGAGAAATTTTGGAAAGGTCTAAAATCCAGCCTTACTTTGGAGACGGAGTTTCCGCAGTTTCTTTCGGATACTGCAAACTAATAATCATCTGCCGACTAGTGTTTTCCCAAACTCCACACAATCTTAAAATGCGATGGGTTTAAGCTGAAGGGCATGAAATATTTCAAGCCTCTGGTGTGGTACTCAACACGTAACCCTCGTACATGTTCGCCCACAAAATACGCAGTCGATTCATTTCAGCGGTACATTCTGTGAAGCGTTTTGAGACGTCTCGAAGCCGTGCTCGGGTGCGGTATCAAACGAAAGGATTATCATTAAGCTTGGTGAAAGATGGCACTGACCGAGGAAGCTGATAGGTTCATGGCAGACACAGGGCCGAGTGTGTGCTTGGGGTCCATAAGATGGAGATGATAAGAGGAACAACAACGCCATAACTCCTGAACTCAGGAACCATTAGATAGAACAGGGTGAGATACGAGGAATGTGAACTCGTCAGCAGAGTGCCCCAGTCCCATGGCAACAATCAATCGACAGCAATTTAGCTGAATTCCAGTCGAGAGAGAAGAAAATTCTTATGCAAAGATATCGTTTGGGGGTGGGGCGGGGGTGGTGGGGGGGATGGACGTGGGGGGGAGTTGCTGTGAATGATTAATTTTCTATATAAAAAAAAGCACTCAAGTAAATAAAAAACGCAATTAAAGTAAAAAAAACACACTCATATTAAAATATGTCAAGACAAGTTGGCTAATTCTTACAATGGCCCACGGAGATACACAAAGTGTTGAAGTTCATAAAGTTTTTATTTTAATTTTTTTTTAACTTGACCGGCAACATTCAAGTCAGGTCCAAACCTTTTCCAAACGCCTGGTGTTCTCAATCGATTTGTGTCGTCTTGTCACCCGTATTCCAAAGCGCAGTTACTATTTCCCTGACGCCTGTTATAATTTGCCCTTGCTTTTGTATCTGTCGCTCTGCACACATAATATGTGTTGACAAAATAATGATTTCAGATTAAAGTTTAAACAGGCGTTCGCTGGCAAAGTATCCCACGATAACCTTCGAGCCCTCCCACGCGTTCTCGGGATGCGTTCAGGACCCAACTGTAGCTCCTGTAGCTCAGTGGTTAGAGTGCTCGCCTTAGAAGCGTGAGACCTGTGTTCGAATCCAGGCAGGTCAGGGCGAAACCTTGGGCAAGTTTCCTAACTCCACACACACGCCTAATAATAATCCATCCAAAAAAACCCCCACAATAATAAAAATTGGTCATTTCAATCTAAGACTGTTTGTGGTGACGCTGCTGCGTGCAATTGGCTGCCGCGTTTCGCCCACAAATATACAAGCAATTCACTTTACAGTCTATTCTGTGAAGCGCTTTGAGACGTCGAGAAGACGTGAAAAGCGCTCTATCATATGCAAGGATTATTATTATTATTACCATTAAATAACTGCTCGCAGAAGACCATGACGTGATAGCAGCGACTAAATAACACAGCGCAACATTGTTTGTTTCAGGCCTAGCAACCGGCTGGGAGAAAGAGGAAGCAAAGCCGCTTGATTCTATGGCCAACTCTCACTTCACACAACCTGAGCGGATCGTCAAACAACGTACCACGTACACCAGTTGTCAATCAACGGTAAAAGCAGAAGTCGTTCAACTGGTTCCGACGAAAGGTCACGGACCTGAACTGTTGACTTTTTTTCCTCTCTCCGTAGATGCTGCCCAACCCGTAGAGAGTTCCCAGTGACTTTTGTGCTTTAATTTCAGATTGCCAGCGTGTGTAGTATTTTACTTTTCGTCAATCGATCAATAATGGCTGACGATATTGATTTGACAATTTATCCGTAGGGACAAGAGAGTGTAGCTTACGTAATGTTGATCATAATAATACTAGTAATAAACCTGGATTTAACGTTTTTAAGTCTTCTAGACGTCGCAAAGCGCTTCACAGAAGGTGGTGTGAAGTGACTGTACGTGTCAGGCCTCCATTAGAAGTGGCCACAGCCCCACTAAAGTGCACATACTTCACACTGAGTAGAACACGGAATTACAAACAAGTGTTTTCTCCAGTCTTCTCCATCCGTTGGGCATCGAAACAAGAACTTAAAAGACTTTGATCTTCACGGGGGGGAAAAACAATTCCCCCAGACGGTCTTTTAATTTGACTGATAACATCCCTGAAGGAACACACCCACCATCAATCACAGGAATAATGCTGCATTCACTCCAGTGCTTGCTCACATTTCTGCAAAGCAACAGGGAAAGCAGATACACAGCCTCTCCCTCTCGCGCGAGGTATTTCTGCCCGGGTGTGGTCCGTGACACATCTTGGAACTATTTTTAAAAAGAGTTCGAACAATTTGATACTTGCAACATTCAATTTCAGTCACGTAGCAATACATCCATCATCGGCACAATTAATAATCTGTGCATTTTTGATATTGCGCTTTTCACATCTTATCGACGTCTCAAAGCGCTTCACAGAATGTACTGTAAAGTGAATTGACTGTGTATTTGTGGGCGAAACGCGGCAGCCAATTGCGCACAGCGGTGTCCCCCACAAACAGTCGTGGATTGAAAATGACCAATTTTTATTATTGTGGTTTTTTTTTGGACGGATTATTATTGGTCGTGTGTGTGGAGTAAAGAAAACTTGCCCAAGGTTTCGTCCTGACCTGCCTGGATTCGAACATATGTCTCACGCTCGTGAGGCGAGTGCTCTGACCAATTGTCCGAAGCATTTACTGTATCGATTTTGGAACCAATGAATGTCAGTAACAATAACGTGAATGTTAACTAACCCTTTTTTCTCCCCCTGCCTCATTATTTTATGCACTGCTGTCCTTCACTCTAAACCTGCACCACACACTGTGCCATTTGCGATGCTGACGTGCTGCAGCATTAGTTGTCCGTCAATATGTTCCTGTGAAAGCGGAGTTCAACAGTATGAAAGTGACTAACAAAGTGGAATTAACCAAAGGTTTTGTTATATAACAAATGTAATCATTTCAGATTAAAAGAACACACGCAAAGTGGGATTCTAGACTGAAGAAATGACTGGGGGAGACCCGCTGGACCAAATCAACTTGTGCCATTGTCCTGGCCTGATCGGAACAGCAAAGACTTGAAAGGTGGGAATGTACCACCAATGATCTAATTAGAATGGCTGAACAGGCTCAAAGAGTCTGAAAGTTAGGAGGGGAGGAAGAGAGGTAGGAGGGGAGGGAGAGAGTTGGGAGGGCAGCAGAAGGCACGATCGAAGAGGAGGGTCTTGAGACTGGCCTTGGAGGAGGCGAGGGAGGGAGGGAGCGAGGCGAGGCAAAGGGAGAGTATAACACATGATACCGGTGGTTAATGCCAAATTCTCCGCGGTCTGTTGAGAGACGGTTTCCTCGTCACAGAGACACATCCTGGAAGGAATTTGTGCTTTGTGTCGATAGGGGGGAAAATGTGTGGTAAATGGTTAAGTAAACGGTGGAGAGTCTTTTGATTTTTAAAATAAAACACAATAGGAAAAACAACCAAAAGTATGAAAAGGGGGGGAAATAGTCCATAAAGTTGATAGTGTTATGTCAGACAGTCAGGTGAGCAGACAGATAAACTGGGGGAGTGAGAATGTAGAGAAATGTAGAGAAATATCAGTCATGGTTTACTAACTGCTGGAAGGTGTTTAATGTGCTGGACATTAAAGCGCTCTGAGACGCTGTCTGGCGTGGAGGGCGCTATATAAATCCAAGTTGTTGTTGTTGTTGTCAGACTGTTTCCTCGGTACCGATACATCACCTGATAATGTGATGCATACGAACAGATGATGAGAATGAGTAATTCCACAGGGTGAGAAAAACAGGAATATATGTATACATTTTCTTCGTCCTTTGAATGGAAACCGCGCTTACCGAACAGCAAATAATCGCCAACCAGAGATGACCATGGAAAAGGTTTATTAGTAAATATAATTTAACAACGCACATTTTATTCTAAAAAAAATATGAACACTTGGAAACCTGTGATAAAAAGCCACGCAAAGTACCTGCCTGAAGCACCGGCCTGTGTATTAATGGATTGTAAATAAAGGAAAGATTATACCAGATTTGTGGCATACATTTGTAGCAAATTGCCCATGAATGCGGGTATGAATGACTTACAATAATGCAACTGAAATAATTTTTTTTGAATAATAGGGGAAGTCAAACTTTATATAATTAAAGAGATTATTTTAACAGTTCAATGTAATGTCATATGGGAATAGTTTTCGAGGCATCGAAGTGAATAGTTTATGGGCTGAATTCTCGATAGCATGGGACACTTTCCATCGACATTAACGTGGATGGAAAGTTCCACTCGCTACATAAAGTAAGTCACAAAAGGAGGGCAGCGTGTAATTACATAGGTGCCGCAATTAAAAATATGCTTTCGCTCGTTAAAATGCAATTCTCCCCATTGAACAGACGCGCTTTACGGCAGAAATACATAAGAGTCACTTGTAAGTCATGTTCCAGAGCAAAGTCTGCAGTCGTATAAACAGCCGAAAGTAAAGGAATGATTCGCAGTATGTGTAATCTGCCCACAGTTTCAAAGCTGCAGTAAACCGTATTTCACTAAAGACATCGAATCGTCTCAACGTTCCTCTTTATTTAATAAAAAAAAACTAACGTTTTCAAATCAAGTTCAAAAAGCACCACAACGCGGTGGTTTGTTTGGTGGGTGGCGTTGAGTGTTGTTTTTACTATGAAACAAAAACCCTCCAGTAGCTTCTTAAAACCACAGCAGTCGAGCAAATTATGGGCTCAATTAGAATCGCTTTGGCACGGTTTGCTGCCAGTGCATCAGCCGACACTTCCTAGTCCGTTGATTCCCACACGGTCCCTGGTAAAGTCCGACGCGTGATATTACTCTTTCAGGAGGCCGAGTTTCCTGAGTGCTTCGCTGTGGTCCCTCTTGGTGGATCCCGGCTGCGTGTTCTGCAAGTTGAGGGCCTTGGGTTTCGGCTTTTGAAATTTGCTCGACATCAGGCTGATTTTCCCGGGGAAGGACCGCCGGTCGGACTGAGCGGACGTGGCCGGCTCCAGCCGAGCTCCGTGCCTCCGCGACAGATCGGTTTCCGAGCAGACCGACAAGGGCCTGGGTCGGAGCTGCTTGTAAGCGTCGGGGGAGACGGAGCGGGCGATCGGGGGCTGGACGGGTGAGTTCCCGGGTGACCCGTACGCAGGAATGTGGCGCGGTGTTCCCGCGCTGGGCTGACTGTGACCGGCTGTGCTAACCCGCTGGAGGCTGCTGGATTTGTTGGGTCCCAGTTGCCACGGCGCTGGGGGCCGTAGCCCGCTATCGGCAGCCGAAGCGTTCGAACCGGAACCGGCGTGGGGCTGAGTGTCGTGGCCTGCGCCGACCCGCTGGAGGCTGCTGGATTTGGTGGCTCCTAGTTGCCACCGGTGGGGGGGATTTTCGCCTCTCCCGCTCCCCGCGGAACCACGGCCGGCAGGCGGGGCCGGGCCTACGTCAATCACCACGGTCGGGCGCGGGACGCTGAACCTCTTACTGTTCACTAGATCCGGTGAGGGCGCGGGCGGGAGCCTCTGGGCGACGGGTGGTCCCTCCATTGACGTCAGGCCACCGTGACCGCCGCCTTGCAGCCTCTGTCTGATTGACTCGCCGGGCGCTTGCGGCTTGTGGGAAGCCTCTTCGCCGGGCGCTTGCGGCTTGTGGGAAGCCTCTTCGCTGGGCGGCCGCCGCCGTTGTTCCGGCGAGACCTTCGAAGCGACGCCGTGGTCGGCCGAACCGCGCTCGTAGCCGGCCGGGGCAGCCCTGGGTGAGATCTTCACACCGCTCCTCGAGCTCGCGTGCTGGCCAGAGGCGGAGGCGACACCCGGCTGGTTGGAAGAGCTTTGCAAACTGATGTTGGATGGAAACTTTGGTTTCGGAGCAGTGGGAGGCCCTTGCTTGGCCATAACCTCCCCGGGCTTCTCCGATTGAGACTGGAATATCACCCGGGAGGTCAGCCTGCTGTCCCTGGGGACTATAGCGCCCCGAGGAGGCTCCGATCTGCGGTTGGGCGCCACAGTGTTTGTGTTTTCCATGGGCTTCGAGATGTATTTTGGCAACGTATTGGCCCCGGTTTGCGTCCGCCCCGCGTGTTGAGACGTGGGATCGACTTTGCGGTTGTTGTGGCTGTAGTCGTGAGGCAAAGCTACTCTCGGGAAATTCAGCTTCGGCGCGTTCCTGTTCTGATCTGTTGGAAGACACACACAAACGGAAGAGTTACGGCGGACGCCGCTTTGCGTTTACGAATAAAGTCGGAGGAACTGTTCGCTAAAAAAAAAAAACACATCCTCACGTTCACGTAGGGTCAATTTTACTTGACATGTTTGAACAATTAAAACAAAGAAAGAAACAAAAAATGTATATTTGGACAGCGCGTTTCACATCGGGAGGACGTCCCTTGGAAGGGAGCGAGGTGAAGGGACTGTGGGATGGAGCTCCAAAGGGTGGGGGCAGAAAGCCAGAGTCCTCCACATTCCCCCATCCCTATGAATCTTGTCAATTTTGTTCCATCGTCTCATCGTAGGCAAACGCTTACCTGCACTTTGACTATCCATTCTCCCAGGAACTATTTGGGGCGGTTTCACCAGCTCCTTCTTACTTTCCGAGTAAACTCTCTCTGCGACTCTCTCCTCGGGAGCCCATTCACTCGAGTCCTCATCCAGCGCCTCGATGGTTTCCTCCAGAAAAGTGAGGCATTCCCTCTCTTCGGGTGTGAGAAAATCGAGGCTCTCAAAGCTCTGTTGAACGATAAAGAGAAACGCAAACATTTAATACCAGTTTCCGCGCTGGTAGGAGGAAACTAAACGCCCTGAGCACACTTGGTGACTGCCCGTCAGGAATCCCAAACAATAAAGACACACAATAGAGAATAGGCTGGCGAGCACTCGATTTGTAATGTAAGGCTATAAGATTACTTAGCGCTAACTCTTAATAATAATACCACAATAATCCTTGCGTTTGATACAGCACTTTTCACATCTTATTGACGTCTCAAAGCGCTTCACAGAATATACTGTAAAGTGAATTGACGGTATATTTGTGGGCGAAATTGCGCACAGCAGCGTCCCCCACAAACCGTCGTGGATTGAAATCGCCAATTTTTTTTATTATTGTGGGGTTTTGTGGAGTAAGGAAACTCCCAAGGTTTTGCCCTGATTCTGCCTGGATTTGAACACAGCTTGTAAGGCGAGTGCTCCAGCCAATAAGCTAAAGATAGGAGATTCATACCTTTATGACACTATTTGTTCTGCTGGTTACCTGTTGGGAAGGTACGAACAACACAAGCCTTTGATTAAATAAATCTCAGATAAAATGCCAAAGGCTCTCAACCTACTCATTGACGGAATCGGAAATATGCCGGGCATTTGGTTTCACCCTTTACAAACGCAACAAGATGATTCCAGGATGTGGGTACATCTCCCATGAAAGGGCAGCGCAAATCAATGCCGTCTGTACTGCAGAGGCTCGGGCGCCGAAGATGAGAAAGTTTCTTTGGGATCCGCCCTTTACTGCCCCACCAGTCAGGCCCCTTTGGAACATTCAGTCCTTTCGGTTACATTGGTCATTGCTAGGAAGCGGAACCATTAATTAAGAAAATAGTTCAAACATTTTGTCCCACTGTAAAATTGCTATGTGATTACATCAATGGCATTTTTTGCAGGTGTGTTGCCAGCCAAATGTCTGACACATGCGAAAACCCAAACCCATTAAGAGTATCCAATAATATTAATAATAATAATAATCTTTGTGCTTAGATGTGGCAATTTACACGTCTTCCCGACGGCCCAAAGCACTTTGAAGAATATACTGTAAAGTAAAATGACTGTATATTTATGGTCGAAATGAGGCAGCCAGTTCTGCACAGCAGCATCCCCACAAACAGTCATGGATTGCGAAACCAAATTTAATATTTTTTTTCTTTTTTTTTTAAAAGGGATTATCATTAGGCGTGTGGGGTAAGGAAACTTGCCCATGGTTTCGCCCTACCTGGAATCGAACCCAGCTCCCTAGTTTACAAGCCAAGTGCTCTAACCACTGAGCTACAGACAATTCCCAACTTCTTAATACCTGAGCAACAGAATCTCTGGCTTCTATTGTGCCCTTTAAGCTTTTGTAGTATTGTTTTACTGACCAGCATGAACAACCAAAAAGTTCAAACACTTATCATTAAATAATCTGAACATTTTCAAGTCCAAATTCAAGATTCCAACGTTTTATATTTTAAGAGCAATCAATTCAGGCGTTACTGCCCCTGTAAACATCAACACGAAAAGTTCTACAGGAAATCTGTCACACTCCAGTGAAAACTATCTCACGCTAGATTTTAAAATGTAATCACTCCTTTGCAGTGCACACCCAGGTTACAGTTTCAAGCTGAAGTAATTCCACACTTTCTTATGCAAAACAAGAGTCGAAAGTGAATGGTGACATAGAGTTTAGTTGCAAATCACCGCAGTTCACAGCTTCAACAAAAAGCTTTTAAGAGTTTACTTTTGTTTAAAAAAAATAAAATCCTTTCCTTCTTTTCCATAATCAAAGTAAGACTTTGTAAGACTTATTTATACAACACTGTGAACTAACGCCCAGGTTACAGCTGACAGCTCCCTAAAGCAAAAGGGTGCAACTTAAAAGTGTAATGCATCGTGCAAGTGCAATCAATCGGAAATTGGTGCTGAATTCACATTTTATTGAACCAGGTTTTTCTCCCGAATAACTTTCCACCAGATTGCGGTTTTGCTTATTTTGTTTTTTGCCGCATTCTAAATGCTAATAATAATAATTATTAACAATAATAATCCTTGCATTTGCTAAGGAGCCTGATCACATCGTTGAGACATCTCTAAACGCTTTCACTGAATGTACTGTAGAAAGTATTTTGTGTACGAACAGCCAATCTCTTTCATCGGGGCAGCAAAGGAATGGCGAAATCCTGGAGCAAAAAACATTCTCATCCATGTACCTAAGGTGAGGTGTATTAACATAACTAAATTCAAGCCTGAAGCAAATCAGAAATCAGGAACAATTCATGCTGTACAAGCTTTGCAAATACTTTACTTGGATTTCTATTATTTTATTGCCGTGGCTTTTGGATTCCCAAAACACTTTTCATGTGAATTTCAGTGGCAGGAAAAGTATCCGCCTGAGGAAATCAAATACATACTAAAGAGTAAATAATCCTGGCATTTGATGTAGCACTTGATCATGTGGTTGAGACGTCTCTCACACACGCTTCAGAGGATATACTGCCCAGTGGATGGACTGTACTTTGCTGGGCAAAGCGAGCATTAAAGAATAAAAATAACGAGATTGTTAAAAATGACAAAAAAAGGTTCAAAATGTGGGTATGGAGCACAGGACTCGTTCCCTTTCTAAAACACATCAGAAAAATATTAAATTGGTCACTGGATCCGCGACTGTTTTGCGGGGACGCTGCTGTGCGCAAATTGGCCGCGTTTCACCCAGAAAATGTACAGTCAATTCACTTTACAGTATAATCTGCGAAGCGCTTTGAAAGGTGCAATAAGGCTCCACATCAAACGCGAGGATGATTGTTATTATCCCAGTGCCTACGTCTCCGGTGCAAAGCCATTCCCAAAAAAAATCCAGGGCCTCATTAATTTCCTCGCGAGAGAAACAGTTCGGAAACAACTTACGTTTGAGCTGGCTACACTTCCGGAACTCCCGAGACTGGCCACGGAATCCATGGAAGAAACACCGGCTGATGTGTCACTGATGGGCATCGCACAAGTTATTGGGGATTAATCAGGATTTGGGTGCTTGAGGATGATTCCAGTCAAAACTGCAATCGGAAGGAAAGCGCTCGATAAATACACAGAGAAAGGAGCCTCATACATTCATTACAATAGTACGTAATACGTTACTAATAATTATTATTATCGTTAGTTATGATAATAATTTATACATGAAAAACAAGCAATAATATGTGCTCTGCCACTACTGATCATTCTCCGCTCCCTTGCTCCCTCCCTCCCTGCCTCACCCAAGTCGTCATTCTGTAGTGTATGTAGGAGCGCAAGAAAGCATTTTGAGAGCTTTATAAAAAAAGCAAGTGGCACATTAGACAGCTTCGACTGTCTAACATGTGCGACTATAGAAAATGTTCACTCTCCCTGTACTTACTTACATTTACACTTTGGCACGATCCTTTTCCTAGCCTAGAGATGCGCTAGCCAATTAGCCAATTATGCTGACCCAGGCCAAACGACTCCCCGCCCCCCCACCACCCCCCAGTTGAGATAAGATAACTCAGCACAGGCTGGAGGATTAGTCCAAGGCTCTCTGTGGTTTTACCAGCTTGAGTCATCGAGGGAGTCACATTTCATATTTATCTTACGAATGGGAAGGTGGAGGAGGGCAGGAGGAAGACGGCAACGTAACAACGTGAAGATAACAAAGTGACTTATTTGCTCTGCGTGTGCGTGTGTTTTTCGTTTTAAGAATTGCTGGCCAAATGGGGCCCCGGAATAGAAAGGATCAAAAAACCCTCACAGAAATGACCAGTTTGGGTAGAAATGACTTGCTTCAGGGGAAACCTTTTTGTGGTAAATAATAATAATAATAATAATCCTTGCATTTGATATAGCGCTTTTCACATCTTATCGACGTCTCAAAGCGCTTCACAGAATACACTGTAAAGTGAATTGACTGTATATTTGTGGGTGAAACACGACAGCCAATTGCGCGCGGCAGCGTCCCCCACAAACAGTCCTGGATTGAAATGACCAATTTGTATTATTGTATTTTTTTGGGAGGAGGGATTATTATTAGGCGTGTGCGTGTGTGAAGTAAGGAAACTTGCCCAAGGTGTCGCCCCTGACCTGCCTGGATTCGAACACGGGTCTCACGCTTGTAAGGCGAGTGGCTCTAACCACTGAGCTACAGGAGGCTCCACAAATTCATGGCGGAGCCCCTCATTAAAACCAAGGCAGGCTCCAAATCCAGAGACATCATGACCCTGAGCCAGTGAATACCAGTGATTTTGCTTTACGCTGTCAGAACGACGCAGATTTGGTATTTGGGTTTGGGCAGCTGGGTGGGTGGGTGGGTGGGTGGGTGGGTGCCTGACACATGCGGAAACCCAACACAGTGCTCGAGAGATTCTAAACATAGCTGAGAATTCCCTGTAGCCCACCCACACATGGAAATTCCAGAGTCAATTTGTCGGAACGGAACGTGCACTCTCTCCCCGGAGTCAAGCTTACCTAATGCCAGGGGAGCAAGGGGGGGGGGATACAAGTATTACAATAACAACAACAATTGCATCGGTAGGAAGTTTCCCAAGCACAGATTGGCAAGAGCCAAGGCTTGGTGGTGACACCAGAGTGTGCGTTGGGGTAACTGCTAACCAGCTAAAGTCTAACCAGACTCCTGCGTGGGATGAAGGATTATGGGGCAAGGACGGGTAACTGGAGTTCAGGTGCAGATGAGACAATCTTATAGAATGGCGGAACAGGCTCGAGACAGGCTGAGTGGCCCACACCTGTCTCGATGAGACAGGTCGAACACCAGTGTAGTGACTGGCTCATTTCCCTTGCCTCCTTCAAGACCCTCCTCTTCGACCGCATCTTCGATCGCCCTTCTCCGTCGCCCCCTCCCACCTTTTGCCCCCTGTCCTCCACCCTTCCCGATCCTGCCCCCCCCCTCCCCCAGCTCGGGTCCGAAACACTGACCGGCCTGGGGCGTCCTCCCGGCGAGAATTACAAATGTAATTTTGTTGTTGATGTTGTTATTGTCGACAGGGGGAATTCCAGGATAGTTACTGATCACGTGTCATTATCGACAACATCGATTCAGACCAGCGGAGAGTCAGGGAATCAGTTTGATTTCCACCAAATCATGTGACTGGCTTGGTTCAAACGCTGCCACAAAACCAAAACAGAAAGCTGACCCCAAGTACAGTGCGGGCTGGACATAGGGTTCAATGCCCCTTAAATACCCCACCCACAAAGCCCAGGTCTAATCATTCAGGTAATGCAATGGCTCGAGTTTATTGGCAGAACTGGATATATTTTAAACCAACAACAACTGTAATTAATTCCAGATTAGTAGGAAACAAATTAAGTTTACCATTTTTTTGGTTATCTCACAGAGACACAGATCAGAAAAAGCCACCAACTCTTAAAGTGGAAATGAAATAATCTTGTAAATTACTTTTTTGGGGGTTAAAAACAATAATAAATTGGCCACTTCAATCCACGACTGTTTGCGGGGACGCTGCTGTGCGCAATTGGCTGCCATGTTTCGCCTACAGAGACAATCGATTCACTTTTACAGTATATTCTGTGAAGCGCTTTGAGACGTCAAAAATGTGTATATATATATATATCAAAACGTATATTTTTCTTTTTCGACGTTGCATTTAGAAAGATTGACAAGTCCATTTTGCTTGTCATCTCCAGTCAAACCCTTTAAGGAGAGTCTTGCTCCCAGCAAATTGCTGTGTGATTGGCACTGGGGGCAGAATCGAAGAGTTTTAAAGAATGTAGTAAAAACACACAGGATGTGGGATTTTGTGTCTGTGTCTTGTTTGTGGTTTTGTTTTGCAATTTCACCCCAAAACGGTTCCGTTTTCCACCAACGACGACACGATCTGAACTCACAGCCAAGTAAGTCAAGAGGGACAGACTTATCTCTATCAAATGCGAGGATTATTATTATTACTGGTAGTATTAGTACCTGTGACATTTAAACCTCTCACGGAAAGTAACCAGGCGAACAGGTTATTCTCATTGCTCACAACAAGGGTGTGAAAACGAGTATTTCAATGACTCTCTGTGGGTTAAGCAAAAGGTCGATTGATTGATTGCCTGTCACACTCAATAAGCCTGTGGTCACATAGAGCTGTCCATTTGCAACTATTGATAACGTTTCGAAGGTTGATCCCAATCGAAGCGATTGAACAGAAACCAGACACAACTCAAAGTGTATTCTGTGCGCTCAGAGAAAGATCCTAAGATAAATAACTCACTTCCTACCTTCCCTCCCTCCTCTGGCTTCCAATCAATACATCCAACTATATACAGTATAATATATATATGCATATATACAGTACATCTATAAAATAAAGTTTAGCAAATGTACTCACCTGGGAGCAGAGGAAACCGTTTAATCCGATCACTTAAAAGGGACAAAAATATCTCTTTGAACAATAAACTGCAATTTGATTCCCTTTTCTTCTCCCCCACCTCCCCCGGTTTAAAACCAAGAGCCTCCTCCTCTGCTGCAGATACAACTCACTCACTGACTGACTGACTCGCCCATCTGCTCTGTTCTTCCTTTTATTTATTACTTTCGGATGAGATGCGCCCTGGAGTTTGAGCCAATGACACTCTCTCTCTTGTGCCCTACCTACCAGCCATGTAACAAATCAGATCCACCTGTTTCCTACCTGCACAGGTCGACCCAATCACATTTATTTTAACACTGGCCAATTCGGTCTACTATCTATCGTTTCCTATTACTTAGACCCTCTCCTCCTCTCACCCACTTCTCCCTCCCTCTCACCCCCTTCTCTCTACCCCCCTCCCCCACCACCCACCCCATCCCTTCTCTCTCTCCCCCCTCTCTTCCCTTAACCTTTTTCACACCTGTTTGATGAATAATAACCATCCTTGCATTTGATATAGTGCGTTTCACATCTTCTGGATGTCTCAAAGCACTTCACAGAATATACTGTAAAGTGAATGGACTGTATTTATGTGGGCGAAACGTGGCAGCCAACTGCGCACAGCAGGTTCCCCACAAAAAATTGTGGATTGAAATGACCAATTTATCATTTTTAAAAAAATAGTATTATCTGGCGTGTGGAGTAAGGAAACTTGCCCAAGAGTTTGCCCTGCCAGGAATTGAACCCTGGTCTCTCGCTTGTAAGATGAGTGCTCTAACCACTGAGCTACAGGACACCACTTGATCTTTGATCATTCCTGAAAGCAACCCAAATGGACTGGTTTGGTCAGTTCAGGTCAGTCAGATCAGAGCAGACAGGTCCAGTCCGCGGATTGCCTTTCACTAAAAAAAATCACTGATGGATATTAATGAATTATACGTAACAACACTCAGCAGATCAGGCAGCATCTAGGGAGAGAGGAAAGTGAGGTAACGTTTCAGGCTGATGACCTTTCGTCAGAACTCAACTTGTACAACCACTTGGAATTTATATTAGCCCACAAAATATACAGTGAATTCACTTTACAGTATATTCTGTGAAACACTTTGAGACGTCGCAAAGACGTAAGGTGTTATATCAAATGCAAGGATTATTATTATTACATAGCACTCTTCATGTAGAATAACATCCAAGAGTGCTTTAAAGTAATGGGGTTAGATGCTGAATGGGAGTGAGATGTTTTTTGGTGGAGGGATAAGTGACTACAGCTGCCAAAGTAAAATTGTTTGTTCATTTCATGGCTATCTGTGGCACATTGGTATGCACAAATTGGCTACCGAGTTCGCCTGAAAATACACAATCACTTCCACTTCACATCCGAATCCGGTGAAGTGATTTGAGATGCCTCAATGATCCAATAATGCCCTATACCAATAGCAATGATTATTATGGATCGATTAATATCTGAAAGACAAATAGTACTGCTTTGGGCAAGGCTTCATTAGTTATTAAGACTTCCAATATGCTGTACATATATATATATTATATATATTACATATACTGTATTATACAGGGTTTAAATAGCTGACTATTGCCTAATCATTGCTTGTGATAATTAAGGATCTGAATCAGTTTAGAGAATATTACAATTTTGACCCTATATTTCTTTGTTAATTGGGATTATGCTTTAAAAATTACCCTGGATTTTGTGCTTCTCACTAGTGAGTGAAAACATTCCCTCCAAATTTCTTGTGTACATTCTTAGCAGGTTCACTACTACTCCCTAACTTTTGTAATACCTAATAAAATCCTGTTAATGTTTAATGTTTACAAGCTCAAATTTAATTGTCTACGTAAATGCAAATGTTATATGATGGACAAGTATTGTAGATTAGGAGTTACAGTAAGGCTCAAAAAAAATGCTAAATTCAGGATGAAATACATTTTGACAATCGAGGAAAACTGATTTTGCCATACGTTAATTGATAATAATCCTTGCATTTGATATAGTGCCTTATTACATCATTGAGATGTCTCCAAGTGCTTCACAGACTATATCATCAAGTGGATCGACTGTATTTTGTGGGCGAAACATCTCAAGAGCATTTCACTGGATGTAATTCTGGTCATTCGGATTTTCACGAGGATTGTGTGCAGTTGTAGGCACCCTACTGTCAAAGGATATTTATATATTACACACCGACATGCATAGAGTGGTACAGAATTCCATCACATTTTTGGAGTATGAATAAGCGTCCCAGTTTCCGGATCATGGAACAAGAATGTTGCTATAAAAAGCAATTGGGTTATTACTGACATCCAGACGTTTCTCTAATCAAGTGACGTATTCGATAATAAATGACAATAGCACTGTTACCACACCTTGCTGAGTGAGTGACAAAATTAATACATCTTTTGTCATAATTATCATCTGCACTTTGGTCTCGTTGACTCATTTGGATGAAGGCTCCAGCTCTGTCTTTTGTAAAGAAGCAGGAAATAGATTAACCTTCGAGATTTGGAATGCCATAATGTACCCTGTCAATATTGATTCTATATTACAGCATGAGATGCCCCAATCGCTTACAGAAATCTCGAAGGTGTGAAGAGCTATTGTGCCAAAATAGTCTCTGGGTATTAAATTCACTCACTTCTTTAACTAAAACTGCATTATATTAGTATTAGTGATTTTTTTTGGAGTTGTTGAACTGCCCAAAGGCAGTATGTTTGTATTGCGCATTAAAATCTTATTACATTGACTGATTAATGCTTTGATGAAAAAAACACACACAAGACATATATGTGGTTGTGATTTGAAGGGCTCCTTCACATTTGCAAACCTTTGGCAACATACCCTTGTCAAAAATACCCTTGTGAAAATAAATTAAAAAATAAAAATATACTGTCCAAATAAGTTTATACTTTACATTCAGCCAACCCTGGCTCTTTGAAATAAAATGGTGTAGTCTGAACAAACTTTTTTGTAAGTCTTATTTTGAGGTGCTGCATTTCTTTAACTGAAATGTTGGTGGATAACTTGGTTGAAAAATGCATTCATTTCCAAGTTCAGAATAGTTCCCAAATTAGTCAGGATGAACAGAGTGTTCGGGACATTACTTATTTAAATTTTTAAAAAATGTTCTAAGTGTCTGCTGTAACTAGGAATCCACCCATTGTTTTGTTTCTTAAAATATGTGCACATTTCTATCTATGCGTTGTCATCTTTCGCCTCAGTTTGGGACATCCTCCATCCGGCTTGATGGGTGCTGTATAAATGTAAATTCGTATTGGATGCTCAAACTTTCCATCGATTCCATCTGTTGGGAATTGTTGGGATAGGGATTTGGAATATTCATATGATGGTTGCCCACCTCCCTCCCCACCCCGCACACAACTGAATAGGTTCAGATTGAAAATGTGATGATTATAAAACAACTTGCCCTCACACGGGGTAGGGTCCCTGAGCACTTCACAGGCTGAGCCTGGGGGAGGTGATCATAGCATACTGTACATACATATTCCTTCCAAAGCATTGAATTTTCAATTCTACAGCACAAAATTGACCCCTCGGGGGCTTTCCTAAAGTCAGAGCCTGTTTGACCCTTGAGCGGAATGGCATATACGAATAGGGAAAGAAAATGTTTCCCTGATATCCTTTGCCCTGAGATGTGTAGTAAGCAAGTGTAAAGACTGCGGAAATGTTGACAATGATTCAATAAGTTCATGTGACACAGCAACATTCCATTCATTCATTCATTTATTTATGGAAAACAAACTCGAGCTTGTGAGTTACATAATATTAGTAAGCAAAAATGAGTAAAACAAGTTCAACACCCGAGGCTTTTTCTCCTCCCCAATGGCATAAATACATAGGTAATTGTAGCAGCAGTAGATTGTAAACAATTCATACAGTTAATGTTGAAATATCATGCCTGCTACACAAAGCAGGTATAATAATCCTTGCACTTGATATAGCGCTTTTCACGTCTTCGAGACATTCTCAAAGCGCTTCACAGAATATACTGTAAAGTGAATTGACTGTATATTTGTGGGCGAAACGCGGCAGCCAATCGCACACAGTATTGTCGCACAAACAGTCGTGGATTGAGTGACCACAAGGATCAAGTGATCCGTCAATCGGCTAACAAACAAGTTCCTGCAAGGTAAACAGAGGCATGTTTGGCATTTACTTTAGCCAAACGTACTCTATCCTATCTGAAATTCAAATAAAAACAATAATAATCTCTCAATTTTACTGCAGGTACTTCACATAGTGTAGATCACTCCTAGTCATTTATTTATCAATGTGCGTCAATTTATATTCATTTTCTAAAACCAAAAAAGGTAAGTAAACTCATCAATTAATAGACCTGAGAAGGAGGAATTTGAATTTCTGCACATCAGGACAATATATTTTTCCTAAAGTACCGACACATGAATGTGCAGTTGGCTTTTAAAAAAAATGTTCAATAATTTAACTATCATGAGTTTAATGCTTAAACAGTATTGAATGGAAAGGAGAAACTTTGGCTTTGGATATTAATGAAAAACCAAGTTTCTAACACTACATTTAAGAAACACACATGGACACATTACAACAGAGTGGAAATGAATGCAAAATAATTTACCGTGTTTTTTTTCCAAAAAACATAAGTCTATATTATTTTCATATGCAACTAGTACAATTTTTCCAATCTCTGCAGATGCTAAATCGTCTCTATTCTATTCTCACTCCTAACCCCACTAACCAACCTATCTGCCTATGAAAATCACCAGCCTTTAAGAATCTATGTTTATAAAGATTAAAAACAGCAGCAAACGCTGTACTATAAATACTGTTCAACAACACCAAAGCACCAAGGTCTTAAAAGCAAATGAGTAGTGAAAAACTTCAGACTTAATAAATATGTTAGACTCCATTCTGTGGGTTTCAAATTGAGATTTGCAAAATTTGTAGAGAATGGATAATCATTGGTCTGAAATCTTAAAGTTTGGCTCAGCAACATCAACATAGAAATAAGACCAGCGACTGTTCTGTTGTGAAACATATTCGTCTTGGTATACTAGTAATAGTCTCGTGTTAATATTGATTCCAATTCAGATTGAAATCAGAAAATTCTGTGTATTAGATACCGAGTCAGTTCTATATGGGTCTCTTAAAATTTGTACTGAAGTGTAACATTTAGCATTTTTATTGAATTCATGATCCCAAACTAATGAATTCTTCCAGTTCCAGATTTAGATCCGATCAGTGAACTGGAAAAACATTGAGCTACAGAATTAGCATGAATTTGTAGCAGCATAATTTTCCCTATAATTGTAGTCAGAATACCAATATATTCAACCACAGATTAACTTCAATTTTGAACATAATGTTTAATTTTAAAAGTACAAGAAATACAAATTTCGAGTTATGTTTTCTGATTACATTTTTCACAAGCATTTTCAAAATAAGACAAGGTAACTGCAAAAAGCTTTTGATTTGATGCAAGTTACCAGGTTCTACAGATGAACCCTTGGAAATTGAGTTTTCTTTGACACATAATCACAGAAGCAGTAGGGAAAAAATATTTTCATCATTTACATTGGTGTCTGCCATAATCTTATTGCGTATTTCAACTTTAACCTTTGAGCAATTTCCTACAGATCTTCCAGTCACATGTTTGCCACTCCTTGCAAAACATCCATTAATCACCATAGCAATGCAATAAATACTAAAATTGTTACACCCTATGTAGTTCTTGAATTTCAAGCAAACCTTAATTGTTTTCAAAATAAGTTGATTTTTTTTAGATAATCTTAAATAGAACAAAGTAGAAATTCATAGAAATAGCTTGGCCCATTTTAACTATGGCTATAAATGGAAGCAGCTAAATTGCTTGTATTTGTAGCTCTGAACTGTCCACAATAAGGCAGATGTTTTATAATACAACTATAGGCAATCATTAGATTCATAACATTTCTCTTAAATTAAGACTTTGCCCACTCCCTCCAAAAAAATCTCCTAAATTAAAATTAAATCAAAAACAGATGCCTTAATTATCCCAGATTAATATCATGCTACATCTAGAAATAGTGTCTGGTCATTTTGCACTGGTCAAACTTAGTTACAAACCTTTTTAGTCAGTAGGAAAACCATAGTAAAGCACCATTTAGCTACCTTTTTGATAATTACGTAATGCCATTATTGGCACCTGCAATCATCCTTTTCCGTTTAAATGTCAATCTATTCAAAACAGCATTTTGAAAATTACCTGGATTCCTTTATTAAGCAACCAACTCGCTTCTTTATAGATTTCACAGCATTTTAGGTAAGTGTTTAAGGCCTGTTATTTAGTAGGTAGTAACAAACAATCTACTGGGATATGAATATGTTTCTCAAAATCAAGGTTTCAAAATTATGTTGCAGGAGAATCAATAGCTGGTAAAATATTTGATCATGTAACATCCCTGGGTTAACTGCTCAGAAATCAAAACATACTTGCCATTGTTTTATACATCCAGCCATCATTGGGTCCAATTTGTTAAAAGCCTGTCCAAGAAAGCTTCTGGATCTCATAGTCTATCATGCATAATAATACTAATAATCCTTGCATTTGATATAATGTGTACACACTGGTGCTGAAATACATTGATTGATCAATTTTCAGATATAGGAGATACAAGTTATTTGTTTTAAAAAATCATTCTTTTACTGTGCTTTCTACTTAATAAATCTGAATTTCTTCCAAACAAATGTATATGTCTACCACTTCTAAACAGCACTAAACTTAAAAAAAGGCAAAAGTTGGAATGCCGCAATGTGACTTTTGCCTTGATGCCTGTAAATCACTAGTAAATCATACCAATATTATAAAGGGAAATTATATATCTGCTAATAATAAATAACCTTCAGGGCAGTAACCATGGCTTAGTAACAATCCTTGCAATTATTGGTATATTGCATTAAAAGATATGAAAAGCACTACATCAAATGCAAGGATTATTATTATTATAGCATCTTATCACATCTTCGAGACTTAAGTGAACTGACTGTATATTTTGTGGGTGAAATGAATGAATGAATTGCTCGTATCCTAATCCATCAATAGTGATGTTGAAACTATTTTCTCCAGACTCCACCAAGTGTCCTACTGTGACTTTAAGTTTTAAATAAGCGTGCATCTCACCGTACCGAGTTTCATGGTATATTCAGAGTTGTTTTAGGGAAGAAATTACTGTTCAAAATGACTAGTAGTGAAAGGGGAAGTGCTTTAAATATTATTATAACAAACACCACGCGTATGAGTAGGTTTCCAGTTTTGAAAGGCATGTTATGACTCAGAGGATACTAACATGGTAAGTTTAGGTCTGATAGGAAATCTCTAGCTATACATTTCCTTTATTTTCATCATGGAGTTTCCCAGTTTCTCAAAGTTTTTAGATATTGATTGCTCAGTTAAGTCACATTTATTCACCGACACCTTTGTACCTGATACCCTAGCTTTGCAACAGAAAACCAGTCATTTAAACAGCGGCAGCAGTTCTGTAGCTTGATTTACACGATAGTACCAGCATTGCCAATGAAAACTATTCGCACTGCACTCATCTGCCAACACAGGCAACAAGCAAAACAATTCCTAAACAAGGTTGTGACACAAGTCACCAACTTAACATTATTGGCGTTCTACATTTTGGGAATTTGATACAGGGTATGCTTTAAATGTAAACTGTGCCTATAGTAAACTGTGGCTAAATAATGAATACAAACTGATAATTTGCTACAGTCGCTGAATAAGAACTTCATTTTTTGGGAAAATTCTATGGGTTTGAAGCAACGTTTACAGAAAACTGTTCATTCATCTCTATCCTACCTTTAACTTTCAGATGTTGATTGACTACAGCACATTTCCAGCATATTTCTATCTTGAATCTAGAAATTGATTGAGGTATGGCACCACCTGCAGGCTCTTTGTAATACAGCAGTGAGTAAAAAAAAATCATATCCTGCATAACTAACGCTGGTACAAATTTTGGGTGATTAATCTATTTAAGCGAGTCAATACTTATCTGGTTTTTGACCCTCTTACGTTCTCTTTTTACTATTAAATGTATAATGCATTTTAAAGGAACCTAGTTAAGAACTTTCACTTCAAATATTTCCTGAAGGTAACTGGGTGGCTTCATAGATTGTTTCAAAGCCAAGAGTTGGATTTGTAAGATTTGTAAGATTAGAGTCTCATCTGGCTGTTATCTAGAGAATAAATGCATGGTTTAAATGAAATGAGTTTGAGGAATTTGTAACTGTTTCTCTCTGTGGGTTTGCTTTAGGGCACAACTGGCTTATTTTGACTATTACAATCCCAGGGGTACTGACAAGTGGATTGGGGATGGAACATTGAGCACATACAGAGGATGGGTTCTCTTCTGAGTGGGAGCTAAGGCACATTAACAGGGAGAGCCATAATCTTACAGAGTTGTAAATGTTGGATGCGAACAGTAGATGCCTCTAAATGAAAAAGCATTTCCACTTCCCACTCTGACACCCTTCACCTCAATGAGCACAAAAAAATCACCAAAAATTCTGCCACAGCAAAACAAAATTGGACATCTAGATATGTTTTCCTTGCAACTCTTCAATTTAGGTTTATAATCAAAACTAGAAAATTAAATAAAATTTGCAATCCCAAATGTGGCCATATGACACCATACAGTACTTTAGAATAACACTGTGACATGCATTCCAGTAAATTTATGACACAAAATGAACTGAACAGAAACCACTCACTTGCCACCAAAATGACCAGAAAATCTTTCTGGTGTTGAACTTTGGACTTGATGGAACTCACACAAAATAACCTCAGAGGCACTGGACAGATTCTGAATGATGTTCCAGAGTTAAAGGATTTGAAACTGTAAAAATAGGCACATCAAAATGATAATTAAAATGCTCTTTGATTGCAGAGTACAAATCTTTAACCTACTCTGCTCCTTTGAAATACAAGCTATGATCATAAATATTTTCAGTTAAAAACGTGAAATGTAACAGCTGCAAATATGACAGGAATGAGTGTGCAACATTTAAGTGATACAACCCTGACATTTCATTCAGTTGCTAAGGCGATTGAAAATATATAAAACTACAATGGTGACCCATTTAAATGAGCAAGCTTACAAATATCAAGAGAAATCAGTAGTTACAGTAATTTCAAGGTATGCCTGTGATTTCCATGAGCTGATCACAAAACTGTGTTAAACACTACAAGGGCACTTAAAAGAAAATCTTTGTTACCTGGAACAATTAACTCACTCAACGAGTGGAGAAATGGGCCTGTTCAAAAATCTACAACCATCCACTCATTAATATTCGTCATCAGCAGAAGTCTCCAAAGTTTTAATGTCTGCACTGCAAATGGGAGTTTGCTTAAAATATTTATATCTTTATATTCAAAGAATTCTTCATCTAATCTGGAAAAAAGTTGAATTTCACTGTTAAAAAAACACCAGTAAACTATATATTAATGCCTAATTCCCAGACAATAAATATGCCACAAAATTAACAATTAGCAAGGTCTGCGACTATTAAGTCAGAAACCTTCTAATTAATATTCAGTAAAATAAACTCAAATGGGTGAAGTCATGCTTTTTAATATATACGTGGCCCCCATAAAGTAAATGGGACTCAAGAATGAGGGCTAAGCTTTTAAAATACCAGTCATTTGATCAGCTCATGGTTTAAACATCCCAAATGCAAACACGCTCCAATTCACTCCCCAAACTCAACAGCCGTCCCAGTACATTCTGGTAATATGAGGTAGATGATGTTCATGTGGCTATCACACCTCCCCAAAGTTGGTGTGTCCCGTTTCTTTAGCATGATCCCTAGCTTCTACTTGGCCCACCAAACCCCTCTGGCACACCATACACCGTAGCGTGAATCTATTGAGATCGGTAAACTGACGTTTTTGTCTAGCTTCGTCTGCCAACTCCAGTGCCTGAGCAAGTACAACATCATCTGAGGTGGGGAAGATGGTCTGCGGGGGTGATTCAGGGTCTGCAAAATGGCGCTGGAGAGGGTCATAATGAATTCCATCGTAAATGAGAAGGACGCGCTTGGTGTAACCTTCGTCCTCCCCAAACCTGTCTACTCGGACGGTCTGCGTGTCCACCACACAGATCTCACACTGGTAAAACTTGGACAGAATGGAGATTTCAATAGCTCCTCCCCACGTGTCGTTCTGTTGAATCCAGTTGCAGTATTCCCAATTGCTTTTCCCTAGTACAGCTTCGGAGTAGGCATCAGGGTTACGCGCCACAATCTGTGCAATCAGGTTACGCATTTCCGGAGCACAGTTAAGCTCATGAATCCCTCCTTCCACCACATAGTGAATGCTGGTGAAAAGACAGGAATTATCTGCAGGGACAACATGTCGGTTCAGAAGTGGCAGGGTCTCCAATATTGAATGCCCGGCACTGGAGTTTGACACAGAACTTTGGGTCTTCGGTTTGTCCTTTTCTTCTTCCACAATCAAAGTGTCTCCTATAACAACAACAACAACAAAATTACATTTATAGAGCACCTTTCACGTCAGGAGGGGTCCCTATAAGAGAAATAAATAAATTTCACCCTAACAATTGACAGCATCACAGCAAACCACAAGGTAAAACAAGCCAACTACATGACAAGCCTCAGTGGCCTTGCCCCTTTCCTACCTCTGTAACCTGCTTACCCCATATCAACCTGTCACCCCCCTCTGCTCAGCAAGCTCTGGCCTGTTCCACATTCCCTGCCTGGCCCACCCTACCATCGGTGTGTATTTCTAGGCAAACCCCTACCGCCTTTCTGCCCCACCCTATGGTACTCCATCCCACATTCCCTTTGCCTCACTAGCTCCCTTGCCATCTCAAAATCATCTTCTTCGACTACCCTCCAAGCCTCCCCGCCCTCCATTCTCCCACCAATCCCCATCTCAGATCCAAATCCCTGACTCTCCAGTGCCTTGGGTTGTCCTCCCGACCTGAAAGGCACTATACAAATGTAATTTTGTATTGTATGGACGTGAACTAACGTTCTGCAGCACCATTTGATTTAAGATATTGTGATGCAGCTATTTTCATAACAGTTATGGAAACAAGTTGTACCCTTTACATATTTACTTTGAATCCTTTAAATATTTATTTTGGTTGGCAGAGGGAGAACTGCTCCAAAGGGGATTGTGTAAGCTACAGAAAGCTGCTCGTTCCTTAAAAGCAATTTGTTGCCATTTCTTCAGTACCTGGTAGATCATGTATGCACATTCATCATTCCATAAAATCACAAAATCTTTCATATTAAATACTATACCGTAATGTAGAAATAATCTAGTTTACACCTAACACATCTTATCACAGACTGATGAGCTTTTCATTTCATTCACTATCTATGAACAGTCTATGAAACTAGGACTGACTCCAAATTAAGCAGAGAATGAGCTGTTTTTTCTGCTACATATTTAAAATGTTTATACGGACAGCAAGCAAGAGCACTAAACCGCTAAAGTACAGAAAATTAGACATCGAAGGCCACCATTTGATCCACCTGAGCTATCTGATCTATAGATATACACCTATCAATACATGGTTACCACATTTTATTGTAAATCCTGTGGAGCATTTGCCGAGGTTTCAACAATATGATAAGGCAATGGACCATAATAATCCCTAAAAGAAAATTAGTCATTTCAATCTACAACTGTTTGTGGGAGACCGCTGTGCGCAATTGGCTGCCGTGTTTGGCTCACAAAATATACAGTCAATTTGATTTATACTATATTCTATGAAGTGCTTTGAGATGTCTAAAAGATGTGAAAAGCGCTTTATCAAATGCAAGGATTACTATTATTAGCATTTATCTACCACCCCTCGCGCAGGGAAGAGTTTCAGAGCACTTACAACCGCACCAGAGGAGAAGGAAGTATAGGAAGAGAGAGAAATAAAATGATTTTTTCCCCTGAAATTGATCATGCACATGCTATACATACGTATATCTATATATATGTCATCTTACTACGAGCGACAAAAAGAAAAATAGGCCAATCTGAAATTTGGTAAGAAAACTGAGCCATTTACATGTTACTCTCCTTGGACTTTGCTAAATTGCTTCAATACTGCTGCACACTTTGATGATTTCAGCTGTACTGCTTGATCTGAATCAAGTATCGTTATTATTTTTGCTCTGTGATGTGCATTCACTCACCGGATTTGATAGGAAACTCCTGAAGAGGTACATCTCCATTACGAAGATCTAGACTGGATGGAGGGAAACCCACCAGGATTTTCTGCACTTCACATGGAATTCCAGTGAGTTCTTCCACCTTATCTTTCAATTCTTGGACACTGGATACCAAAGTCAGCCCCTGCATCAAATGAGTCCCATTCTTTGCTTTACATCGCAAACGCAGCATCCTACTCTGTAAAAGAACACAAGAATCGCTGACATTATACAATGCACTATTGTTTTCTTCTTACATTCCTTCATTAATACCTTCTGCATGCCACGACCAACAAACAAATAAACCACTTTAGGTATCCCACAAAAGAAATTTCAAATGTACAATCAAACTCAAAATTGTGCATTGTGAAGGATTCACAATGCACAATTTTGTAGTTTCAGTTTAAAATGATGACTTCTATAACATTTTTACAAGGAACAGCAATGTAAATAGTGTATTGCTTATGTTACAGTCTATACAAAACTATGGTTTGAATCCCTTCAGCAACTGTATTGTAGAATATGCTAATTTGTTGGACAGTTTAATTGAATTAAAGCTTTCTTGATGGATATCAAAATGTAAAAGAGTTTGATTCAACAAAATTTTACTTGAACCTTTGCTTTTAACTTACAGAATACTGACTCCATGGAATTTTGCGACCAGTTAAAATATTATTTTCCAAATTCCAATGTATTATTGATTCCACACAAAAATCACATAAAGATCTCTGCCAAAAACATATATTTAAAAATATTTAATTGGTGATGTACACTCCTAAAGCAATCTCGCAAGTCTCACATCTTCCCTTTAGTTTAATTTACTTTATTTACAGGATTCTATAAATTAAGTTTTGCTCAGATCTCTCCCCCTCTTAAATTGGCACATCTTATTTTGGTCTGTCCACTACTTATTCTCTACTATTTGAAAATAATTTTCAGTTTCTCAAGATCAGTCTTCAAACTAGAACCAGCTTGTGCTTAATTTCCTTGCATTTGATTTAGAGCTTTTCTTCTAGACATCTAAAAGCACTTCACAGAATATGCTGTAAAGTGACCAAAACACAAAATACTACAGATGCTGGAAATCTGAAACAAAAACAGAAGTTGCTGGGAAAACTCAGCAGGTCAGGCAGCATCCATGGAGACAGGAAAGTGAGTCAAAGTTTTGGGTCCACGACCCTTCGTCAAAACTGTCAGAACTGTAAAGTGAATCGACTGTATATTTGTGGGTGAAAGGCGGCAGCCAATTGAGTACAGCAGTGTCCCACAAACAGCCGTGGATTGAAATGACCAATTTTTTTTTTTTTTGAGGGATTATGATCAGACTTGTGGAGTAACGAAACTTGCCGTAGGTTTCGTTCTTCCTGGAACGAAACCCAGGCAAGTCAAGTGCTCTAACTACTGAGCTATCGGACTCCACAACTATATATATAATCTAATACTTCATATACACACAAAAACACGAAGGGTGTAATTCAGACAGCAGCTGATCATGAAATTATTTTGTAATTTCCTAGTCAATAGTGGTGTAATTAAAACCTTTTGATTGGCACAAATATTTAAATACACTAAGTAGGAAGACGGACCCCAAGACTAAATCAACAACCATAAACACAATAATAAAACAGAATATCAAATGCACTATTACAATCTATCAATTAATATCCACATTTTACATCAGTCCCATCCTATGCAGACTCGTAATTTTCTATTCACTCTTACAGTTAATTTATCCTGTTACATACATCATGGAAACAGACTATTGAGCCCAACTAGTCCGTGCTGGTGTTTCCACTCCACGAGCGCCCTCTTTCCTCCTATACGTACACATCACTTTCCCCTCCTCGAAAAGAGCCCCTTAAATAGAATAATAATAATAAATATTGACAGCTAACACTATTTAATTATTTGACATCTTAAACAATTTCCCAAATAGAAGTGGCAAGTCATTTCACGGCTGCTTGTGTGACATTTGCAGCGAGTGCGCAAAATGCGCCGCCACATTTCTCCGCAGATTACACAGCCACCTCCATTGCACAATAACCGGGAAGCACTTTGAGACATTCCTATCAAATACCTATACCTTCTCCAGCCACCTCAAGACCCTCCTCTTCGAAAGTGCCGTTGGTAACCATCGCCCCTTCCACTCCCTTCCCTCCACCCTCCCCGATCACGAGTCCGAAACACTGACTGCCCATCACCTAGGAACATCCTCCTGACGTAAAAGGAGCTGTACACATGTAGTTTTTATGCTGTTGTTGTCCTTCTGATGTGTGATAAGACATTGCGCTCTACCCAATGCAATAGTAACAATAATAATCCTTGCATTTGATATACCGCCTCATCATGTCTTCTAGCCGTCTCAAAGCGCTTCATAGAATATACTGTATATGCCAGGATTTATTATTACGATTGTTATGCATTGATGTAACTGTTGATTCATTCATTCCCTGTCAAGGGGTGTGTGTGAGGGGGAGAGAGGGGGGAGGGGGAGAGAGGGGAGGGGGAGAGAGGGGAGGGGGAGAGAGAGGGGAGGGGGGGAGGGGGAGAGGAGAGAGGGGAGGGGGGGAGGGGAGAGAGGGGGGAGGGGGAGAGGGAGGGGAGGGGGGTGGTGTTGGGGGAAGTGAGGGAATCGATCAGTTCCTTGCACAGATGGCCAGTGCTGACAGGCGCCAGCTGGTGTGATGTCCACCAGACAGACACTGTCTCCATGACAACTGGGCCTTGCCCGACCGCCCCTAGCAACCAGCCTAACTTTAGCGCCCACCCCACCCCCTTGTCTGGGTGGGAGAGCGGGACTCGCCACGTTAACCTTTTTTCGCCCTTCCCTTCCCCCCAGTCGCTCGCCGACAACGTTACCTCCCGCTTAACAGCAAACTCTCATTACCCTACACAACAAGAGAGAGTGGGGAGGTGGGAGAGAGGAAAGAAGGAGTGAGAAAGGGACGGAACCTGTCGGGATGAGCTCCGCTGTTAAACGATACCTGTCCGCTACTGCCGCCTCGCTGACAGGACGCGACTAGTGCGCATACTCGGCGACGTCAACCCACGCACGCACATAAAGGGTGGGGGAGGGAGAAGAGCTTTGATCACGTGTTGAGGGGGGGTTGAGGCTGTGAAGGATGAAGGGGAGGGAGGAAGGATGAAGGCGTCGGTCACGTGTGAGGATCGCAACGTGCGGCGCGCCGCGGGAGGGAGGAGGCGGGAGTCGATCACGTGCTGAGGATTCGAGCTCTGTCAGCGAGAAGGGGGAGAGCCCGGGGATGGTGGGGGAGGGGGTAGCGCGATGGGGCGGAGTGGGGGGGGTTAGTCACGTGTTAAGGTTCAGCGGGCGAGACGGGGAGGGAGGGAGGGAGAGAGTGAAGCCGTCGGTCACGTGTGGAGTGGACGCGTGAGAGGGCGTGGCTTCGATCACGTGCTGAGGATCGTGCTGGAAGGGGGTGGGGTGGGGGCGTGGTGTCCCGGTGACGTCACAGAATGTAGCGCTTTCTGAGCCCCGGGTCTCCCGCTGTGACCCCGCCCCCTCCCCCCCCCCCCCCATCTGTCTGTGGGAGGAAATAATCTGACACCCGCTCAAGGTGTGTGTGTGTGTCTCTGTCTCTCTCTGTCCCTCTGTGTGTGTGTGAGTCAGTCTCTCTCGGTGTCTCTTTGAGCGTCTCTTTCACTGTGTGTGTCTGTCTGTCTCTGTGTGTGTGTGTGTCCCCCCCCATCACCACTGGTTCACCCCCCCCCCCCCCCCCTCCCCCCCCGCCACCACCCAAACCACTGACACACGGGGCTCATTCGCACTCAAGATGTCCCAGCGGGTTGTGGCCGTGAGGAGAGGTAAGCTGGCGAGGGGAGATCGGGGTGTGGGGGCGGGGTGGGGGGGGGGGGAGAGAGAGTGAGGGGAGATGAAGGAGAGGGAGATGGGGGGGGGAGGGGGAGGGGGCAGAGGGGTAGATGGAGGAGGAGAAGAGGAGGGAGGTGGGGTTGGGGGGGGGGGGGGGGAGAAGGGGAGAGAAGGAGGGAGGAAGAGAGAGTGGGGAGGGATGGAGGAAGGTGGATAGTGGGAGGGGTGTGGAGGGGGGGGGGGGAGAGGGGAAGCTGCCTGTAAACAGCTCGGACATCCCCCCCCCCTCCTCCCCTCCCATCCCCCAGATGAGGGTGGGTGTGTGGGGGGGGGGGGGGGGGGGGGAGAAGGGGGATCGGTAGGAAATTCAGGGCAAATGGAGGGTTTGAAGGAGGTGGAGGGCGAGGGGGGGGGGAGAGGGAGAGAGAGAAGAACTGTCAATCTTCACCTTGATCGAGACGCTCTTCAGAGAACTTGGTGTGTGTGTGTGTGTGTGTGTGAACAGCTGTGAACAGCCGTGGGCGAGAGGGAGGACAAGCGACAAGGTTACCTTGCACTCAGATCCCGTGTTCACTCATCTTTCCTTGGCAGCCAGTCACCCACCACCAACTCCCAGACATTACCATGGATCACCCACCTCCACCTCCTCCTCCTCCCTAAGGATACGTGTCCATCCCTCAATCCCAGACACACACACACACACAGACACACACACACAGACACAGACAGAGACACACACACACAGACACACACACACACACACAGACACACAGACACAGACAGACACACACACACAGACACACACACACAGACAGAGACACACACACACAGACACACACACAGACACACACACACACAGACACACACAGACACAGACACACACACACACACACACAGACAGACACAGACACACACACACAGACACAGACAGACACAGACACACACACAGACACACACACACAAAAAAAAAGTTTCGGCCACATCCACAGCAGCTGTACGGGTTTGGATAATGATGATAACGATAAGAATCCTCGCATTCGATCGAGCGCTTTTGCTGCGTCGTCGCGACGTCTCGAAGGATATTCAGTGAATGGCGCATATTCGCGGGCGAAACGCGGCAGTCAGTGGCGCACAGCAGCCAGCGTCCCCCCCACGAACCTTTAGGCAAGTATTCCCTATATACACAGGTGGACACAGTCGATTCGCTTTACGGCGCATTTCCGTGAAGCGCTTTGAGACGTCCAGAAGACGTGAATAGCGCTCTTATCAGACGCAAGGATTCTCATTCCCATTAATTGGTCGCCGCTGTATAGACCCTAGCTGTCAACTGTACGAAGAAGGAAAGACCGAGGGGCAACAGACAGATGTGGGTAATTGCAAAGGGTTTTCAGTCACGAGGAGGCCCCCCCCCCCTCTCCCTTTTCCGGGCCAGGGCCCCCCCCCCCCCCCCCCTCCCCCCCCCCCGGCCCGGAAAATATGTCATATAATGGAAAATTGCATGCTTAATTAAATTATGAAACATACAGTCTAATTAGCCAATCCGCACACGAGACACCTACGCGGGTTAGTTTAGAGGGACTGTGTGCTGAATTTCCAACTGTAGCTAGAAAGACTGTACTGTTTCTCCAACCCCCACACCGTTCCTCTCGTGACACATCTGACGTTTCACGTTGGCTACGGTTTCACAGCCGCCGGGAGAGGGCCTCTGGGACCTTGTCGTAACTGGCGTACTCGTATTTCACGTGTGAATCCAGTTGGTGCACGTCAGCGTGTCGCCCTTCCGACTTGTTCAAGCCCGAACCGAGGCCTGTTCTGGGAGCGGGCCGAGCGAGAAACGAACCAAGCCGAGAAAGAGTCGAGAGGGTCAAAGGAAAGAGGGAAAAAGTAGCGGAGGGCGTGATTGTGGAGCTCGACGTTGTGTTAATCGCAGAGGCGGAATATTTCCATCGGGTGCGTCCGCTCTCGCCAATTCGCCCGCAAATTTTACAGTCGATTCACCGTACAGGCATATTCCGTGAAGCGCTTTGAGACGTCTCGAAGAGGTGATCAGGCCAGTCGGCACTGCGTGGCACCGCTGATTAGCTCATCACCCCCTGATTGCAAAACCGATAGGATTTTCTAATCTCCGCAATTGACGGAACGTGAATGGGCAAACGGTGCTAAATCCTGCCATTTGACAGAGCACCTGTAACACCAAAACACACCAGTTGAATAGGCAGAGCGGGCCCTCGGCTTAGACATATAATAGCAATTAATGGAGTGCAGTGAGGTTGTCACACAAACTAAAAGGCTGGAGTCTTTTGAGATTTACACAAAGGCTTCAGTCCGTAAACAGTCTGTGTCACTAGGGCCTGCACGCCTCCTCTTAGCTGTGTTGATGACACGGTCTTGGAGCTCGACTGCCATTGCTTTGTTTTGTTGTCTCACTTGCTTATTCAGTCGGTATATTTATCTCTGCGCCTCTTGAGTGTTTTATCCTTTCATACCGTGCCTGGCTTTGCGTCTTCACCCGTTTGTCCTTCGATAGAGAGGGAGTTTGTTGACATTTGTGGACATGGAGCTACAGCTCAGAAATAGGTCTTCCTTAACGCGGACGTTCGACATAGAAAAAAAAAACACGCGGGCGAAAACACAACCTAGCGTACTGTTGCATTCCACACAAAATATTTATCTGATGAAAATCTGCCTTTGGTTTCAATAGTGTGGTGTCCTGTAGAGTGTTGGTTAAAGTACTCGGCTCGCAAGTGAGAGGAGCCAGGTTGAATTCCCAGGCCTGGTGAAACCATAGGAAAGTAATCATCATCATAATAATATAAGCACTGCATTTGATATAACGCTTTTCACATCTTATCGACGTTTCAAAGCGCTTCACAGAATATACTGTAAAATGAATTGACTAAACTATATATTTGTGGGCGAAAGACGGCAGCCAATTGCGCACAGCAGCGTCCCCACAAAAGGTTGCGGATTGAAATGACCAATTTATTATTATGTTCTCCAGAGGGATTATTATCAGGTGTGTGGAGTAAGGAAATTTGGCCAAGGTTTTGCCCTTCCTGGAATTGTTCTCAGGTTTCCTAGGTGACTGCTCTAAACCACTGAATTACAGGACTCCACACGGCTGTTTACCTAGCAGTAAGTAGGAACCCAGTTGTTAAGTCGATTTATGGATTGCTTTCTGGGTGTAATAATCCATCCCCCACAAAATAATAATAATTTGGTCATTCAATCCATGTTCTATTTGTGGAGTCGTATAGCTCAGTGTTCAGAGCAGTCGCCTTACAAACGAGAGACCTGGGTTCGATTCCAGTCAGTGCGAAACCTTGGGCTGGTTTCCTTGCTCCACACGCCTAATAATAAATATTAAAAAATTGGTTATTTCAATCCACAACTGTTGTGGCCGCTGCTGTGCGCAATTGGCTGCCGCGTTTCACCCACAAACACACAGTCAATTCACTTCACGGTATATTTATTCTGTATATTCTGTGAAGCGCTTTGAGACGTCTAGGAGACCGTGAAAAGCGCTATATCAAATGCAAGGATTATTATTATTATTACAGTGTAATGAGTGTTTGTGGGACACTGCCGTGTGCAATTGGCCGCCGCACCTCGCCCACAAAATATACAGTCAGTTCCTTTGACGTTTTATTCTGTGAATTGCTTCGGTTTGCCTCAATGACGCGTGATAAGGCGCTATATCAAATGCAAGGATGACATCATTAGGATTATCATTATTCTGTCACTGTTCCAGCATGGCCTTCCCATATGACCAACTGGCCGACTTTGATTGTAATGATCGGACTTCCGGCTCGGGGAAAGACTTACGTTTCCAAAAAGCTCACTCGCTACCTCAACTGGATCGGCGTCCCCACCAAAGGTCAGTGACAGGCTTACGCGATCGCCTTCAGGTATATATAAAATATTCTGCCACCGCCTGCCTTGCATTGCCTGAACAGGTGGCGGAGGCCGATTCGATAACAACTTTTGAAAGAGAGGCGGACATTGATTTGGGGAGGGCGGGTTTGCGCGGTCATGGGGGAGAGAGAGCTGGGGAGCGGGATTGAATTGCTCTTTTTCAAAGAGCCGGCACAGGCTCGATGAGCCGAATGGCCTCCTTTTGCTGCCGTAAGATTCTATGATTCTACTTCTTGCTGGATTTGCTCCATCTCGTCTCTCCTAACCTTTCAACGTTCGCTTTTTTTGGAACCTTCCAAGTTTTCAACCTGGGTCAGTATCGACGGGACGCTGTGAAATCCTACAAGTCCTACACGTTTTTCTCGCACAACAACGAGGAGGCGATGCAGATCCGAAAGTGAGTTCTCAATGGGACCCGCGATCGGACGTGTGCCGCGCTCGGTATCCTCGCCCAGCCCCCCTCTCGCTCAGCGCAGGAACCGATTTGCGGCTCAGAAGAGAGAGAGTATCAGTACCGTTCTGTTAAAAACTGCACATTGTCTCGGGCGCTTTGGGCGCTGCCTCGTACACTCGGACGAGATTGGGACGTCCGCCCGACGTCACAGGCGCTGGACAAATGCAATATTGTTGTTGTTGTGATAAGAATAATCATCATCCTTGCGCCTTGCGCGTCAGAAGGAATAGCTTCAAGGGTTTCACGCGAGCCTAGGTGTAGTGACTCTCATTCTCTGGGCGAATGCGGTGGCCAGTTTGTAGACAGCAACGGCCCACAAACAGCCATGAGGCAAAGGAGCAATCTTACCTGGTGGGGTTGGGAGGAATTCCATTAGTTTTTTCTCCCTCCCCCCTCCCCCCTCCCCCCTCCCCCCTCCCCCCTCCCCCCTCCCCCCCCCCCCCCACACAATGTTCCCATGCCGTCTTCCAACACACGTCTACCTGAACAAGCACAAATGGGACCTCGGTTTAAACTTTTAACGTCTTATCGGAAGGAATGCACCTCCAGCAATGCAGCCCTACCCACAGCGCTGTGCCAGTCTGGACTGTGAGATCTGATGTATGGTTTGAACTCGCAAACATGTGACTCGGAGGCGAGGGTGGTGTTTCAGGCTGGCGCTAATTGTGTGTGCGTTGAGCTCACTTTTCACGTTGTACTTAACTTGACTGTGAGCTGGATAACCCGGGGGAATGTCACCAGGCGTTTTTCGAGTAGTTGATGGAACTGAACTCCTCTTAATGGATGGCAGCAGCTGTAAACTGTGAGCAGGCGAGGAAGAAGCCTTGCCATTGGTTCTCCTGCGTGTTTTGCCCTCTGCTGCAGACGTCTTGGGCTTTGATTGTGTCTCTTTCGTCAGAAATTACAGTTAGGAAGGAACGCAGGAAGAGGAGGAGGGCATTCAGTCCCTCAAATCTGTTCTGCCTTTTTCGTTAGATCATGGCTGATCTGCACCTCAAGTCTAATTACATCCACCCCCCTCGCCACCCACTTGCCCCTTCTCCCTTAATACCCTGACCTAGCAAAATCTATCCATCTCAGCCTTGAAAATTTGAATGGATCAAGGAACCACAGGCTTTTGGGGGGAGAGAGTTCCAGATTTCCACTAATCTTTTGTGTTTGAAAATGCTTCCTGATTTCACTCCTGAATGTCTTAGTTCTGTTTTTTAAGGTCGTGTCCCCTTGTGTTCTGGATTCCCTCCCACATGAAATTACAGACCAAAGTTTCTGATTCCCCAACTGGACCACAACAGTAACACTTGCGCAACAGCGCCGTTCACGTCAGGTGGACTTTGGTTTCAGTCTTTATTAAAACCACTCAACTCTTTGCTGTTCACAGACAGTGTGCCATTGACGCCCTCGCGGATGTGAAATCCTACCTCATGTTAGAGCACGGACGGATCGCAGTAAGTTGTTGCCATTAGTCGGATTGTATTCTGTGTTTCGTTAACCATTTAGTCCAAACAAAAAGGTTTGCGGACTGACCTTGTGTGATTGTGTTCTTTCTGCTTTACCGGTTCATGAGATCTGAATGTCGTGGGGAACGACGAGTGCCAAGTGAGGATTAACTGAGGACGTTGTGCTTCTATTGAAAGCCATTGTTAAACTGTTTTGCAAAGGATTACGCGAGCCTTTGAAAGGACCTCCAGGGACCTTTGTGTATTTCGTTGAAATATAATACGTGGGTCAATTGATTGCCAATGCCTCGTCTCTTCGTTCATCCGTTTTTCTCCCCTTCAGGTATTTGATGCCACCAACACGACCAGGGAGAGGAGGAATTTAATCCTGGATTTCGTTCAAGAGAATAAATTCAAGGTTAGAATTTGTCACAGGGGGTGGGGTGAGGGAGGGCGGATAACAATATAAGGAGAAGCATCGGTTCACGGAATATACGGATATAAAGAATATCTTCACAGAATATACTGTAAAGTGAATGGACTTTATTGAATTGTGTTTTGTGTACAGTATATACAGTTGATTTTTTGGGGGGGAAAAAACCACAGCATCCTTTGCGAAGTGCTTTGAGACATCTTGGTGACTTGACAATATCGAATGCAAGGATTATTATTTCGCTTATATTGGTGCTCCCAACATTGACTTTGCTATGAATTTGTGGAGACCCGTAGCTCAGTGGTTAGAGCACTTGTGCCTTACAAGCGTGAGACCCGTGTTCGCATCCAGCCAGGTCCGGGGAGAAACCTCGGGCAAGTTTCCTCACTCCACACACACACACACGCCTAATAATAATCCCTCCGAAATAAAACAACCACAATAATAAAATTGGTCATTTCAATCCATGATTGTTTGTGGGGGACGCTGCCGTGCGCAATTGGCTGCCGCGTTGCCACAAATATACAGTCAATTCACTTTACAGTACATTCTGTGAAGCTCTTTGAGACGTGAAAAGTGCTATATCAAATGCAAGGATTAGTATTATTATTAATTCTTGGTGTTGGGAATGGGCAGCTCGAATTACAGTTGTTATAATATGGTAGTTGAGGGAGAGGGTGTCCTCAAACACTCTGCCCTATCCCAGGCCTCTTGCGCAATCGGCGTTTCTCTAACACGTTGCTATCGTATGACTATTGATGTCACGGCATAGGAAACTGGCAGAGATCCAGGTGATCACCTCACTGCTAATTAATCATGTTACTTCCTACACGCAGCAGGTCCATCTTCAATGTGCGGAGAACTAGCCAGTCCACGCGCCCAGGCATTCTACCGACCCGCATATAACGAGTATATTAAGTATAATAAGTAAACCAGTGTTATCTTGACTGTTCATAGGACGCTGCTGTGCGCAATTGGCGGCCTTGTTTCGCCCGTAAATAGACATCCGACTCACTTTACAGTATATTCTGTGAAGCGCTTTGACACGTCTCAAAGCTATATCAAATGCCACGATTATTCAGGATTATTATTATTATTAGACTTGGTTACGGAGCCCGTATGGTATGTATCGCGGTGTATTGTTAGCTTGGGGGCATCGGGCAACCATTGAATAGAATAAGTAGCACGGTTTGGAAAATCATTCGCCGCGGCTGCAACTTTGCAGGAAAATATGGAAAGTGAGCGTTTTCGTCAATGCAATATTTCAAACCCAAGTCCGACAATGATACTTACTTGACAGTTGTTAGTTGACTAAACTTGTGACTGCGAGTTCTGGCAGAGCAAAATGCTGACGTAGATCTACAGTACATAGACGTGAAACATCATACATGCATTTTAAATAGCGCAGTTAACTACCTTCCATGCCTGTCTTACTTGTGGAAAATAATTAACCACAGTAGTCAACAGATGTTCAGACCGAAGTAGTAATAATAATCGTTTGCATTTGTCTAGCGCCCTTCAAGAAAAAACAAATACCTCACCAAGTGCCTTACAGAATACAATTGATTCGAAACGAAGTGAATGTTGTTTTATAGGCAAACGCAGTTGGTAATCTGCGCCAACAAGGTCCCATCAGCGACGATAAGATGAACATTTCATTTGAGTTTCCATTCGGTTAATTGAGTGAATTTGCTTCACTGATTTAACTTTTGGACGATTTTTCTGTTTTCAGGTCTTTTTTGTTGAATCCGTCTGTAATGATCCAGAGGTTATCGCTGCAAATATAAAGGTAGGCTTGTGAATCACGAGTTCATACCGAGTTCACTTGGTATGAACCAAGTGCAGCCGGATAAATAACAGTCCTTGCATTTGATGTGGCACTCCACATCAAATGCAACCACTTACATTTTTTGATAGCGCCTTCACACGCGGTAGAGTCTCGGCGAGCTCGGGGGAAACGTCTCCAGAGCGATAAGGGGACTTACATCAACAACAGCAAATTATGGTTGGTTAGCGCCTTTCCCATTGGGTGGATTCCCAAAGCGTTGAACAGTCAAGGCTTTGGACCCGAGTTGGGGATTGGGATCAGGAGAGATGGTGGGTGGGAGTACGTGGTACAGCACGGGCTTGAGGATGAAATCTATTATAGTTTTTGTGGTGGGAGGGAGGGAGGGATTGCTATTAGGCGCGTGGAATAGGGAAACGTGCCCAAGGTTTCGCCCCGATCTGCCTGGAATCGAACCCAGGTCTCTCGCTTGCAAGGCGAGTGCTCTAACCACCGAGCTGCAGGGGCTCCACAATGACCGACATCCTCACATGTGTGAATGCAGGAGGTGAAATTATCGAGCCCAGACTACGCCGACATAGACAAAGACCAAATTATGGATGATTTCCTCAAGCGAATTGAATGCTATCAAGTTACCTACGAGCCTCTGGATCCAGATGATTATGACAAGTAAGCGTGCCAGATATGTATTTGTTTGTTTGCTGATAGAACAACAACAACTTGCGTTTATACGGCCTACCTCACGCCCAGGATGGCCTCTCGGAGGGCTTTGCATTTCTAATTTGAATGACTGAGGTTGTGTTTCTAATCGCAGGGATCTGGCCTTCATTAAAGTGGTTGACGTGGGCCGCCGATTTCTCGTGAACAGAGTCCAGGATTACATCCAGAGTAAAATAGTCTATTACCTGATGAACATCCACGTCTATCCGCGTGCCATCTACCTGTGTCGTCACGGAGAGAGTTTGTACAACCAGCAAGGCAGGCATGGCGGGGATTCGGGCTTGTCTGCACAAGGCAAAATGGTACAGTAGGAATCTATGTTGCTTTCGTTTGCCGTTCTTGCTAACAATAATAATAATAATCCTTGCAATTGATTTTCACATCTTATCGATGTCTCAAAGCGCTTCACAGAATATACCGTAGAATGAATGAACTGTATATTTGATGGCGAAACTCGGCAGCCAACTGCGCACAGCAGCATCCCCCACAAACAATGGTGGTCTGAAATGACCAATTTTTAGTTTTTTTTTGTGTGGTGGGGTTTATTATTAGGCGCGTGGAGTAAGGAAAGGTGCCCAAAGTTCACCCTGACCTGCCTGGAATTGAACCCGGGTCTCTTGCTTGTAAAGCAAGTGCTCTAACCGCTAAGCTACAGGACTCAGCCCAACCCATCCCAACACTGCCCTTCCTATCCGATGGTGTCTCGGGCCATGAGCGTGCTTCAGGATGCCTTGGGACGTCCTCCTGACATGAAAGGCGCTCTAGAAATTACATTTTGTTAATTTATCGGTGGTGTTGTTGTTGCTTTACTTAGTTCACCTCAATCCTCGCGCTCTCTGCCTGTTTCGCCTCATTCAGTTTAACGAGTTGTCATTCATTTCGCGTCCAGATTAAAAGACTAACTGGTGTTCTGTCATTATCTCTGATACCACGTCTTTCAGTTCGCCAAAGCTTTGTACAGTTTCATCAAAGATCAGGCAGTTACCGACCTTAAAATCTGGAGCAGTGAGATGAAGCGGACAATCGAAACAGTGGAGCATCTCCATATACCATACGAGCAGTGGAAAGTCCTCAATGAAATTGATTCAGTGAGTAGCAAAGGCTTGTGCTTTGACTGTGCTGACAATCATCCTTCACCCCCTCCATCTTTCATCCCCTCCATCATCACCCTCTACGGTTCTCTCTCCTCTAAAGCTTGGATGCCCAAGCCAGCTGTTTCGCCCACAAATATACAGTCAATTCATTAACGGTATATTCCGTGAAGCGCTTGGAGACGTTGATAAGATGCGAAAAGCGCTACATCAAATGCAAGAATTGTTAGTGTTATTAATAATAGTAATCCTTGCATTTGATATCGCGTCTTATTAAGTTATTGCGAAAACCTCAAAGAGTTTTGCAGATTATAAGATAAAGTGGATATCGTCTGTATATTGTGGGCAAAACAGCCAGCTTGGGCCTCCAAGCTTTAGACGCAAGAAAACCATAGAGGGTGACGGAGGTGGTGAAAGAAGATCGATTGTCTGATTATTTTATGAAGCGTTTTGAGACGTCTTCCTGACATGAAAGGCACTGTGCGAATGGAACCTTTATTGTATTGGGAAATGCCAAGAGTCCAACCTAATGACCCTTTAACTTTTTAAAGTAACTCTTTAACATGCAGCTGTGGCTCTGCGATTAGTTAAACGCATCAGATATGAGGACTGTTCCGAGCACATTTGAACTCGAGCGATTCTTTCTGGCCATTTGGCTGCTCTTATTGTATTTGGGAGCGGTGGGGAGTGGCAGGGAGGTGGGGAAAGAAAGAATCTCAACTACAAAAAAAAAATCCTTTGATTTCTCACCCCAGGGAGTCTGTGAAGAAATGACGTACGTGGAAATTCAGGACAAATATCCAGAGGAGTTTGCATTGCGGGATCAAGACAAGTACCACTACCGATACCCGGGAGGAGAGGTAACGGGAACTCTGGGCTCTGAGTATATACACACACAGTAAACTGGAGGTTTAAGCGCGTGATACTGTCTGGTGGCGATATATTTTTTGCACAATGAGTGGGCCTGTTGGAATGTTGTGCACGAGGCACAGTTGTGGATGTGCAAGCAACTTTAGGTTCTAAATTTATATTTGGATTGCCTGGCTCTTCCAAGTTTAGCATCATTCACCATCCATTTCAGCAATGTCAAGAAGCGTTTCGATACATATGTAATTGCTGCAAGTCGTTTTATTCTGCCATAAGCCATTTAACAATTTTAGAAATAGCTTAATAGTGCTTAATGGAGCTCCTGTAGCTCAGTGGTTAGAACACTTCCCTTGCAAGTGTGAGACCTGCGTTGGAATCCAGGCAGCTCAGGGCGAAGCCTTGGGCACGTTTCCTTACTCCACACGCCTAATAATAATCCCTCCAAAAAAACCCACAATAATAAAATTGGTCATTTCAATCCACAACTGTTTATGGGACCCTGCTGTGTGCAATCGGCTGGCATGTCTCACCCACACATATACAGTCAATTCACTTTACGGTGTATTCTGTGAAGCGCTTTGAGACGTCTAGAAGACATGAAAAGTGCTACATCAAATGCAAGTGCTCTAATCACTGAGTTACAGGACTCCACAATAGACATCATACATCGTACACATAATAGAATGTCTCTCTAAGCGCTTGACAACTGTGTTGCACATCGACTGAGGAAGATGAGACATTAACGAACCGTAAATGCGGGACTGAAGCATTGAAAAGAACAGGTTAATGCTGGGATCATTTGAACCCACTTCGGTTCTGTCAAATGTTTGGGAGAATCTCATAATTGGTTACCCAACTCTGTCACTAGGTGGTGATCTAAGCAGCTGACAGGCACCAAAGCAATGTCCAGTTGCTCTTTGTGGCTGATCGAAAGTCACAGTGTAAGTCAGACCCAATTATGAATCACTGGAGTTTGTTGGTGAAACAACATGGATTAACTTGAGCAACACATTTTTGCATTATTTGATCAGCCCTTTCGCAAACTGGAATCTTAACAGATTTTCTAACCCCCACCCCTCCCAACGCGATATTTTTCCAAGTGTTTGTGCATATACAATAATAATCCTTGCATTTGATACAGCGTTTTTCACATCGATGTCTCAAAGCGCTTCACAGAATATACTGTAAAGTGAATTGACTGTAAATTTTTGGGCGAAATGTGGTAGCCAGTTGCGCACAGCAGTGTCCCACAAACAGTCATGGATTGAAATGACCAATTTTTATTATTATGCCAAGGCAGGTCAGAGCGAAACCTTGGGCAAGTTTCCTTACTCCACACACATGCCTGATAATAATCTCTCCAAACAAAACGCATTACAGTAATAAAAAATTGGTCATGTTTGTGGGGGACGCTGCTGTGTGCAATTGGCTGATGCGTTTGTCCTACACATATTCAGTTAATTCACTTTACAGTATATTCTGTGAAGCGCTTTGAGACGTCTAGAAGATGTGAAAAGCGCTATATCAAACGCAATGATTATGCAGTTATTGTTGAGCGTGGGAACTGAATGCGATGGGAGGGGAGTGACGCTGATTTTCTGTTTAAATTGGCTTTGATGCGGTGCCTCTGAAGATCCCAGTGTGTGCTGTGGTACCACTAAAGGAAAGCTGTGTGGTGAGCTTTGACCAGTCTGGAAATAATTCTCTTTATCTTTATGATTCGAGAGGACTAGCGTTTTGTAATGTCTGGGGATTGTCCTGTGGACTCTGGGTGTTTTGTCTGCACAGGTATCGTGGAGTCCCATCCTCGCCCGTCTCCACTGGCTCCTCATCACCCAGAGGATCGAATTCAAGATCCTCGTCCTCACTTTCAAGGCCATTCACGGCCTTGCCCCCGCCTATCTCTCTGACCTGCTGTCTCCCTACCAGCCTGTGCCCGCACCCTCCGTTCAGCAGACTCAGGCCTGCTCCACATCCACTACCCAACCATTGGCGGCCGGGCTTTCAGCCTCTCTGCTCCCACACTGTGGAACTCCATCCCTCCGCCCCTCCGCCTTGCTTCCCCCCTAACTCTTCCCACTCTCCTTTCCCTTTCCCTTCCCCCTACCCCGACCCTCCCCCCCACCACCACCACCCGCTCAGGTCCCAACCTGACTGTTCAACGCTTTGGGACGTGAAATTGTATAAGTGCAATTTTGTTGTGGTTTTGTTGTTGTTTGCATTATATTCAATGTGCGTTTGTATTAGATTCTCACCCGCACAAAACTCCTTACCCCCATCACATCACATCCAACTCCTGCCAGGCTCCATTGGCTCCCAAACACAGAACGGATCGACTTCAAGATCCTATCACTCGTTTTCGAATCACTTAATTCGCTCTCGTCTCCCTATCTATCCGACCTGCTTATCCCCCACTCCACCACCCGGCTAGGAGACCCGGGCATCTGTGATCCACTCTAACCATGGGGATCTGACATTTGATATATATATCAAAAGGAGTTACTTAATAAGGAAACAGGAATTGTGACACACTGGCTTGCTGATGTCAACCTAGCTTATTTGGTAACACACTCACCTCTGACTCACAAGGTCTGGGTTCAACCCTTAACTGAGGGGAAGTGTTGCATTGTCGGAGGTGCCATTGATTCAATTCAAGTCAATTCACTTTTGCAGTATATTCTGTGAAGCACTTTGAGACGTCTCGAAGACGTGATAAGACACAACTTTTTCAAATGCAAGGATTATTATTATTCTCCTTCGGATGAGGGATTAAATGGTCCAATCTGCCTATTTGGGTGGATATTAAAGTTCATGACATACTGTTCTTTTTTTAAAAAAAGAGAAGGGAGTATGTCTTGGCTAACAATTTCCTGCCGAGATTCAATTTGTTATTCACGTGATGGTATTTGGCAAGACATTGCTGTGTGCAATTTGACTTTGATGTATCAATTATTTACAAATTCACTTTGGCCCACAAAATATACCGTCCATTCAGTTTGTATTCTGTGAAGCCCTTTGAAATTGCGCTATATCAAACGCAAGGATTATTATAAATACACGGCCACTAAGTTTTACGAAAGAAAACTCCACAAGCTTTGACAAACTCTATTTCAATTCCATTACTCAGTAATAATAAATAATAATCCTTGCATTTGATATAGTGCTTTTCACATCTTCTAGACATCTCAAAGCGCTTCACAGAATATACTGTGTAAAGTGAATTGACTACATTTATGTGGGCGAATCGAGGCAGCCAATTGTGCACAGCAGTGTCCCACAAACAGTCATGGATTGAAATGACCAATTTTTTTTGAGGGATTATTATTAAAGCGTGTGTAGAGTAAAGAAACTTGCCCACGATTGTGCCCTGCCCGGAATCGAACCCGGGTCTCTTGCTTGCAAGGCGAGTGCTCTAACCACTGAGCCCACAGCTATAATAACTGTCTATTTGCATTTAGTCCTACCAGGATTTGGTCCAAAGAGTGGAACCTGCCATCATGGAACTGGAGAGACAGGGAAATGTTCTTGTTGTAACACATCAGGCTGTCATGCGATGCCTTCTGGCCTACTTTCTGGACAAGAATGCAGGTACGACATTATGACAATGAACAGCCAGTCACTTGCGCACCTGTCTGCCTATACAGTGTCTGAGATCAGCATTAATTACACTGCCCGCACACTGCAGTGCCAAACTCTTGCCAACAATGTAGGAAATATGCCAAACTATGCAGCACATCTTGTGCTAGTGGATATGCAAATAGTGTAAAATGCACGTAATGAGGGATATTGTATACAGGGCGTGTTGTAGCGTGTTAAGCTCTTTGCGACATTTTGAGTCGTAGGATGTGTTCAAACACTGTATAAAATACAAGAATGACTATTTATATATTTCGCCCGCAAGTATACAGTCAATTAATTCACTTTGCAGCATATCCTGTGAGGCGCTTGGAGACGTCTAGAAGACATGAAAAGCGCTATTATCAAATGCAAGGATTATTATTATTATTATTATTATATTGCTGGAATGAGCTCAGTTAGAACATTTTAACAAAAATAGCCAGCAAATTCTACTAAGGGAAGCCATATTATTCAAAAGCGTGATATAATCTTTGTGGTTTATTTTATTCCAGAAGATTTACCGTACCTGAATTGCCCGCTGCACACAGTCGTGAAGCTAACACCAGTTGCCTATGGTTAGTTATAAGTCTGGTTGCTATGTTGAACTTGCAGGCAAAGCCCTGTACTATCCTTGGGTTAGTGACCCCATATTTCTTTCCCTTCCTGATTCAAATCCACTTGCTGCCTTTCAATAGTGCCCTAATTCATTTGCAGTGATAGCAGAACATGCAGCACTTTAATAACTTGATTTGCCTTCATATCCGTGTGGAGTCCTGTAGCTCAGTGGTTAGGAGCATCCACCTTGCAAACGAGAGACCCTGGTTCGATTCCTGGTAGGGCAAAACTTTGGGCAACTATCCTTATCTCAAAAGCCTATGTTTAGCAGTAAGTAGGAACCCAGTTGTCGTTTGATTGGCAAATCACTTTTCCGCGACTAATAATTCCTTCGAGAAAAAAAAATCTACATACAGTATATTGGTCACTCAATACACGACAGCTTCTGGGATACTGCTGTGCGCAATTGGCCATAGATAATTCACTTTACATTATATTCCGTGACAAGGCGCTATATCAAATGCGATCATTATTATACAGTATATAGGACTATTATATATTCAAAATGCAGTGTGTGTCAGCACAATGTTCGTATTTATTTTCCTTTGATTGTAGATTTTCGCTGAATCCTCTCTTTTTAATTAAAGGTTGCAAAATGGAAACATTTGACTTGAACGTTAAAGCGGTGAACACATATCGGAAACGGCCATTGGTAAGAACCCAGTATCTCATACCAGTATAAATATCAGTGCATTCGGGAATTTTTTTTTATTGCAATGTCTTGCAAAATACAATCAAGCGAATGACAAATTTATTCTGGAGCAAATTGTTGGCAAAGAGAGAGAGAAACTCCCTTCTTTTTTTAAAAAACAGTATGTCGTGAACTTTAATATCCACCCGAATAGGCAGATTGGACCTTGGTTTAATGCCTCATCCGAAGGATGATACAGTAATAATAATCCTTGGTGTTGATATGGGGCTTTTCACGTGTTCTAGACGTCTTCAAAGCGCTTCACGGAATATACTGTAAAAGGCTGGTTGTCTTCTGCGTTGCCTCTCTAAAGAGCGTCTTTCAAATATCACCATCACAATTAATATCAATGGAAACTATTAATGATAATAGTAATAATCCTTACAGGTAAATTTGTGTTGGATTTGATGTAGTGCCTTTCATGTCAGGAGGCTGCCTCATATATTGTGAAATGTAGTGACTGTGTATTTTGTGTGGGTTTGTGCCATCGTTATGGCACTGAACTTCAGACAAGTGTTCCTACATTTTAGATACTTGTTGTGCCTTCATATCCTGGTCCCTTTTTGGTGAAGGAATATGTTAATAAGTTAACATTTAATTTGGAGCAACATATTTTCCGTGTATCCACCTTAACTTCGATATCTGATTAAATGACGTGGAACAAAATTTGATCCAGACTTCTTGAAAAGGCTGAGAGGGAACCATGTAGATATTAAGCAAGATCAGATGATTTGATAACAGCTTTTAAAAGAGAATTAGATCTTTATTTAGGGAGAACAGGTCTGTTAGGTTATGGGGAGAGAGCCGGGCAGTGGGATTGAGTTGCTCTTTTCAAAGAGCCGGCACAGACTAGATGGGCCAAATGGCCTCCTTTTGTGTCGTAGAATTCTATGATTCTGTGAAATCTGTGAGGGGAATTGGTGAACGAGTATACAGCTTCCAAAAATGGGTGGGATTAACAGGAATTTGGTACAAAATCACTCCATGGTTGTGTCAATATTTTATGCCCATTAGTAGTTGTCTTTCCATCGGTAGACTATATTCTAGCTTGTCCCATATTATTCAGTTGCCCGCATATTATTGTTGTCAGTTGATTGGCAGAGCAAAACTTGCACTTGTGCTCCCTTTGCTTCTCAGTTGCTTGATGGGACTGTGTAGAAACTACTTGTTGTTGGGTTTGCTTCTTAAACATTGTTGGAGCGGCCCAGGTTATCTCCGCCAGCTGGTAGAGAGGCAATAATGTCTGATCACGAGCCAGATTCAGACAAAGGAGCCCATTCACTCTATTTGATCTTGTTCTTCTAGAATTAAAACTATGTTTTCCGATTACAATGTTGTGGGTGGGGCTGGTTCCTTGGCTCTGGAAACCTGTGCTGGTTACTTGGTATCGAGCCAGCGATTCCTCTCTGTGGGGAAAAAAATGATGGTCGCTGATGTGACCAGAGGCTGACTAAGCCACGAAATTTACGGACAATTCATTTTGCAGTATATTCTGTGAAGCGCTTTTGAGATGTCTCGAAGACGCGATAAGTGCTTTTATCAAATGCGAGGATGATTGTTATCTAAACCTCAGAGACATCTCATTTGTTTCTGAGGCTGACAAGTTCTGTCAGATCTGGCTGTTCCGTATAGTCTATCCCTCTTAACACTGGGGAATCGGCTCCTTTGCTGTGTTCTGCCAGCGCTCCGAGACAGCTCCTTGCGTTATAATTCAACCCAAGTGCCAGGTTTGTCGTGGCAGACCAAAGCGCCTGGGTGACGTTCTGGGAGACGTTTGGGGCGGTTGGGGAATTTGAACTGGATTGAATTGCCGATGCAGTCACAGCATCGCACTTGCCACATCTGCTTCACGTTCCAGTCACTGTGAAATGTGGGCTTGGTGCATCACAAGTCAGTGTTTAATAGATGACTAAAGGATAATTTATAACTTCCCCCAATGCAAGTCTTTAAACCAACTAATCTTTGCAGTGCGGTTATGAATCTGCCTCCATCCGCAATTCAGTCCCCGCCCTCCCCCCCCCCCCCCCCCACACACACACAATTGTATTAGGTTTGCATAATTGAATCAAGTTTCTGTGGTGCAATAATAATGATACTAATAATCATCCTTGCACTTGGCATAGCACTTTTCACGTCTTCTAGACGTCTCAAAGCGCTTCACAGGATATGTATCATTTATGCAGTGAGCTTCATCTTAACTGTTACACTTTCAAAGTGTTATGTAAAAGATGGAACAAAAGTCCTCTGCCTTCCTGGTCAATTCATTTCTATTTTGAGGGTAATTCATAATTCCTGCATGCATCTGAGGCAGCCGTCTGAACCTCAAGACATGTCCAAGCCCTTCACAGGTCATTGCTGTCAAGTGTGGAGAATGTGGAGGTGCGGTTGCTGGTGGATTGAGATGCCTTCGGGAATCCCAAAAGCTAATTTTCCTCTTTTTCACCAGATGTGAAGTAAATAACTCAATTGAATGAGTGAGAACACCTCTCCCAAAGGGGAAATTGTGGGAGTCCTGTAGCTCAGTGGTTAGAGCACTCGTCTCGCAAGCAAGGGACCTGGGTTCGATTCCGGGCAAAACCTTGGGCAAGTGTCCTTCCTCCACACGCCTAACTAATAATCCTTCGGGTGGAAAAAACAATAATAAATTGGTCATTTCAATCCATGACTGTTTGTTGGGCGCAATTGGCTGCTGCGTTTCACCCAAAAATATATAGTCAGTTCACTTTACCTGTGACAAACTTTGAGACGTCTAGAAGACATGAAAAGCGCTACATGAAATGCAAGGATTATTATTATTATTATAGATGTGCCCTCTACAAAATTAACCTCTGGTGTCATTGGCAGGTATGCGCGCATTCTTGTTTTTTGACTTACTCTGGTTAAAGATTTGTAGAGCTATTTCCTGTTTACTAAAATGATCCCTCACTCATGCAAAGGCTTTCTTGAGAAAGCGGTCTTGCCTTTGATAAAGCAACACACAAACACATGCGCGCAAACAAACACACATAATAGCAAGAGAACACCGTTGTCTGATAATTGCTTTACATGAGCGTGGGATCATTTTAGGAATTTATTTTGCTACTTTCGATAATCTGCTCGAAGAGCTGGCACCTTTTCTGTATTTCAAAATCTCAGATTGAAAAGATTGAAGTTAATTTTGCCGTTCCCCAAAAAAGGGAACAACAAATGTTATGCGCGTTTCGCCCACAAAATATACGGTCAATTCATTTTCCAGCACGTGCTGTAAAGCTCTTTGAGACGTCTTAACGACGTGATAAGGTGTCTTAGAATAAGAAAATATTATTGCACAGTAAATTTTGAGAAAGCTTCAGTTAGTTGAATGATAATTCCATGTTCTCTCAAATTGAGTCATAGTTCATTCACTTTCAAAGTATACTTACGCATTGTTAGAGGAAATTTGCAGAAATCTACAAAGCACTTTTGAACCGCTAAACAATAATAATTTGGTCACTTCAATCCACGACTGTTTTTGGGACACTGCCGTGTGCAATTGGCTGCCGCATTTCGCCCTCAACATATACAGGCAGGTCACTTTACAGAATATTCTGTGAAGCGCTTTGAGATGTCTAGAGGATGTGAAAAAGTGCTACATCTAATGCAAGGATTATTCTTATTCTTATTATCATTATCATCGAATGTAAGGAGGATTCTCATTGTTTGACGGTTTGTAAGTTGTACTTCTCAGAATGCCACGACTATTGTTGTGATGATGATGATTATTACTGAAGGCTTTTGTGTGGCTGAGAATGTCAGTGTGATCTTTTTACTCACGGACGAATGTTTTTCTTCCACAGAATGTGGCTATCAGCCGCACTCGGGAAGAGGCACTGAGCACTATTTGCTTCATGTGAACGGTGATTGAATTCTCTTCAGCGGTTAGTTTGGCCGTGCTGGTAAAACCGTGTCCAGTCCGTCCCGTCGAAACCGACAACACTGACCAATCGGATAAAAATTAACATTAGGGTATATGTCTCGGACTGTAGATTTTTTTTTAATTAGCCATCCAGATTTGCTGTTGCCTGTCTAGGAAGGAATCGTTTAACAACAACAACAAAATTACATTTGTAGACAACAACAAAATAACATTTACTCAGCCGTGCAAGCTTAAAAGGAAAATTATACTTTGTGGATAATTCGATTGTTGTCACTGTTCAACTTCAGCCTCGTTGAACAGTGGAAAAGTTGACTAAAGAGAAGTGTCTCTTAATGTTAGATACCCACATTTAGTCTCAGTATTGGGATGAGGTGTGGATGGGGGGAAACATCACCACGTATTTTATCTCAGTTACTTGCCTTGATTTTCCAATACACTAATGTTATTGTCACTAGCATTGACTCAAGTAGGAATATATATTTATTTTTTGCAAGTGGAGTTATTTGTGTTTTATGAGGTCATTTTCATTGGGTTTTTAAAAAAAAATCCCGACTTCACTCATGCCATATCATCTTTGTTTTTTTTAATCTGTTACTTGTTTAAAGGTAGCTTTAAAGTTGTTTCCTCCCCCCCCACATAATCGTTCGTTAGCATCTGATGCTGTGATGGTATTTTGTGTTCTTGCACTCCGTCGCTGTTTATTTCGGAGACTTATTCAGCAAGTTACAAGACGTATCAAATCTCCTCAGTTTGTCTGAACTAAGCCATGATATTTGACAGTATGTCTCTGTTTTTATTGACTGTTTCTCTCTGAGGGATCTAAGAATCTTTGGCAACGGCAGGTCAAGACGAACTCATTTGTTTCGTCAAAACAGAGGAAGTCAGCCTTGTTCTTCTGCATTTTTCTCGCCTACAGAAACCAGTCATGTATTTACAAAGGTGATCGAGTAGATTAATTGACTTGAAATTAAAATTTGAAATTTTAATACTAATTGAAATTAGTATCACGTGTGTAAGAGGATGGGAAAACATTTCAGCACAAAGCACCCATTGTGTCTGTGCCATGGGGGGCTGAATGGCCTGAATGGCTCCTGTTTCTTATGTTCTTATACCTGACTCTGAAAATATCTGTGTCGCTACGCTGCGTGACAGACGCAATATATTTACAAGATGTTGTCATTGAGGTTCTACCTCAGCTCGCAGGCGAGAGACCTGGGTCCAATTCCGGCAAGTTTCCTTATTCCTCACTCCTGATAATAATCCCTCGAGAAAAAAAAACAATAAGAATTTGTTTGCTCAATCCATGACTGTTTGTGGGACACTGCTGTGCGCAATTGGCTGCCGCGATTCACCCACAAATATACAGTCAATTCACTTTACTATTCTGTGCTTTGAGACGTCGAGAAGACGCTACATCAAATGCAAGCATTATTATTGCCCCTCTATCCCCGCTTGCTCCCAACGTTTTCTCTATTTACTTTGCTGTAAACCCTTCCAAATTTTGAACACAAAAAAAATGTTAGTTTTAAGACAATAATCTACCGTTTCATCACCACGGAGAGTAAACTCTCTTATGTTCAATGTGCCTGGTTTTTATTCTCAAATCGTTTTTTAAAAATATTTTATACGGTACTAAAGCCTTGTTCACACAGCACTTGTTTTTTGATACCAAGGTCCTGGGACAAAACAGTACCTCTTTTAACAAACATAGTTTGTATTGAAAAAGTTCATACGGTTTTACTATGTTTGACTGGGATTACATTGCCCTCAAACATTTCAATAAACTTCTACTTAGACACCAATTGCTGTTTAAACTCTAAGATGTAGAGACGTTTTGTCGTTAGTTCAGCTCGGCAGGAAAAATCTACGCCTTTCTTTATTCGCTTCCCCTTGGAGTAAGAGAACCGCTGTGTAAATAGGCCTTTATGCTGCCTTACTATTTATAGTGTTTTATATTTTATTATAAAAGGGCAATCGATTTTTTTTCCAGAAAATGTGTAACTAGAAATAGTGGTAGATGACTGTTTTGTTAAAATCGAATGTTTAAAGGGAATCTTATTGTATTTCTTTTTCCTGATTATTCGGTGAAAAATAGATCCCGCTTTTCCCCTGTCCCCCTCTCCCAGACTATCAACAGTCGCGCTTCCAGCCACTGAGCTCCAAACCTTTGGAACTCTCTCCCCCAATTCCCCCTCTTTTAGATTACACCTGATCAATGGTACTTAGAATTTCCTCCTCTCCCCCACCCGCCCCCCCCCCCCCCCCCCCCAGCTCAACTTCGGGCTCCGCCATTGTTAAGCGCTCCGAGACGCTGCCCAGTGTGAAGGGTGCTATATAAATGCAAGTTGTTATTGTTGTGCTAGCGAAACAACTCTGTCGACTGTGTATAGAAATCTAATTCACTTGGACCCGATTCAATGGGCTGATGCTATGAGCAACAGTTACAAACAGCAGAAAGGAATCTCGGTTTCTTCTTGCGCACAATTCAGAGCAAAACGCTTTCAGGATAATCAAGACTGCAACTGTCACTTTATAGTCTTTTGAAACTTTGATTTGGGAGACGATTTGGGCATTGTAAAAGCACAGCTAAAACATAACAAATCAGCTGTCGATAAGTTGTTAATATTGTAATCGAATTACTCCCTGTAACTGGACAACGTTTTGGTGTTGCCTTTTAAATCCCATCATCACAGATGTAAAAGGTCCCGTGAAATAGTGCTTTTCTTTCAGTGGAGTTCAATTTGTTTTCGGTTTGCGTTTCCTCTTCTGACTCCAATGGAACTTCAGCCAAGGCCACATTTATGTGGTGGTTTCTCTTTACAAGGAGGCTTGGCGACGTTTTAACTGTTTGAACAAAAAAAAAGTGTTTGACAAATGTGTTGTCTTTCTCTCAGGTCTTTTTTCTTACCAAAAGCGTTGCCACAATGTAATATCAAACAAGCACAGCTGCTGTGCATTTTATTATCTGTAAAAGTGGTGTCAACTCTTAACTGTGCCTCCTTTGAAAGCAAGTGCTATCCAGCCATTCATTTGGTGCAATCATTATTTTTATCTGGAGAAGGAGCCAAAGTCTGTGACACAGCATTAAAGTTAAGCAGATTTCTGTGAACTCACATTGCTGGTGACTTTGATTTAAACGTTCGTAAGCAGAATGGAGGATTAAAGCTTGATGTTTGTCACTCTGGACTCGAAGAGGAAAAGAGTGAGTTCTTAGTGAAATGCAGAGGAATTTATGACAGGTGGGGCAGAACCGTAGGCAAGTTTCCTTAATCCACACGCACTCTGTTTAATGAGCAATAAATTAGATCGCAGTTGATGGCGACTGGTGAATCACTTTCCAGGGGTACTAAAAAAAAGGTTTGATCACTCAATCTACGACTGTGTGTGACACTGCTGTGCAAAATTGCCTGCCACCTTTCGCCCACAAAATACACAACATATTCTGTGAAGCGCTTTGAGACGCCTCCACAAAGTGATAAGGCTCTCTATCAAAGGCAAGGATTATTATCTTGTTATTAATATAGATTTTGTGGGAGCTGGAGTTGTTTTTTTATTGTTCCCCCGAGAGAGAATTTGATTGATCTCTGGGTCTTTTCACACTCCTTTCTGTTTATTTATCTTTGTACGTTCGTCATATCTACTGGTAGGAAACAAGAGTGCAATGCATGCGAATATCAATCCTTTCTCATTGTTTCTCCTATGTACCGATTGGGTTTGTGTCTTGCTAAAATAATCTGATTATATTTGCAAAACAAAATTCCAGCCAGTGATTTTACGATTCTTGTGAACAATTAACGCAATGCTATCTTCCAAACTGTGATGTCAGAGGGGTCAAAGTACTGTAATGTAATAATATTTTGTAACGTAACTCGACTGTCTTATGAAACCAACTCACAACAATGACCTATTTACTTGGGGGAAAGGAAGAAGATGAGCACTTTAAACACTCAATGTACAGATTCCCAAAGTAATGTAATGTCTGATTTACGACAAGATCTTAAGGTTTACATTGCGGTATTTATAATTGTAATAACTAAATATATTTCAAAAAAAGCTCTTTATAGTTTTCAGGTGTTTGTGCCTGATTATTTCAGTTATTTTGTGAATTATACTTTTAATATCTGGGAAAAAAAGTGAACGGGGGGTGAAATTCCATGTTTGAAGGAATACTAACAGTTACCCAAGCTGTACTTATTTTCTGCACAGGAAAATTACCAGTGAGTTTGTAAAGTTTCTGATGTGGAGTCCTGTAGTGCAATGGTTAGAGCGCTCTCCTTACAAGCGAGAGACCTGGGTTTGATTCCTGCCAGTGAGAAACTTTGGGCAAGTGTCCTTACTCCCCATGCCTGTTAATAATCCCTCAAGAAAACAAATAATAAACTGGTCACTTCAATCCACAACAGTTTGTGGCACACTGCCATGGGTAATTGGCTGCCACGTTTCGTCCACAAATATACGTCAATTCACTTTACAGTATATTCTGTGAAACGCTTTGAGACATCTTGCTCAAAAAGCAGGTGTAAAAAGCTCTATATCAAATGCAAGAATTATTATTAGATCAATGTTAAGCAAAGATGATCAGTCACCCAGGTTGTTAGTTAGAATAACTCTCAGGTTTGTGTTGGAAAAACATGCTTTTACTCTTCTGAATCCTCTTGTCAAATTGATTTCTGTGTGTATTGATGACTCGTGAGAGTAACTCTTGTATCATCTGAAAACATTAAATTATCTTGTGTGTAAAAGAAAACAGTCTGAATTTTTTTATTATGTGTCCTAAACATTCAGAACATTGATCCTTCACTGTGCGTGTTACACTATTAGTTTTCACAGTAGAGCAATGCAGAACCCACAGGAACAGGAAAAAATAACTTGCGTTCCACTATTATTCACAGAATCTTAAGGCACAAAAGGAGGCCATTCGGCCCATCGAGTCTTTGAAAAGAGCAATTCAATCCCGCTCCCCAGCTCTCTCCCCATAACCTGTCCTCCCCAAATAAGTGTCTACCTCTCTTTTTAAAAGTTGTTATTGAATCAGCCTCCACCACCTTTTTAGGCAATGCATTCCAGATTCGAACAACTCGCTGAGTGAGAAAATTTCTCCTCACCTCCCCTCTACTTCTTTTTGAAACTATTTTAAATCTGTGACCACGAGTCACTGATACACCCCACCAGTGGAAACAGTTTTTCCGTTTACTCTGACAAATGAAGGTACATCACAGAACATACAGTAAAGTGAATTGACTGTATATATTTTGTTGGTGAAACGCAGCTGCCAATTGTGCACATCAGCGTCCCACAAACAGTTGCTGATTGATTGAGTGACCAGATTTTTATTTTCAAAAAATTATTATCCCCGTCAATCGACTAACAGCTGGGCTTCTACTTACTGCTAGGCAAACAGAGGTGGGAAACATGCCCAATAAGGAAACATGCCCAACATTTGGCCCTGTCGGGAATTGAACCCAGGTCACAATTGCCAGGCAAGTGATAAAACCGTTTAGCATGAGATGTACAGCATGTACAGTCCAAGTTAAAGCGTGAGAGTGGTGTACAAAACGTGCAGTATTTATGATTTTATTTAAGGATGGTCAAGGTTTTTGGCTGCGAGGAGCTGGATGTACTATTTAAGAAGTGTCTGAGTTGAGGGAATCACCCTGACCTAGTTCATTCTGTTCCAGTGGGGGATATAAGGTAATACAGTAGAAGTCACTTTGTCAGCCTCTCACTTGACTTAGTTCTTTGAGCCACATCATTTGCATGTTCGATGTATCACCACACAACAAAATGATAATTTTTCGCCACTAGAAATTCAACTTGGTTATTTTGTTAGGCTTGGTAATTCCCCTGTTTGTTTAAACGACACCCAGAACTCCTCGATGAGCAAGGTGGGGATTTAGTGGCGAAGAAACTCTTCCTATTTCAAGTGGTCCTGTCTGCGATCTGAAGAAAACACATCTTTTCACCCACACAATATACAGTCGATTCACTTTACAAGTCGATCTGCGCAATTGGCTGCCACGTTTTGCCCAACAAATATAGTCATGTATCATCCTCCCGAACAAACGCATTACAGTATATATTCTGTGAAGCGTTGTGAGGCATCTAGGAGACGTGAACAGGTGCTGTATCAAATGCAAGGATTCTTATTATTATTATTATCCCACCAAGCATCCCCGAGAGTTGCCTCGGGCGCGAAGGTTATTTGGGTGGCGGAACCTAAAAAACCTCTTGACCTCGAAAAGGCAAAATACTCCACTACAGGCAGCTGGGAAATCTGACGTTTCCGGGGCAACTCGGCGGGTCAGGCAGCATCCATGGAGAAAAGAAAGTGAGTCGACGCTTCGGGCCCACGACCCTTCCTCAGAACTGGCGAAGCTCTGACTCGGCTGCGGGAGCGTCAGACACCATATCGATGGCAAGGATTGCAGGCCATTGCTTAATCAAGTGATATATCCTGCTTGATGAAGTAATGTAAATGCGTAGTTGGTTTGAGGGTGGGGCATGACTGTGAGGCGGGTGGGTTTGACGGAGGGAGTGAGTGAGGGCCTGAAGTGTGCGCGCACGCGCAGTGGGTTGGAGGGAGTGAGGGCGTGAGGTGTGCGCGCACGCGCGGTGGGTTGGAGGGAGTGAGGGCGTGAGGTGTGGGCGCACGCGCGGTTGCTGGAGGCGATGGGCGGGAGCCGCGGGGATGGACGGTTGGGCGCGAGGCTGGATGTTCGTTCGTTCGTTGGTTGGCGGGAGGGAGGGAGGGAGCGGCTTCAGGTAAGTTATAAATCTACACGGAATTGTGTTGGCAGTCATTGCGGAGTGACACTGACTGGAAAGGAAGTTCAGCTCAGGCTGGAGTTAGTTTGAGTAAAGTTTATTTATTGGGGGTGGGTGGGGAGAGACTGTGTGTGTGTGTGTTTTGTGCCGTCGATTAAAGCGAGAGGAGAAGGAGAGCCGTTTAAGTGGAATCGATTCGATATTGATTATATACACTAAATGTTTGCCGTGAAGCTGCGGGGAGATTTGACGGTGTGGCTGCTACTGCTGCAGTGTGGCGTCTGTGTGACTCTGGTCAGGGGTAAGGACAGCTCCCCCCCCCCCCCCCCACACACACACACACACACTTAAACACATACACTCACTTGTAGTCTCACACGCACACTATCACAAACTCGTTCAATCACAAACACACACACTCACAAACACACACACTCACACTCACTCACTCAAGCTCGAAACACCTGTTCAAAATCCATCCTTTCGATTCAGTGGCTGCGTTTTCACAGCGTTTCGCCGACAAACACGCGGCGTGTCGGGAGCAAAGAGTTAGTGAGTGAGTATCTCCCGATTCCTGGTGCTTTTCGGGTTTTGAGCGTGTTCCTGCCTCTCGATCGTGCGAACGAGCGAAAGCTCGGACCGATACCTCGTGAGGGTAAAGCACCGCAAGTGCGTACATACCTTGAGGAAGGTTCCGACGTCACTGGAAGAATCATGTGGGAATACTGCAGGTGAAAGGCGCTCTACAAACGTCATGTTGTTGTTGTTGTTGAAACTCTCATTTGTTTTAAAAAGGTGATTGTGCTAGACCCCCAATATTGAACGATGGATATCCAGATATTGATTTAACTCAGAACTCATTTCCTGTGAGCTTCAGAATTCGCTACAGGTGTAACCCAGGCTTCCTCTTGGTTGAAGGAAAATCCCCAGTTATCACTTGCCAGGCTGATACATCTTGGACAGCAATTATGACACAGTGTGAAGGTAACTGATAAGTATCTCGGACACTTTTTTTCCTCCCAAGTTCCCAACTCTGTTGACGCCTCTTCTGCGGGAAACTGAGAATTCTTTTGTACAATTACATTTTCCGCAATGTCACGATGGTAAGTGGGATACGAGAACAGTGAAAATTCTGAGGTTGTTCAGCCATAGCCATAGCCGGATCTTGATCGTCTCTAACTGTTGTCCCACATGAACTGCCCTTTAGCGTTGGTAATTCCCCCATCCCTTGCTGTGGAGTCCTGTAGCTCGGTGGTTAGAGTACTTGTCTCGCAAGCGAACGAGAGACCTGTGGTTTGATTCCCGGCAGGTTGAAACCTTGGGCAAGCTTCCTAACTCCACACGCCTGATCATAATCCCTTGGAAAAAACCCCAAAACTTAATTGGTCACTTCAAGCCAAGACTGTTTGTGGGGCACTGCTGTGCGCAATTGCTGCTGTGTTTTGCCCGCAAATATACAGTCAATTCATTTTATTCATTCTGTGAAGCGCTTTGAGACATCTAGTAGACATGAAAAACGCTTTATCAAATGCTCAGATTGGTATTATTATCTGTTGGTAGATAGCAACCATCTTCCACTGTAACTACCAGTGATATCTGAGTCTCTGTTGGAGAAGTTGGTGTATTCACTACATGTGGAAAATACTGGGTCAAATCTCCACAGAGTTCAGTCTATAGTAGGAAAGGAGAGCTTAATTTCTATCTTCATGAGTACACACTTCCATGTATATGGAAATGGTACTTTAATGCAACCAGTTGCTTAGTTGAGACTAGACTTCAGGGATTGTGATGTTTAACTGGAATTATGTTTTGCTTTTATTTTGCTTTTCTACAAATTGAATTGCATTGTTTCCGATTTACTTTCCATGAAGCAAGAAGCTGTGGTGCCCCGCCAGATATTGAGCATGGCTCTTATCAAACAACATCTATTGTTTTTGGTGGCAGAGTTACATATCGTTGTGATGAAGGGTAAGTATTCATCCGTCGTTCTCAAGGCTCTGTTGCAGCAATAGCTCCTTACATAATGAGCGCCACTGATCCCTGCAGTTTCAGGGATTTAATTTCAGTTAATGGTGTTGATCAGAAAAGATGGCTCAAAGACGTTAAATTGGAATGGGAACAATTAAAATCAAGAACGTAGCTTGTTTTCTGTTGGTCATAAGGGTTGGTCATATTTGGAGTCCTGTAGCAGAAGTGAAGGAACCTAGATACAATGCCAGGATCGGGTAAAACCTTGGGCAAGTTTCCTTACTCCAGACATCTCTGTTTAACGAAGAATAACAACAACAAAATTACTTTTATAGAGCGTCTTTCATGTCAGGAGGACATCTCAAGGACGATTCCAGTTGTTACTCGATTGGTCTTAGCCTTTAAGCTGCTATCCTCTCTGGAAGCCAATCGACGTGGAATCTAGGCACTGGTTCTACAAACGTGCGTCCAAAAAAATGCTGTTATATTGAGAAAGAAGGTGTGGTTGGAAGGGGTTAAGAGTGGAACAACAAGACTGCTTTGGGTCAAATACAGGTCTCATAATGAATTTATAAATTCACATAACTGTTGGTTTGTTTTCTAAGGGGCAACTATTATATCTTTGATCGCGCTTACATACTGTACCCTCTTTTTTGTCCACAGATATGAGTTGGTTGGTAAAACTACACAAAACTGTGTAGCTGAGGGTTGGGATGGCAGATCCCCAAAATGTGATCGTAAGTTATGTTTCCATATTTCTTGCAGCACTGAAGTGTGTTTTTATACCAAATAAATGAACAACATTTAAATGAATTTATGTCTGGAATGTTTGTTGCATTTGATTTCCATAAATGCTTCTAATACAACAGTACCAGAATATTTGATATAGCACCTTATATATCGGCTCGACTACGGAAACTCCCTCCTTGTCACATCTTCCTAACTTCCCTCCACAAGTTGCAGATCATCCCAAACTGCAACTTGTGTCCTCTTCCACACCAGGCTCCACAGTTCCAGCGCCCTCACCCGCCCGCGGCTCCATGGCTCTCCATTCCTCAGACGATCGAATTCAATATCCTTGTCCTCACTTTCAAGGCCTTCCACGACCTTGCCCTCTCCTACCTCTCTGACCTGCTGATCCCCTATCAACCTGTCCGCTCTTTCCGTTCAGCAAGCTCCAGCCTGCTGCATATCTCCTACCCCGACATTGGCGTTCATCCTCTCTGCCCCTACACTTCGCAACTCCATCCCCCAATCACTTTGCCTTGCTTCCTCCCTTGCCTCCTTCAAGATCGATCTCAAAACCTTCCAAAAACAACCCGAAAGAAAGCGATCCAGATAGAGCATTTACTGAGTAGGGGACTTGCATTTTGTTGTGTGATAGTTGATTGGTGCAGCCTTGAACAGTGCCACTAAGTAGCCTGAAGATTTAGAATGTAAGGTTGAATCCAATGGAGATCATACATTACTGAATTATTTCCCCCCAGCTGTGGCATGTCCTGATCTTCCGCCAATCCAAAATGGACGAACTCCACATCCACCTCAAGATTTCTGGGTATATCCAAATGCAGCAGTGTTTACATGTAATCCTACATATACATTGATCGGTGAAAACACAATTCATTGCCAGGCGAATCGTCAATGGAGTGGTAATCCTCCACAATGCAAAGGTACTGACTATAGGATTGGAATTAGCCATTTCTGCTGAAGGTGGGAACTTCAAAATATAAATGTCAGCAACTGGTCTGTCCAGTGTCTTGGGATGTCCTCATCTAACCATAAGTGAGATTCTCTAAATAGAAAGGACTTTCTTTTCACTTCTGTTATAGTCAACATTTTATTCTGGATATTCTGAGTAAATCAGAATAAATCGTAAAAATCCTTGCATTTGATATGGCGCTTTTCATGTCTTCTGGACATCTCAAAGAATATACAGTAAAGTGAATTGACTGTCCATTTTGTGAGTGAAACACGGTAGCCAATTGCACACAGCAGTGTCCCACAAACAGTTATGTGTTCAAATCACCAATTTATTATTGGGGGGTTTTTAGGGATAATTATCAGGTATGTGGAGTAAGAAAACTTGCCCACGGTTTCACCTTGCCTGGAATCGAACCCAGGTCTCTCGCTTGCAGGCGAGTGCTCTAAGCACTGAACTATCAGATGCCAATATGAAGAAGCAGCATGTTAGAGTAGCAATTTTTGGCTTCTTGACATTTATTATTAGTGGAGCTTCTTACTGCAATTGGATCTGCCCAATTTGGTGTATTTACATTCAATATTTTCCTTATATTCAAACTTTTATAATTGTATTTCAATCCCTCTGAAACCAACTTGTCCTCGGCTCAAAACAAATTAACGCCCTACTCTTTTGACAGTTGTTAAATGTATGAGTCCCAATGCTTGGTACTTTGTCATACTTACAGAAATACAAAATATGTAAGCTGTTCATGCCAATATATCTGCCTTCACATTCTCAAACCTACAATACTTGTCCAAACCCTCCTATCCTTTATTGGCATAAGTGTGTTTCACAAGTTCAGTTTGTTTTCATCAACTTCAAATTCAGAGATCTTGTTGAACATAATTAATATCCCGGAAATGTCCAAACACTTTACCATAAAAGAAAAGTATTTTATTCTACATGTGTATTTCCTCTCTCCCACCTTCCCCTATGTATGCTTGTCTTCTTCTCAGCCTCCAAATAAGCACTAATATGTTACTCTCTTGGCAGTTGTTAAATGCCTGCGTCCCATTCCTCCAATCAAAAATGGAATAATATCATCAGGATTTGGACCCACGTACAAATATGGTGAATCAATTATCTTCAAATGCAATGAAGGTTTTCGAATGGTTGGCAATGATAGCATTGAATGTAGTGAAAATAGTACATTTGGGCCCGTACCTCAATGCGTTTCAGGTAACCTACCTTTTCTTTAATGTAACGATTTAAGCATCTCCTAAATGTTTTAATCCTCAAATAGAATCATTTCAAATTGGTTTTAAAGCTTTTATTTTTGCAACCTGTAAGTTACCTGTATATGTTTGAGCCAGGACTTCGATGCATTCCAGGTAATTTAGCTTTTCTTCAATGTAGAGACTTAAGCAAAGATGAGAACCTGAGCTTTCCTAAATCTTTTATCTCTTTAAAAATAGAATTATAATATCAGTTTAAATTGAAATAATTTGATAAAGTGGATGTTGATGAAGGAGAATGTAGGGGTGGAGCTCACGGGGTGTATAAATCGCTGGCACAGAGTATTTATGTTGAATGGACTTTGCCCTGCCGTATCATTAATAATCCTTGCATTTGATATAGCTTTATATAGCTCTGTAGCTTTGCACATCTTCTAGATGTCTCAAAGCACTTCACAGAATATACTGTAAAGTGAATTGACTGTATATAAGTGGGCTTAATGCGGCAGCTAATTGCTCATAGTTAGCTCCCATAGTTCCCACAAAGGTCGTGGATTAAAATGGCCCAATTGTTTTTTGAGGAATTATTATTGAGTGTGTGGAGTAAGGAAACTTCCCAAGGTTTCTCTCTGCCTGGAATTGACCCCAAGTCTCTCGCATGTAAGGCAGTGCTTTAACAACTGAGTTTCAGGACTCCAGTAAAGAGATAATGAGCATCTGCTATAAAATGGATTCAGCAGTGAGATACACCTGGTCCCGTTTGCCCTATAGAGGATAAGGACTATTAAGGGTTTGCTAGTTTTCAAAAATAAAACAGCAGTGTAATTTAGAATATGATTGCTATGAATGGCAAGGCTCTTGGTTCACTGGGACATTCATGCAGATGTCTGGATCTTCTGTCTAAGAGGCTGCGTTCGTGCCACTTGTGAATGCACAGTATCAGGATTGGATAAAATATTAATTTGTTAAAAGATTCTCATAATGGAGCAGAAACTAAAGCACAGCATATTGCACTAGCACTAAATGAGCGGATGCACTAGCACTAAATACTTACTGCTGACTCATTCCATGTACTGCAAATACTTTTTGTCTTTTTGCAACCTGCAATAGAACCCATCATTTTCTTTCCCTCATATCCCACATATTCTGTTTTATGATTGTTTAGCTTCACTTCTGTACTATTACTATTGAAAGTTAAAATGAAAGACTGTTTTACCATACAACATTGGCAACATTTATTGCCAATAATTAAAAAAGAATTAAAAACTTGGTCATTCAATCCACAACTGTTTCTGGGACACTCTGCGCAATTGGCTGCTGCATTTTGCCCAGAAAATATACAATTAACTCGACAGTATACTTTGTGAAGCGCTTTGAGACGGCTTGAAGATGTGATAAAGCGGATTATCAAAGGCGATTATTGTGTACATGCTTTTGTCTCTGCTGCATTTTCCGCTTTCAAATGTTTATGGGCTTCTAGAGAACCAAAGGAGTAGGGGAGGAGTAAGCACATTTCAATGTCTCAACATCCCAAGTTCTGAGTTTTTTTTAGAATGGTCACATTTATTGGAAGTTTAATATGTTTTTCATTCCCACGTGCCAATATCACTTGTAAGTTTATTGCGTTTATGCATTACGATGCAGAATAAGATGTTTATGGAAAGCTGCACTTTTTTTTCACAAGCTTAGGAATCATGTCTAACGGGAAAGGAAATGGTGCTACATATAGGTTTCTGATATCTTAAAAATATTTTGTGGCATCTTAAGTAGAGTACAGTAAGTCACCAAAGCATTCACAGGATATAAACTTTTTTTATTTTACCTTTGTGCCTAGCTCCTAGTTGTTGCATTCAAAATCCAGCACTTCTCCAGAAATCACTGAAGAGTTTGGCACACAAGTTCTTCCAGCTGAGTTTATTGATCAATTTATCTGGAATGTATTTATACTCTATGGGATGGTCGTATTAATTATTTGTACGCATGAGTTGAGCCTGGTATCCTTAGTCTCTGTATAATCTGTGAAAATGTCACTACAACTTGAATAAGGAAAGTATCTTGCTCAATCTTAACTGCTTTTACAGCATTTTTAAAAACAAAATGCAAAAGCAGTTGTTTTACTAGAAGCATTGCAACTTTTTTGATTTTGCTATGGTTCTGGTTGTTATTTTATGCTTTTTTTAACTTGCCTTGTGATGATGCGGTTTTGTTTACATTCATACTATGTTTATATGCATAGAAACTAGAAATACGTCTCCTGTGACCGTTTCGGGCGGATCTGGGACACAAATGACATCCAGTCCCCATCCAACAAGTGACAGTGGTGAGTGTTGCTTTTCAAGCTGGTGCTTTTTATTTTGCTATGGTTATGGATGTTAGTTTATGCTCTTTTTTAACTTTTAGCTTATGAGTGTGGATTTGTTTACATTCATACTATGTTTATATGCATAGAAACTAGAAGTACGTCTTCTGTGACTGTTTCTGGCGGATCTGGGACACAAATGACTTCGAGTCCCCATCCAACAAGTGACAGTGGTGAGTGTTGCTTTTCAAGCTGGTGCTTTTTATTTTGCTATGGTTATGGATGTTAGTTTATGCTCTTTTTTAACTTTTAGCTTATGAGTGTGGATTTGTTTACATTCATACTATGTTTATATGCATAGAAACTAGAAGTACGTCTTCTGTGACTGTTTCTGGCGGATCTGGGACACAAATGACTTCGAGTCCCCATCCAACAAGTGACAGTGGTGAGTGTTGCTTTTCAAGCTGGTGCTTTTTATTTTGCTATGGTTATGGATGTTAGTTTATGCTTTTTTTTAACTTTTAGCTTATGAGTGTGGATTTGTTTACATTCATACTATGTTTATATGCATAGAAACTAGAAATACGTCTTCTGTGACTGTTTCTGGCGGATCTGGGACACAAATGACTTCCGGTCCCCATCCAACAAGTGAAAGTGGTGAGTGTTGTTTTTCAAGTTCGTGTTTTAGTGCAAATTTGACGACCACATTGTTAAATTTAAGCCTCTATTTTAATTCTATTTATGGATGTGATACAGTACATGTTCTCAATTCAAGACCGAGAGACACACATACTCCATAAAGCTTGTTAATTTGTAGTTGGTTATCTAAAATTTATAGATTTGTTGTTTTTTCAGTGTTAAATGAATGTGTCATAAAATGTTAAATCTTACTAATCACCAACTTCATTAACCATTTGCTTGCCTCTGAAAATGGTTGGCTTTTCTTTCAGCATGATGCAATCATCTTCAGGAAAGAATAACATTTGTGGTCTAATTTCATAACTGTATGTGGTGCAAAATTGAAAATTGCATCTGTGTGAGAGAAGTGGGGGTGGAGGAAGGACGAGTATCAAGTGAACCATTCTGCTTCTTTTCAGTTGCATGTAATAACCCAATGCTTTTTTTCCTTTATCGCACAAACAACTAATTTTTATTTTGTTTGATTACAGCATCACACATTGACCGGTCCTTTATTTATGGTAAGTTAAGCTATCTTACACGGCGTTGCCCCACCCTATTTAACCGATCTACTCTCCCCCTTCACGCCCACCCGGACCCTCCGTTCAACAGGACTTGGCCTTCTCCAAGCCCCCCGCCCGAACCGCCCCACTATCGGAGGCCGGGCCTTCAGTTTCTCCGCTCCCACCCTATGGAATCCAATCCCTCAATCCCTCCGTTTCATCTCTTCCCTTTCCTCTTTCAAGGCCGGTTTGAAGACTTTCCTCTTCGATCGTGCCTTTTGTTCCACCCCGAACTCTTTTACCTCCCCCTTCGTGTTTCACCCCTTCCCAAACACTCCCCTCCCAGCTCGGGTCACACACCTCCTGTGCAACGCCTTGGGACGTCCTCCCGACGTGAAAGGCGCTCTATAAATGTAATTTGTTGTTGTTGTTGTTGTATCAGAGATTTGGCATGTGTTATTGTGGCTCTGTTGGTTTCACTCCGGTTCTGAAAGTTGTGGGTTCATAATTTTGCGGTCAGCGTCTAGTCCAGGGATCTCCAACCGGTCGCTCACGATTGACTTCTTGGGAGTGTTTAGAAGTAGCCTGCCAAATACCCAATTCAGTCCAGGCAAGCCTGCGCTAAAGTTCCTGTAGCTACTGAGCTGCAATCCCAGGTGAATGGCAGCACAGGGTCATGCATGAAAAATTTCATAAAGAGAAATTGATTTGGTTGGCAACCACTTGTCTCATCCTTATTGATACTTCAAAACTGTGCTGGAGGAAGCACAGAATTGTTGGCGGTTGGATCCTGTGGATGATTGTACTAAATGGACGTTGGACGTCCTCCCGACGTATTGTGTAAAGTATATTTCAGTCATCTATGTGAAGAATCTAGGCAATTATTTAAAATACGACCTAGGCATGCATAATGCTAGGTCAGTTAAGACCTCGCTAATTTATTTTATTCGCTTGACTTCCAAATTCAGAGTTTGGAAGTTTTTAAGTGAATTTAATATTTGTGTTCACTGATGCCAAATATTGGTTGCCTGTTTTCGTATCTCAAATGTAGTTTCAATAAAAATATTGGTGACTAAGTTGGCTAAATGTTTAGTTTCAAAACACTTCCAATTATTATTGTCCTCCATTATGTTCCACAAGGTCATTTTAATACAATTCATATTAAAGTGTTTTTTTCTCTGACATCTCCCCTTTAGGTCAAAACCTGCTCCTCGTTCTATTGCTTCTACTGGAAAGAATATTGTGATACAGTGTTGATCTGAAACATTTTCCATCTATTTCTATTTTTAATTATTTAAAATTATTGCAATACAAATATGTACTTTTCACCACTTAATTGTGTCAGCTTGGCTCAGTTAAAACAAATGGTATTATTTGAAAAAAGAATGGGGCATGTTGGGGTTTACCCCATGCTCTAGCTAACTCAAGATAAAGATGGACATTCACTTGGTTGTTTGTGGAGTAATGGAGTGTTCAGATTAGCTGCTGCATTTTCCTATAAATAGTCACTGCACTTTACCAGAACTTTGTGAAATTCTTTGAGAGATCAGTGTTATAAGAGATGTATTCTATTAAATGAAGGATTATCAATAATGCTCAGGTATTGGTGTAATGTAGGTATTAAAGAAACCCCACTTATTTATCATAATTCCAACAAAAACTTTATTTGTTTTTTGTAATTCCAACAGCTAAATTTGATCACTTTTAACAAATGGGTTTAACTGGTAAGTTAGTAAGATTCCACTAAATTCTTCATGAGGGTTAAAGGCACTCCATAGCATTTGATTAAACTTCTACTCTGATGCAAATTGATGTTTAAACTCTACGATGTAGGGATCTTTTAAGATAGTTCATCTTGACGAAATCACCATTTGTTTTTCTTCTCTCTTCCCTGGAGTCCAACAATTGCTGTGGTCCTAGGCTTTAGCACCTCAGTGTAATAAAAGGGCTTAGTGCTGTTTGTAATGTTCTTTAATTTTCAGAATGCCATTAAACAGTTTATCAATTGCTTGGTTATAGTTGAGTGTGCTGCACCAAAGGAGTGTTATTCTTTGCTGATTTCTATTCAATCATGTAAAAACTATTTTGTCCGTTAATGTGGAAATTTGATTCATGTGACAAGTTCAGATTCTATGCAGTGATTCTGTGAATGGGGTGGGGGGTAGGTACCAAGTAGGGAACGGCGATATGGGAATTTCCCGATATGGATATATCGGTTGGCTCATATCGACATATACCGATCTATCGATATTTTCAGGTTTTTCTTACTGCGCATTCTGGGCCTATCTTCTCAGGAGGTAAATATCTTTCTCTCTCTGTGTCTCTCACTCTCTCCATCTCTGTGTCTCTCTCCCTCTCTCCTCTGTCACATCCCCCCCCATCTCTATCTATCTGTATATTATCACATCCACCCCGTCTCTCTCCCCCCCCCACACCCCGCCCCTCTCTCGCACCCCCCACCCCCGTCGTCTCTCTTCCAACCCCCCCCCCCCAGCCGTCTCTTTCTCCCTCCCCCCCCAGCCGTCTCTCTCACACCCCCAACTGTCTTTCTCCTCCCAGCTGTCTCTCTCCCCCTCCCCCCAGCCGTCTCTCTCACCCTCTCCTCCCCCACCCAGCTGTCTCTCTCCCCCTCTCCCCCCCCCCAGCCGTCTCTGTCCCCCTCTCCCCCCCCAGCCGTCTCTCTCCCCCTCAACCCCCCCAGCCATCTCTCTCCCCCTCATCCCCCCCCAGCAGTCTCTCTCCCCCTCACCCCCCCCCCAGCAGTCTCTCTCCCCCTCACCTCCCCCCCAGCCGTCTCTCTCCCCCTCACCCCCTCCCCCCAGCCGTCTCTCTCCCCCCCACCCCCTCCCAGCAGTTTCTCTCCCCCCCGCCCCCCCAGCAGTCTCTCTCCCCCCACCCCCCCAGCCGTCTCTCTCCCCCTCACCCCCCCCCAGCAGTCTATCTCCCCCTCTCCCCCCCCCCAGCCATCCCTCACCCCCCCCCCCCCCCCAGCCGTCTCTCTCCCCCTCACCCCCCCCCTCCAGTAGTCTCTCTCCCCCTCACCACCCCCCAGCAGTCTCTCTCCCCCTCACCCCCCCAGCAGTCTCTCTCCCCCTCACCCCCCCCCCCCCAGCCGTCTCTCTCCCCCTCACCCCCCACCCCCAGCCGTCTCTCTCACCCCCCACCCCTTGCATACCTGTATATTGTATTCGAGGACTGTGAATACAATATGGCGGCTTTGCACCTCGGTCTGTGCATTGTGTATAGAGATGAGCATTCTGGGTCTTGTAGTTCAGTGTGCTCGCATCCCGATTTTTTTACCTCAACATATCGATTTTTCGATATATCGATATTTTTGAAATGTCTATGTCGGCATATCGATATGAAAATTATATCGGGTTTTAGCGATATATCGATATATCGCTGATCCCTAGTACCAAGTAGAAGGGAATTTGCTTTAGCATAATTAGATAAAATGGAAACTCATTCTTTAATTTTGATGGAACTTCAACCAAAGATCACGCTTACAATACAGTAAAAGCCTGTTTATCCGGCATGCTTGGGACCTGGCCAATGCCGGTTAAAGCGCGTGCCAGATATTCGGCCGAAAACATTTTTTAAAAATCCCCCAAAAAATGCATTGTGCCGTATAAATTCCGGTTAATGGAAAGTGGACCTTTTTTTTGGAGGTGCCGGTTATACGGAAGTTATGATTGATCGGGTCACGGGTAAACGGGCTTTTACTGTAGTTTGTTTAGTGGGAAGTCTGACTAATTGTGTTAACTGCTTACAACTCTAGTCTTTCAAAAATCATTGCCAAATGTTTTTTTTTCACATAGATCCTGTGCATTTAATGTTTTAATAAGGTGTTAATAATACTGTAATATTTAATAATACTGTACCTTGAATATGCTTTGTTAAAAATAATTATTCACTGAATAAATTACTGCCAGATTGTAAATGTTATTGTAATTGCAACAATGAAAAATTAAATTAAAAAAACTTTTAGTAACTTGAGTTTGCGGAATATTTGACTTCTTCTGTGAATTATAATTTTATGCTCAAAGTAAATTTATGGTGTGGTGGAAAATTCATATGAGTGAATTCTTACAATATATTGACACAAACACATATTTCTTCATGCACCATGTGAGTTGATCATTTGATCAAAGTTAAGACCATTAGCAACCTACAAGTTAAATAACTCTATCTTGTGCTTTTACTGCTATGAATCTATGGGTACACTCCTGCATCATCTGAAAACATTAAATATTCTTGTGTGTAATAGGAAGTCCAAAGTTTCCTCTGGTGATGCACCTTCTACATTTATAACTTTATCCCTTTAAGCTTGCCGTGCTATAACTCTACTAAGAAAACTGATAAGATAACTCAAATAATATGCAGTGGATTTGTAGGATTAGCTGAGAGCTTCAATCATCCTTCATATCATATACAGTACTTGTGGGAAAAATTGGAAGGATGTATCACCTCAGCTATAATACTGTACTCATGTTGGATTTTGCAACATTGCCAGCGTAAATGACTGCATCTCTGTCCCTGTATGACTAATAAAAGTCTCGAGACTTCATTTGAGATGCCTGCTGTTTTGCTCTTGGTTAAATATCACCTTTGGCAGGAAGGTAACGTTGGTTTGATCAGATTTTTGTACAAAATGTCAAAATTCCTTGTTAGTAATATGTTTTTTTTGTCATCTAACTAGGATTCTGTTTTTGAAGTTCTGTATCAATTCACCTATTGATCAAAGATCTTGATTATCAGTGGATTATAGTTGCTGCCTTCTTGGTTTGATGGCAGCAGCCATTTTTGTGTTCACTCACGGCTCGTAAGACCTCATCTTTAGTTTCGGTCTTGCAGATGTTCTCCCAGTCGGTTGATGTAGATCAAACCTTTATCTTAAATTTGACATGGTTTTGTGACAACAATTTACTAATGGAAGTGCTGCTGTACTATTGATTATTTGCTACTTCCAGCAACAACAATAGAAAAATTATATTTGTATAGCGCCTTACACATCGAGAGGATGTGAAAAGCGCTATCCAAATATAAGTTTGCTGTTGTTGTTGTAAAAGGACATTGAGGTCAAACATTGTTGTAAAGTGATTGTCACTTAATTGCCTGCTGTGGGAATAATGGCCTGACATTTGTGATGGGGTTTTAACTTATACCTTATTTTGTGCAATCTAACACTAACCAGGGTTGCTTTTATAGTTCCCCTATACTGCTCAATTTCCTGTTGTGCAATAGGCTGGTGGCAATTTGCAGTGTTCACTTGCTTGACTCGGATGAGGAAATGTACGTTCTGTCGAAAATTCAGATTGAAATCAACAAATCTTATTATGGTGTAATCCTGATACGATTAATGTTCATTTCTTCTGCATTACATGGCTGTGTGATGGAAAGATGTTAAAACAACCTGCCACACCATGTCATTGGGAGCAGAAATCACTTTTTTTTAAAGTAATGATCTTCTCAATTAAATGACAATTTTCAGCAAATGGAACTCTGCCTCAATCCTTCTGCCTTGTCCATCTTCAGGTCGCATTTGAACACTTCCTTTTCGGTCTCTATGAGACACTACCCCACACATGAACAAAGCAATAGAAATGCATATTGTGCCGTAGCTCACCTTCCCTCTCCCTCTTTCCCTAGCTTAGCGTCAGTTCCACCAGTGTTGAGCACTCTTGAGCAACTACCGATATGAACTTGCACATATAAATGCAAGTTATTGTTAAAATAATGTATTATTATGTTTAAAATAACAAGCAGAAGGCAACACAAGACAACATTTTTAAACCTTTCAAGAGAACGGACACATCCGCTGAAGAAAAGTTCAGACATTTTCACCAGTGTCGGTCCAGTTAGCATCAGAAATATTCCATTAATGCCATAAAGATGTAAAGGAAATTAAATTATAGGTTGCTGTTGGGGAGTGGCAACCACAAAATCTCATGCGTCGACACTGAATACCTAGGTCTTGGTTAAGAACCGACCATATAACGCATTATTCACCTGACTAATCATCTGTGGAAACTGCAATCCACATTGTTGGCTTGGCATTTGCGTGACAAAGCCTGTGTGTGCTTGGCTGTATTCCTAATGTTGCATTAGGCAGTGGATTGGCACATACACCCACTGTTGGACTTCCTGTAAATAGAGTAATAAAATCAGTACCCGCCAACACGTACAGTCAATTCACTTTACAGTATATTCTGTGAAGCGCTTTGAGACACAGTCTAGATAGAAGAACATGAAAAAGCTCTACATCAAAATGTGAGGATGTTTGGTTCACAATTATCATTATTATAAACTCAACAACTTCCCCCAAAACCGCCCAATCTGGGCGTGAACCTCATTCGATGTTGGGCGTTTTTTGGTGGTGGTGGGCGGGGGGAAGGGGGGGCGTGAACTCGCCCAAAAAACCGCCCAACTCCGAGGGGAGCGGGAAGGCAGAAGCCGCGCGTGCGCGACCGTGTTGGCGCGACGGGCGCATGCGCCGGAGTTTGCGTGTGTGTGTGTGTGTGTGTGTGTGTGTGTGTAGAGGGGGGGTAGTGCGCATGCGCCCGCTGTCTCAGGGCGGGAAAAGCGGGGTCTCGGAGTTTCTCGTGCGGATGGCGGTTACTGTCCACACCAGAGAGGAGGGCGGGAGAGCACTGTGTGAGAGGAACTCAGACCCCCCCCCCCTCCACCACTCCCCCTCACACACCTCCCTCATACACACACCTCCCTCACACCACACAACACGACCCTCACTCAACACCCCCACCACACACACACACCAACCCCCACATACTCACCCCCTCACACACTTAACTCATCCCCACCCCCCCTCACACCTCACCCTCCCCCCCCCCCCCCCACCACCACTCACTCCCCTGAGTTATTTGTGTTGGGGGGTGGGGAGGAAACCACCAATCTTAAGTTGAGTGCCATAAAAGATAATATAATCGCGTTTCGCCCCCAAAATACACAGTCACTTGTATGGTTTACTTAGTGTGCTGGGCTCGGTGGAGTTTAGTATCATCCAGTAACACCTTCCAGTATATCCCACAAAGTGCTTTGAGACGTCTCGAAGACGTGATAAAGCCTGTGTGTGTGTGTGTGTGTGTGTGTGTGTGCGCTCTCACTCCTCTTTGCCTTCGCTCCTCCGGTTCTGGTCTCCAACATGTCCGTCCGTCCCCCCCCTCTCTTCCTGTTGTCGGTTCTCGGCCGAAGACCTTTCTTTTCGACCGCGTCTTCGGTCACCTTTTTCCCCCTGTCCATGGCTCGGGCCCGGGATCCGTTATTGCGAAGCCGTCCGGCATGGTGGGCGCTATATAAATCAAGGTATATGTATATATTAAGTATATATATATATAGCGAGTGCAAGGGTTATCTTATTTATTATTAGAATAAAAAGGCAAACGAGAGGCTGCTGCTTGAGGAGGTACGAAGCGCGGAAAGGCCGTCCCCTCGGAGCCTGGCTCCTTGAATCGCGCCTATTGCTGGCGGGGGAGGAGGAAGAGGAGAGCCTGAGAAGCCGGGGAGAGGTGTCGTTCGCCATGAGGCTGCGGGGAGATTTTCCGCTAGTGGCGGCGATGCTGCTGCTGTGCGGAGTCTGTGTGGTCCAGATCAGGGGTAAGGATAGTTCGCTTTTCCCTTCCCCCCCCCCCCCCCCCCCCACACACACACACACCCCGATAAGGCGCTATATCAAATGCAACACCAACAACAAATTACATTTCTATAGTGCCTTTCATGATTATTATACACTGCATACAAATATATACCACATTTAACGGTAATTACAGTAAAGAACTTTACCTTCCTTTGAATGCCATGACTCTTGTGTCACACGTAAAAATTATTTTAGGCATTATAATAGCACTGTACCTTCGATTTGCCAATCTCGAAATGGTGAAGGGCTTGAATCCTACTCAAGAAAGTCAGCCATTCGTGATGGCACCAGTTTACAGGATGGCATTCACCTGAAAGAACATGAATCATTTATCAATGTTAATGGTGGACAGACACAAAGCAAGTAGTGGGTGGAATTTAGAGATAGCCAAAGTGGAGATCAAGCAGCTGCCTTTGGACTAAAGTGAAAATCATTAACTAAGCTTGAGGTTGCGTTTAATTTTATCTTTTTAAAAATCATTGTTGTTCATTTCCTGCTTGTAGGAAACACTGCTCCTGATAAAAGAACCATTCAAATAACAACAATTACATTTGTATTACGCCTTTCATGTAGGGAGGAACGTCCCAAGGTACTGGATACTCGGGTTGGGACACAGAGCAGGTGGTTGGGATCAGGCGGGTGAAGGGTTGGGTTAGAAGCCTGACCGAAGGTGCATTCGACGAGGAAGGTCGTGAGACGGGCCTTGAAGGAGGTAAGGGAGGGAGGGAGCAAGGTGAAGGGATTGTGGGCTGCAGTTCCAAGGGGTGGGGGCAGAGAGACTGAAGGCCTGACACCCATTGTGGTGTGGGCTGGTGGTGGTGGGAGGGGTGGAGCAGGTCACTAAAGTAGGAAGGAGCAATGCCCTGGAGAGCTTTGAAAGTGAAGATGAAGATTTTGAACTGTATCCTCTGGAGGATGGGTTGCCAATGGAGCCAGATGAGAGTCCTACTTTAAAATGAAAGACATTTAATAATGAAGCTGAAAAAAATGTCTGTGTATTGGAATTTAATTGAAACTATGATGTTAATTTTTTTTAAAATAGGTGGTTGTGTTAAGCCTCTAACATTGAATAATGGATATGCAGATATTGATCCCTCTAAAACGTCATTTCCTGTGGGTACCAAAGTTCGCTTCAAATGTTACAATGGCTTCATTTTAGCTTCAGGAAAATCCCCATTCAGCACTTGTAGAACCGATTCTATTTGGTCGCCACTTGCAACTTTTTGTCAAGGTAAGTGATAAGTACTGGAGGTAAGTGATTCTGGGGGAGAGATGATGGGTGAACTTCGGTTTGTCTTCAGGCTTAAAATCTTGGCTAGAAAATGCTGTGTTCATGTCATAATTGCATAATCACAAGAACATCCTGTTGGTTGCAAATAATTCCGCGTACATGCTCAACTGCGCAGAATGGGATTTTTTGCATTGCTAAACTTTTGTTTTGGAAGCTCGTGTATTTTGGGGGGCTACATTTAACTGGCATATTACACAGTTATCGGAAGGTTCAATATTTAGAAATCCACAAATTTTCAATAACTGGATGGAAATTTTTAAAAAGATTTAAAACAAAACTCCAAACCTTTTCTATTTATTTTCTATGAAGCAAGATCCTGTGGTGCCCCGCCGGATGTTTTGAATGGTTATTACAAAGCAACGTCTATTGTTTTTGGAGGCAGAGTTACATATTATTGTGATAAAGGGTGAGTATTTATCATCACCGTGCTACAGCAATATATCTTACGTTTTCAGCAACACTATTTCTTTTAAACAGCTTTTCCTTTTCTTTCTCTAGATATGATTTGGTTGGTGAAGCCACCCAAAACTGTACAGTTAAGGGTTGGGATGGCAACACCCCAGTCTGTGATCGTAAGTTATGGTTCCATATTTTTTGCAATATCTGACACGCTTTCCTATTCCAAACAAATGAATAACATTTAAAGGTATTGACCAAAGCTGGATGATTGTTTCATTTCATTTCCATAGATATTCTAATACGTATTCAGGTAAATGTAGAAATGTTGAGTGTTCCAGAACGATTAGATATCAATTTATATTATATTGCTCTGAAAATACTCTGTTGCCCTGTAAAAGCACTTTTCATAATTCAACCAATAAAATAATTTGGACTCAAGTCCAAATCCTTGACTATCCAGTGCACATCCTCCTGATGTGAAAGGCACTATATAAATGTAACTTGTTGATTCAGTTTATTGGTGCAGCAGTGAGTCTTGCTACTAATCTGAGGGGTTTTAACACTTTAAAGCTTTGAACTGTCTGATCTAATATGAGTGAATTTTTATCCTCCAGCTAAGACATGTCCTGATCTCTCACCTATTCATAATGGGAGAACTCCACCATTGTTTATGGATAACTGGGAATATCTAAGTTCAGCTACATATAAATGTGACGATGGATTTACATTGATTGGTCAGAAGACAATTATCTGTTTGGCGACTGGCAGTTGGAGTCATAATCCTCCGCAATGCAAAGGTACGAACTGTAGAATCACAATTAAATAACCATTTCAGCTAAAGTTGTGAATTTTGAAATCTCATTGAATACTTGTTATTTATTCTATTCTGAAGTTCTGTTACCAAACTTGCTGCTCCACAGTGGTTAAAGCAGATTTCAGGAATGCAATGGATTTGAAGGAAGGGGTCAGGGTCAAAGTGTGTGGTCTATGGACTTTCCTTTGGTCTTCGATTCTGCCCCCTATCACTTTTAGCACTGTCACTTTTTCTGATTCTCCTTGAATCGTCCACCTGCTCCCTCTTGGCAATTTTATCCGCAGACATGGGGTCAACTTCCACATATATATGGATGACACCCAAATCTACTTCTCCTTCAGGCAAGGGCAATCTTGTTCTTCGCTCCAAAAACCTATTCCTCTCTTGACAGTTGTTGAATGTTGGCATCCCAGTTCTCCAATCCAAAATGGATGGGTAAAATCAGGATTTGGACCCAGATATAAGTATCGTGAGTCGATTATATATGAATGCAACAAAGGATTTCAACTATTCGGCAAAGATACCATTGAATGTAGAGAGGATAATACATTTGAACCAGCACCTATATGCATTCCAGGTAATCTTTTCTTTATGGGGACGAGTGGGGAACGGGGGCAGAAAATCCTCTAGAATGAGCAATTTTATTAATGAATTCTCTAAAATATTGATGTATAGCAGGTATAGTGCTGGAGGGAAAGGGGGGGATTTGGGATGTCCAATGGGACCATCGAAGAGGACGGTTTTGAGGCGGGACCTGAAGCAGGCCAGGGAGGGGGGAAGTTGGAGGGACTGCGGGATGGAATTCCAGAGGTTAGGGGCAGAGTGGCTGAAAGCATAAAGGTTTCTGAGTAATGCAAGTTGCTGTATATTGATATGGTTTGTGATTGTTGTAGTAGGTGTGAATCCATAAACTGCTATGTTATGTTTTATAATTTTTCCATTGAGTTTGATGAGCAACCATACCACTGTTTTTCTTTCCAAGTTGGTAACCTAAAACCCAGTCGTATCCCTCTGGAAGGCATTGGTATCGTAACCAGTAAGTATGTTTGAGATACTAACATGCTAAGATGTATTTTTATAGAAAGGTTTCCACTGTTTTAAATGAGAGTTTAATTTTTTGTTTGTTCACTCCCACGTACAGGGAAACCAAGTTCTACTGGTAAGCATAATGCTGTTACATAATACAGTATCATTAGCTTGTGCAAATATTTTCTGTAATTTTCCTATTTAGGCATGTTGCGTTTAAAAATTGCATTTGTGAAAGAAGTTGTGGGGGGAGGGAAGGAGCAGACATGTCAAAGTACTGTATCAAGTCATTCTCTTTGGGAATTTATTAGTTGCATGTAGTTAGCTGGGTACTAATATTTGTGTCATAACAAATTTCATGTTGTTCAATTGCAGCATCAAAAAAAAAGCTAAACCTCGGTTTCGGTAAGTAAAGCTGTCTGCTTTATTTAGCAGATTGGCAGAAATATGTATTAATACAATTCAAGATCACATTAATCAAAATCATTTTGTTACAAATTCCACTTTCCATATACACAGGCAATTTGCTCTGTATATTTTTCTAGCCAACATGATGTTAGAAAGATGTGCACCTCTTTATTATCACCGTATTTCATTATGCAGCTAGATTTTTTAAAATTATTTGCCAAGAGATTTATATTTCTCTTGCCAAGAGAAAGCTTCCTTGTTTAAAATAACTGTTACAATAGAGCCTTGTACTGTGCAATATTCTGGATCCAAAAGCTTTGCATGTATGATGTTTCCAATATACATTGGTGTAAATGCTACAATTAATTGTAATATACTGATTTTACTTTAAATAAATGAAGGATTAGACAGGCAAAAAACTGCTCCTCATCCGTGACTTCATCACTCCCACCCTCGCCCCGCTCCATTGGCTTCTCATCCCCCAGAGGATCGAATCAAGATCCTCGTTCTCACTATCTGTCTTGACCTGCTGTCTCCCTACGAACTGCCACGCCCCCTCCGTTCAGCAGGCTCCGGCCTGCTCCTTGATCCGCCCTACCATCGGCAGGCGAGCTTTCAGACTCTCTGCCCCCCACACTCTGGAACTCCATCTCACAGTCCCTTCGCCTCGCTCTCTCCCTTGCCTCCTTCAAGGCCGGTCTCAAAACCCTCCTCTTCAACCGTGCCTTCTACTGCCCTCCCAAACTCTCTACCGCCCCTTCCCCTGACCCCAATCCCTTGCTCGGGTCCCAACTTGACTGTTCAGCGCCTTGGGACACTGCTCCTGACAAGAATGGCGCACTATAAATATAATTTTGTTGTTGTTAATTACTTAAGAGAAAACCTTTCTGCAACTGGTTACAATAAAGCCGCACTTTATGCACATAATTGTGATTGTGAACTGATTTTTTTAATTTAGGACTGTTCTTTGGATTTGCAGTTCTTGGCGGTATCGTTATGGTAGTATACTGGTTTTACTTTAAATAAATGAAGAATTAAACAGTCAAAAAAACTGCTCCTCATCCAGTTGTGTGTATATTTTCTAACCCGGTCTTGAAATTTATGCATTGAAAGTTTGCACTTTTCACCAATTATGATGGAATTATGCAGGTGCGTTTTGAGAACTTATTTATTGTAATTCCAGCAGCTGAATTGAAATCAAAGTATTTTTTCTAAATATAATGTAGGTTTTTAATTTACAACCAATTTGTGGATTGTATTTAATTAAGGCCTTTCACCCACAAAATACAGTCAATACACTTTACAGTATATTCTGTGAATTGCTTTGAGACATGTTGAAGACGTAATAAGATCCTATATCAAATGCAAGGATTATTATTACATTATTTTAACAGTGCATAGTTATGAAGAACTTATTCAGAGTTATTTTGAGTTCATTATGTAATAAGTTTATGTCATTTTTTTGCACAAATTCTTTATAACAACAAATAAGGATCTGAGTTTGCTCATAGTGTTAATTGATATGCATGTTAAGATATATGACTATATTGACTAGCTCTTTTGTGAGTTCTGACATTGGAATATTCTGTTTTTTTTAAAAAAAAGAAATGTAGAAAACAAATGTAGAGAAGTCATAATGTCAAAGCTTCTATTAGGCTTATTCCAGATTTTCCCCATTAATTTCTATTTGATATCCAGCCGCATTCTAAATGCTTAAATATCCATTGATTTACAAACTCTGCTGCCATGCATTTGGGTTTGGGTCAATCAAGTCAGATGCAGCATTCTGAACTGATTGTTTTATTGTGACTACTGGCTAGCATTTAACTTGGCCGTTAGTGATATTGTACAGGGAGCTAGCAAATGGTCTCCTCAGCATTTCTGGTGGTTTCTATGAGACCTTCTGACTCCAGAATGGTATGTGCTGGAAGAGTACATGAGAGAGTATTTTAATCGAATTTGCTGTATAGAATGTTTATGGCCTGCTGATGATCAGATTGATGTAAAATCACTTTGCTTAAAAGAGGAAGAATAAAGAAACATTCAGTGGATTTCAAGTTTATTTAATTTTTTCATTATACAGTATCTCAATTCTCATCTCACCAGGCTCCACAAGCCTATCACCCTCATCCTTGCCTGGCTCCACACCTCAGGATGATCCAGTTCAGGATCCTCATCCTTACTTTAAAAGGGTCTAAGATCTTGTCCCATCCAATTTCTGCAACATTCTAAAACCCTACCAACTTGTTCGCTGCCTCTGCTCAGCCGACAATGGCCTGCTTAACTTCTCCCACCGCGACCCCCTGAATTGATGGTTTGGCCTTTAGCCTTGCTGCCCCATCTTCTAAAGCTCCCTTCGCTTCATTCTTCCTAACAAAAATAACACATTGCGTTTTATCAGGACTTCCCAAAATTGTTACCACAGCCCTGCCTCATGGGGATTGATTAACAATAATAATAATAATACATGCATTTGATGCAACGCCTTATCACTTTTGAAATGGCTCGAATCTGCTTTACAGAATATTATGTAATATAGATCGACTGAATTTTGTTGCTGAAATTGGCAGCCAATTGCACACAGCACAAACAGTCGTGGATTAAGTGATTACATTTTTTGAGGAGAGGGGCTTTTCATCCCCCTGGAAAATGATCCGCCAATCGACTAAGAACCACATTCCTCCTTACTGCTAGGTGAACAGAGGAGTGCAGAGTAATGTGCAATTTCGACCACAAAATATACAGTCGATTTGCTTTACAGTACGGTCTGTACATTATATTCCGTGAACCGCTGTGAGAGCGCAATCTGGAAGTCACAATATATTGAATGCAAGGATTGTTGTTAATATAGTTGTTAACTGTAATGAAACTTTTACTATTAAAGTTTATGCAAATAATTTTAAAAAATAAATTGTAAATGACGAAACATGCCGCCCGGGAATCAAACACTTACACCACACTCCCCTCTCTCCCCCGCCCCCTACACACTCCCCTCCACCCTCCCCTTCCACACACACACTCCTGTTTCTCACCCCCCACACACATTCCCTGTCTCCCCCTAACACACTTCCCTGTGCGCCCCCACACACACTCCCGTCTCTCCCCCTTCACTCCCGTCTCTCCCCCTTCACTCCCGTCTCTCCCTCCCACACACATTCCCCTGTCTCCCCCTCCCACACACACTCCCCTTCTCCCCCTCACCCCACCACATACACTCCCGTCTCCCGCGCGCCCCCACAAACACTCCCGTTTCTCCCCCCCCACACTCTCCCCTGTGACTCCCCCCCACACACACACTCCCCTGTCTCCCCTCCCCACACACACACTCCCCTGTCTCTCCTCCCCTCCCCACACACACACTCCCGTCTCTCCTCCCCTCCCCACACACACACTCCCGTCTCTCCTCCCATCCCCACACACACTCCCCTGTCTCCTCCCCTCCCCCACACACACACTCCCCTGTCTCCCCTCCCCACACACACACTCCCCTGTCTCCCCTCCCCACACACACACTCCCCTGTCTCCCCTCCCCACACACACACTCCCCTGTCTCCCCTCCCCACACACACACTCCCCTGTCTCCCCTCCCCACACACACACTTCCCTGTCTCCCCTCCCCACACACACACTCCCCGGTCTCCCCTCCCCACACACACACTCCCCTGTCTCCCCTCCCCACACACACACTCCCCGGTCTCCCCTCCCCCACACACACACTCCCCTGTCTCCCCTCCCCACACACACACTCCCCTGTCTCCCCTCCCCACACACACTCCCCTGTCTCCCCTCCCCCACACACACACTCCCCTGTCTCCCATCCCCACACACACACTCCCCTCGTGAGTTGCCAGGAACCACTCGAGAGGTCGACTGAGGTGAAGAGCGGTTAGGAGTGCGCGTGCGCAGTAGGGGGGGGGGGGATGAGAGAGAGAGAGACGCGTTTGTGCGCATGCGCTTAAGGAGGCTGCTTGGCTGAGGCGAGGGAGAGCGCATGCGCAAGTAGCGCAGCGACGGTTGAGGCGACACCCTGAGAGGTTGTTTGCAGTTTATACATCAACAGAAATTATTAACCCGACACAGCCGGGAGCCCCGGGGAGAGGCAGGCCCGGGGAGAGTCAGGCCCGGGGAGAGTGAGATCCGGGGGAGAGGCAGGCCCGGGGAGAGTCAGGCCCGGGGAGAGTGAGATCCGGGGGAGAGGCAGGCCCGGGGAGAGTGAGATCCGGGGAGAGTCGGGCCCGGGGAGAGTCAGGCCCGGGGAGAGTGAGGCGGGCCCTCGGAAGCCCCCGCTGTCAGACCCCGGTGTAAAGGCGTCGTCCGTCATGAGGCTGCGGGGAGGTTGGCTGCTCACGGCGGCTCTGCTGTGTGGGGCCCATGTGATCCTGGTCAGGGGTAAGGACAGCTGCACACACACTCGCTCTCTCCCACTTTCACTGTCACTCACACACACACTCACTCACTGTCACTCACACACTCACTGTCACTCACACACACTCACTCACTGTCACTCACACACACTCACTCACTGTCACTCACACACACTCACTGTCACTCACTCACTGTCATACACACACACTCACTCACACATTCACTTCCATACACACACTCATACACACACTCACGCACACACTCACTTCCATACACACACTCATACTCACACACACTCTCACTCATTCACACACACACTCACTTCCATACACACACACACACTCACACACACACTCACTTCCATACACACACTCATACTCACACACACTCCTACTCGCTCACGCTCTCACTCACACACTCACTTCCATACACACACTCACTCACGCTCTCACACACTCACTCACATGCATACATTTCCCCCACATACACTTCCCCCACAGTTTCTTAATCCATACCATTTGCATTTGATTATAGCGCCTTGTAATAATCCTTGCATTTGATCACAACCACTTGAATTTGTATAGCGAGCGGTGTGTTCACGCTTGGTTAGAGCGGGGAAAACAAGGGATTGAGGAAGAGTGTTCCAGAGTGTTTTGGGGGGGCGGGGTGGTGGGATGGGATGAGAGGCTGGAAGTGCACTGTTCAAACAGAGGGCACGGGGCACTAGAGCCGGTTGAGCAGAGGCAGCGGGTTGGGGCTGGTCAGAGAGGTAGAGAGGCGGCTAATGTGGTAGAGGACGGTGATTCCGGTCAGGGACCGGATGTGGGGGAAGGAAGCACGGCCGTGGGTTGAACCTGTGTCCCCAAGGATGCGCACTGAGTCAGGGATACACCAGGAGGCTGAGGAGGTCAGAAGGGAAGGTATAGGAGGGAAGGTATAGGAGATGTCTTCGAAATGTCTCTAAAAGCGCTTCACAGAATATGCTATGAGGTGGGGAACGGCGATATGGGAATTTTCCGGATATGGATATATCGGTTGGCTCATATCGAGATATACCGAAATATCGATATTTTCAGTTTTTTCGTACTGCGCATGCGCGCGCGCGCGCATCGGAGTGCGCATGCATTCCGGGTGCGCGCGCATTCGGGGCCTATCTTCTCAGGAGGTAAATATCTCTCTCTGTGTCTCTCACTCTCTCCATCTCTTGTGTTTTTCTGTCTGTGTCTCTCTATGTCTCCCTCTCTCCTCTCTCACATTCCCCCCCATCTCTATCTATCTGTATATTATCACATCCACCCCGTCTCTCCCCCCCGCCCCCCGCCGCCGTCCCTCTCTCGCACCCCCCACCCGCGTCGTCTCTCTCCCCCACCACCACCCCAGCCGTCTCTTTCTCCCTCCCCCCCCCCCCCCCGTCTCTCTCTCCTCCCTCCCCCCAGACGTCTCTCTCCCCCTCTCCTCCCCCCCCCCCCGCCGTCTCTCTCTCCCTCCCCCCCCCAGCCGTCTCTCTCCCCCTCCCCCCAGCCGTCTCTCTCCCCCTCTCCACCCCCCCCACCCCCCCAGCCGTCTCTCTCTCCCTCCCCCCCCAGCCGTCTCTCTCCCCCTCCCCCCAGCCATCTCTCACCCCTCTCCACCCCCCCCCCACCCCCCCCGCCGTCTCTCTCTCCCTCCCCCCCCAGCCGTCTCTCTCCCCCTCCCCCCAGCCGTCTCTCTCCCCCTCTCCACCCCCCCCACCCCCCCACCCCCCCAGCCGTCTCTCTCCCCCTCTCCCCCCCAGCTGTCTCTCTCTCCTCTCTCCCCCCCCCAGCCGTCTATCTCCCCCTCCCCCCCCCCCACCCACAGCCGTCTCTCTCCCCCCACCCCTTGCATACCTGTATATTGTATTCGAGAACTATGAATACAAGATGGCGGCTTTGCACCTCGGTCTGTGCATTGTGTATAGAGATGAGCATTCTGGGTCTTGTAGTTGATTGTGCTCGCATCCCGATTTTTTACCTCGATATATCGTTTTTCGATATATCGATATTTTTAAAATGTCTATATCGGCATGAAAACCCGATATGAAAATCATATCGGGTTTTAGCGATATACCGATATATCGCCGTTCCCTACTATGAGGTGAATTTATTTTGTGTTTTGTGGGCGAAACACGGGAAATTCTCAATTTGGATACACTTTAAACGTGGGGATGAATTTCCGCATTGTGTCAAACATCTGGGATGATCTCTTTCCCTTCCCCTCCACCCCCCATAAAAAAAATTCTCGCCTCAAAACAAGTATAATATGAGTTTACAACAACAACAAAATTAAACTTATATAGCGCCTTTCACGTTGGGAGGACGTCCCAGAGTGCTGAACAGTCAGGTCGGGACCCGAGGAAAGGTGGGGGGAGGGGAAGGAGAGTGGGGGAGGGGGAAGAGTTAGTGGGGCAGCCGAAGTTGCGATCGAAGAGGAAGGTCTTGAGACCGGCCTTGAAGGAGGAAAGGGAGGAAGCGAGGCGGAGGGGCTGCGGGATGGAGTTCCAGTGTGGGAGCAGAGAGGCTGAAAGCCCGGCTGCTGATGGTTGGGGGGTTAGGACGGTGGACGCAGAGCAGGCCTGAGTCTGCTGAACGGAGGGTGCAGGCACAGGCTGGCAGGGAGACAGTAGGTCAGAGAGATAGGCGGGGGCAAGGCCGTGAATGGCCTTAAAAGTGAGGACAAGGATCTTGAAATCGGGTGATGGGGAGCCAGTGGAGACGGGCGAGGGTGGGAGTGATGTGGTTGTGAAGCCTGGTACGGGAGAGTACACGAGCTGCAGAATTCTGAATGATCTGCAGCCTGTGAAGGGAGGAGCTGGGGAGGCTGATGAGGAGAGAGTTCCCATAGTCGAGCCTGGAAGTGATAAAAGCGTGAATGACACCTCTGACGATACACAGTTACTACACTTTGCAATATGTCAGAGGCAAGAAGTTTTATCAGTCATTCTTGGTAATCTTACTATTTTTGAGGTTTTCTACCTCTAATTGTGAGGTTTTCATTTTACAGTATATCTGCAAAGTTCTTTGAGATGTCCAGAAGATGTGACCAAATGTACCAAATGCAACGATTATTATTTTATTGTGTGATTTAGTGTGGTGGTTGCACCTGAGAAATCTTCTGAATCATTTTTTTTATCCTCTAAATGGGCACTCAACAAACATTTGGACATTTGGACTGATGACTTATGAGGGTAAACCAAGTTTTGTATATAAATTGAGAGTTCTAACGTTTCATGTTGAAATATGGTTGAAACTATAACTTGTTTTTAAAAATGTGAGTGTTTTGAACCCCCAATGCACCCCCGATGCACCCTCACTGATGGGTAATGAGGGTAAACCAATACATATACATAAATTTAGGAAAGTTCCGATATGACTGGAAAAATCATGTTGAAATATGTTAAATGCGCTCTACAGATTTTACTGACGTGAAAGGCGCTCTACAAATGTCATGTTGTTGTTCTTGTTGTTAAAACTCTCATTTGTTTTAAAAAGGTGATTGTGCTAGACCCCCAAAATTGAACGATGGATTTCCAGATGTTGATTTAACTCAGAACTCATTTACTGTGGGCACCAGAGTTCGCTACAGGTGTCACCCAGGCTTCCTCTTGGCTGAAGGAAAATCCCCACTTATCACTTGCCAGGCTGATACATCTTGGACAGCAATTAGGACACAGTGTGAAGGTAACTGATAAGTATCTCGGACACTTTTTTTCCTCCCAAGTTCCCAACTCTGTTGACGCCTCTTCTGTGGGAAACGGAGAATTCTTTTGTACAATTCCATTTTCCGCAATGTCACGATGGTAAGTGTGATACGAGAACAGTGAAAATTCTGAGGTTGTTCAGCCATAGCCGGATCTTGATCGTCTCTAACTGTTGTCCCACATGAACTGCCCTTCAGCGTTGGTAATTCCACCATCCCTTGATCTGCTGGAGGTGTGCACCTACTAGCTTCTATCTTACTACCACTGGTCTCTTTTGGAGAGGTTGGTGTACAGTACGTCAATACATCTTCAGGCTTCAACAGTCAGCTCGAAAATACTGGTTCAATGCTCCATCGAGTTCAGTCTATGATTGTAATCATGAGTGCACATCTGTGCTCACGGAAATGGTGTTTCAATGCAACCGGAAGGCTTAGTTGAGACTAGACTTCAGGGGTTGTGACAACTAACTTAAAATTTTGAAAGTGGTGTGGTTTCTTTTATTTTGCTTTTCTCTGAATTGAAATCCAATTTTTTTGTTTCCAATTTATTTTCCATGAAGCAAGAAGCTGTGGTGCCCCGCCAGATATTGAGCATGCCTCTTATCAAACAACATCTATTGTTTTTGGTGGCAGAGTTACATATCGTTGTGATGAAGGGTAAGTATTCATCCGTCGTTCTCACTACTCTGTTTCTCCTTACATGATGAGCGCCACTGGTCCCGGCAATTTCAGGGAATTATTATAGGCAATGGTGTTGATCAGGAAAGATGGCTCAAAGATGTTAAATTGGAATGGGAACAGAATTAAAATCAAGATCTTAGCCTGTTTTCTGTTATAAGGGATAGTCAGATTTAGAGTTCTGTAGCGTAGTGGTTGGTGCACTCAGTTTTCAAGGGAGGACCCAGGTTCAGTTCCTAGATGCAGTAAAACCATGGGCAAGTTTCCTCACTCCCAACAACCGAATTACACTTGTATAGCGCATTTCATATCAGCAGGCTAGAGTCTGCTGAGCTGAGGGGGTGGGCGGTTGGTAAGGGGTTACAAGGTCACAAATGTAGGTTGGGGGTCTGTGGAGGGCTTTGGATGTGAGGACCAGAGTCTTGAATTGGATCCTTTGGGTGATGGGAGCCGATGGAGTCGGGCAAGGATGGGAGAGAACAGGTCTCTTGTTTACCGAGCAATAAGTAGGAGCCCTGTGGTTAGTCAATTAGCCTTTAAGCTGCTTACCTCTCTGCAAGCCAAGGTGGATTCCAGGCACCGGTTCAACCTACGTGCATCTACAAAAGAATATTGTGTGAAACAAGGTTGGTGAGGGGGCTAAGAGTGGAACAACAAGACTGCTTTGGGTCAAATACAGGTCTCATAATGAATTTACAAATATAACTTGGTTTGCTTTCTAAGGGGCAACTATTATATCGTTGATCTCGCTTACATACTGTACCTTTTTTGTCTGTAGATATGAGTTGGTTGGTAAAGCTACACGAAACTGTGTAGCTGGGGGTTGGGATGGCAGATCCCCAGAATGTGATCGTAAGTTATGTTTCCATATTTCTTGCAGCACTGAAGTGTGTTTTTATACCAAATAAATGAACAACATTTAAATGAATTTATGTCTGGAATGTTTGTTGCATTTGATTTCCATAAATGCTTCTAATACAACAGTACCAGAATATTTGATATAGCACCTTAAATATCGGCTCGACTACGGAAACTCCCTCCTTGTCAGATCTTCCTAACTTCCCTCCACAAGTTGCAGATCATCCCAAACTCTGCAACTTGTGTCCTCTTCCACACCAGGCTCCACAGTTCCATCGCCCTCACCCTCCCCCGGCTCCACTGGCTCCCCATTCCTCAGAGGATCAAATTCAAGATCCTTGTCCTCACTTTCAAGGCCTTCCACGACCTTGCCCTCCCCTACCTCTCTGACCTGCTGATCCCCTATCAACCTGTCCTCTCCTTCCGTTCAGCAAGCTCCGGCCTGCTGCATGTCTCCTACGCCGACATTGGCGTTCATCCTCTCTGCCCCAACGCTTCGCAACTCCATCCCCCAATCACTTTGCCTTGCTTCCTCCCTTGCCTCCTTCAAGATCGATCTCAAAACCTTCCAAAAACAGCCCAAAAGAAAGCGATCCAGATGAGAGCATTTACTGAGTAGGGGACTTGCATTTTGTTGTGTGATAGTTTGTTGGTGCAGCCTTGAATGGTGCCACTAAGTTGCCTGAAGATTTAGAATGTAAGGTTGAAAGCAATGGAGATCATACATTACTGAATTATTTCCCCCCAGCTGTGGCATGTCCTGATCTTCCGCCAATCCAAAATGGACGAACTCCACATCCACCTCAAGATTTCTGGGTATATCCAAATGCAGCAGTGTTTACATGTAATCCTACATATACATTGATCGGTAGAAAAACAATTCATTGCCAGGCGAATGGTCAATGGAGTGGTAATCCTCCACAATGCAAAGGTACTGACTATAGGATTGGAATTAGCCATTTCTGCTGAAGTTGAGAACTTCAAAATATAAATGTCAAATCTGTTCCATACTGTTCTCAAGTTGTGCTCCTAACAGCTGGTAAATTTACTTGCAATTTCAGTAAAAGCCTGTTTACTCTGGCCAATGAGGATTACTATCGATAACTTCTGTAATGGCGGATGCCACGCGAGGGAAAAAAAATGTTTTAAGGCTCTACTAGCAGCAAACCAAAATACCTGTACAGCACTCTTGTGCGACAATCGATTCATTAAATGCGTCACTATGTTTGTGCTGGATAACATCCGATTAATTAGATGGGGCCTTTTTTTGTGACGTACCGGTTGTACGAAAATTCCAGTTAATCGAGTCGCGGATAAACGGGCTTTTACTGTACAGGTATTTCCTTAAATTTGAACTTTAATAATTTTATTCCAATCTGCCTGAAACCAACATGTTCTCGGCTCAATGAATGCACTACAACAACAAAATGACATTTGTATAGCCCTTTTGACATAGGGACGATGTCCCAACGCACTACTTTTTTGACAGTTGTTAAATATATGCGCCCCAATGCCACACCCACAGGAAAAACAATACACAATATTAAATACAAAATATACAAACTTCATGCTAATATTTCTGCCTACACATTTTTCAAACATACAGTACTTGTCCTAATCCACCTATCCTTGTATTTACATGGGCATGTTTCACAAGCTCAGTTTCCTTTATGTCCAACCCAGAGAGCTGGTTGAACATCACAGTAATAATATCCTGGAAATAATATCCTACAGTAATAATATCCAAGCGTTTTGCCATGAGAGGAAAGTATTTTATTTCCCCTGGATCTCCCTCTCTCCCTGTTTCCTTGTCTAGTTGTCCTCAGCTCATACAACAAGCACTAATACGTTACTCCGTTGAATGTTGATATCCCAAAATGGAATGGTAATAGCAGGATTTGGACCTAGGATTATTGTGTTGATGTTTACTTTATTTTGAATTGCTGTGTAGCTAGAAATTTTAGTGATTTGTTCTTGAGCATGGAGTAAATCTGATTAAACCTACTATTAAGAGCAGCAATGTTAATTTGACATCATTGGTAAAATTACTGGTAGAAGGATCTATTTTGTTCTTCAATTTGACCTCATATATTTGTACCAATCCTTCCAAAACAAGCTTCTCCTTTGCTCCATAAATGTTCTGCATTTCTCTTGACAGTTGTTGCATGTTTCAGTCCACCTCCAATCAAGAATGCAGTAATATTATCAGGATTTGGATCCAAATTCAAGTATCGTGACGCGATTGTCTACAAATGCGAAGAAGGTTTTCATATAGTTGGAAAAAGTATTATTGAATGTAGAGAAGATAGTACGTTTGAGCAAGGACCAACATGCAAAAGAGGTAACCTACCTTTTCTTTAATGTAGAGCTTTAAGCAAACTTGATCTCCTAAATATTCCTTTGGATTGAAGCATTTTATCAAATGGTCTACCTAAAATTTGGCATTAAAATCATGTGTAATGAGGTCGGGCAGTACAGTTAATGCATGTTTTAACTGCTGCTCTAAAAGTTGCCTTCTTTCCTTTTTCCATTTTATTTTAAGCTTGCTCCTTTAAAAATGAAAGCAGTTTTACCAAAATTTGGATTTATCCTTTTGAATCCGAACATCTCAATGTGTTTTAAATATTGGCTTGGTTTGATTACTTTAGATGGTTTTTAATATTGTATTTATTATAATAATTCTTCCCCTTAGTTATTTGTCATATTCATGCTATTTTAATTCCCAGAAACTACCTCCACTAGTCAACCCATGCCCAGCACAGGCAAGTAATATTCCTATTAATCTGCTCAATTATCCATTTATAATAATGAGCAGAGTTTAGTCTTTCATTCCTGGGTACGACTGTTAAGTGTATTACGGTTCCTTATTTAAGTAATTAGGTTGCATGACAATATGTTTTAAATATTGGCTTGGTTTGATTACTTTAGCCAGTTTTTAATATTGTGTTTATTATAATAATTCTTCCCCTTAGTTGTTTGTCATTGACGCTATTTTCATTCCCAGAAAGTACCCCCACTAGTCTACCCATACCCAGCACAGGTAAGTAATATTCCTATTAATCTGCTCAATTGTCCATTTATAATAATGAGCAGAGTTCAGTCTTTCATTCCTGGGTACGACTGTTAAGTGTATTACGTTCCTTATTTAAGTAATTAGGTTGCATGACAATATGTTTTCAATATTGGCTTGGTTTGATTACTTTAGCCAGTTTTTAATATTGTGTTTATTATAATAATTCTTCCCCTTAGTTGTTTGTGGTATTCATGGTACAGTAGAAGCCCGTTTATCCGTGACTCGATGAACTGACACTTCCGTATAACCGATATACCAAAAAAAAAGTCCCCATTCGATAAACCGGAACTTATCCGGATCAATAGCAATGGAGCATTTGTAAATGCATAATTAATAACAAAATAACAGAATATTATATTAGTACTTAGTGTTAAAGCTACTCTCTTGCACTTCTCACCTTGGCTTGAAGCCATGATTCTGCGGTTGAGGTTTATATTCCAGCGATTCTTTTTAAAATGAAGCACGCTAAGCGGGTGAAAAAAACAGAGCAAGATATTAAAGCCATACTAGCAGCAAGCCGATAACACTAGCCGATAACCCACATTGTCTCGCAGATGCAGTATTTCAGTTTGCCACTAGTAAAGTCGCGAGACTTTAAAATCGCGCTGCGTTTTTTTCACCCTCTTGGAGTCCTCCATTTAAAACAAGAATCCCTGGACTGTAAACCTCAATCAGTAAAAGCGAGGAGCGCAAGAGAGTAGTTTTAACATTACAATATTCTGTTATTATTTAGTCTGGTGTGTATGTTAAAAGAACACATTTTTTTGTTGTGGATTTTCGGCTGCGGGGCCGCGCGAACATCCTTTAACCGGCATTGGCCAGGTTCCGCGGGTGCCGGGCTTTTACTGTATTTTCATTCCCAGAAACTGCCCCCCCCATATTCCAACCATACCCATGAAGCAGATAAAGAAAATTATAGATTTTACTTTTCCCTCTCGCCCCAATTTTCTCTAGTTATTTGGAAGAAAAAAAGGTCTGCCTCCCCCAAAAAACCTTAATTTTATGAATTAAAAAAATTACTTTAATGTTTCTTGTTTTCTTAAACATTTAGAAAGAAGTGAACAAAATGTTATGTTTTCAATAAGTCAACATCATTTTATAGTTAACTTTTAATAAGAGCGGGCAGGGTTACATGCAAACCATGTTTATTTAACAACATAAGCACTTTGACACGTCTGAACGACATGAGAATAATAATGATCCTTGCCTTTGATATACTGCCTAATCATGTCTTCAAGACGTTTCAAAGCGTTTCATAGAATACTCTGTAAAGTATAGTGACTGTATATTTATGTGGACAAATCTGTCTAGAAAAAGAAAGAGAGCTCAGACAGAAACGCAAACCAGTTTGGGGATACGCAGCATAGGATATGCACTCGCATACCGGTTACGTACCAATTATTATCTGATATTATTTTAATATATATATATATAGCTATGTACCAGTTTTTCAGGTTCACATGCACACACGTACTTGACCCCTGGTGCTCCAATTGACAGGTGCGCACTCCCACTGGAGTTATTTAAATTGTAAGTATTATTATTATAATAATCACTGTTATTGTTGTTATTTCACAGGAAGAGCACCAGTAACCATTCCTGGATCAACTGATCAGACGCACATTCCTACGGGTGAGTTGGTTAGTGTAAAATGCTTCAATGAAAATGTAGCAATATTGCCAGGCTCCGCAACTATCTTACATCACCTCACGGCTGGACTACGGAAATTCTCTCCTCGTCGGCCTCCCCAGTTCCTCCATTCACAGGCTGCAGGTCATCCAAAACTCTGCAGCCCGTGCACCCGCCTCCGCGACCACATAACCCCCACCCTCCCTCGTCTCCATTGGCTCCCCATTCTCCAGAGGATCGAGTTCAAGATCCTCTTCTTCACCTACAAGGCCTTACACGGCCTTTCCCCGCCCTATTCAACCGATCTACTTTCCCCCTACAAGCCCACCCGGACCCTCCGTTCAACAGGACTTGGCCTGCTCCAACCCCCCGCCCGAACCGCCCCACCATCGGAGGCCGGGCCTTCAGTTTCTCCGCTCCCTCCCTATGGAATGCCATCCCTCAATGCCTCCGTTTCGTTTCTTCCCTTTCCTCTTTCAAGGCCGGTTTGAAGACTTTCCTCTTCGACCGTGCCTTTTGTTCCACCCCGAACTCTTCGACCTCCCCTTCGTGTTTCACCCCTTCCCAAACACTCCCCTCCCAGCTCGGGTCACACGCCTCCTGTTCAGCGCCTTGGGACGTCTTCCCGACGTGAAAGGCGCTCTATAAATGTAATTTGTTGTTGTTGTTGTTGTAGTGGCTATGTTATGTGGGAATCTGCTGCAGATTGTTACTGGGCGAGGGGTAGTTTCTGGTGACATCTATAATTTGGAGTAGCCCTCCAATTATCGATCATAACTGATAATCGACTCCCAATTATCCTACCTTCCCCACATCCGATCCCTCACCAGCACTGCTTTCTTCCATCCCCGAAACATTGCACGTCTCCACCAATATCTCAAAGCTGACGAAATGCAGGTCTATGCCTTTGTCACCTCTCGGCTGGACTACTCCAATGCCCTCCTCGCCGGACTCCCCTCCGTCACCACCATACACAAAATCCAGGTTATTCAAAATTCTGCCGCCTGCATTCTCATCTGTACAAAACTTTGTTCCCCGATTACCCCTGTCCTTGCCAGACTTCACTAGCTCCCTGTCTTGGCGTGGATCGATTTCAAGATCCTCACTCTTGTTTTCAAATTCCCTCCACTCCTCTGCACCCCCCTACCTCTCTGACCTCACTCCTCACAACAGCACCAGTTGTGTTTACTCCACCGGGTCTGGCCTCCTCTTTGTCCACAGAATCTTCCGTTCCATTGTCAGCAGCCGTGCCTTCAGCCACTACATCCTGAGGCTCTGGAACTCGTTTCTTCACCCCCTTCGCCTCATGCCCCCCCTCTCTCCCTATATAGGTATCCCGACCCAACCGCTGGCTTGCCAACCACGAAACTCATGCATCCACGGTTTGCTAAATGTGACAACCTTCGCAAACTACATTTTGCGTTTTGCGCATCTGCGATTTAAATCCGCATGTTTAAATTTTTAAGTTTAGTTTAGTGTATAGCACTAGAATCCAGTTGCTATGTTGCAATCAACCAGCGAGATGTCGCTTCTCTCTTAGGATTAAGGTAAATCTCTTGATTTCTCTCTCTCTCTCTCTCTCTCTCTCTCTGTGTCTGCAGATCCTGGCAGCCAATGTTCCCAAACTTACTCCCCCTATCAGCATGTCACCCACCACACCACCTACTGCACACCGTCCGTGTCTCCCCTCCCACACCGTCCGTGTCTCCCCTCCCTCATCCTCCGTGTCACCACCCCCTACCCTCCGTGTTACTCACCCCACCTTCCGTGTCACCCACCCCCCACCCTCTGTGTCACCCATCCCCCCTACCCACCATGTCACCCACCCTCCCACCCTGCGTGTCAGTCAGTCAGACAGCCTCGTGAATTGCTGCAGATCCACCCAAACGTACTTCCCCCTATCGCCATGTTTGCCATAGGGCCCTGCATTTTCCCACCGCGATTTTACCAACCACGGAGGTTTAGAGGAACGTAGCCCACGCGGTTAGGGAGGGATACTTGTATTCACTTCTCGGCTAAAAGACCTTTCTTTTCGACCGCGTTGTTTGGTCACCTTTTTCCCCTTCCCCCTGCTGTAGTTGTATGCAATCAGCGAGTCACTAATGTCTGAGACACCGGGCATGGAGGGCTCTATATAAATCCAGGTTGTTGTTTACTTGATGGACATATTTTATGTTTGTTATTTGATTACAGCACCAAACAATACGGGGTACATTGTTGGTAAGTAAAGCACTTTTTTTCTTCTAGATTTGGAAAAAGTGTGCATGAATGGAATTTAGGACTGTAATAATCATATTTTCTAAATACACAAAGGTATTGGTATGTCAGTTTCATCTGACATGTTGATGTAAAGGTGTGGACTGATCTTATGTAAAGGTACTTTATTATGCCATTGGATTTTTTTTCTTGTTTACCAAGAGAAGCCCTAATTGTACTAGGAAAGAACGCGTATGTATAATTCCTTGATTTTTTTCTGGCCATTTTATGAGTTGATGTACACTATTTGTGTAATAATAATCCATCCAAAAAAACCACAATAATAAAATTGGTCATTTCAATCCACAACTGCTTGTGGGACACTGCTGTGCACAGTTGGCTGCCACGATTCGCCCACAAATATACAGTCAATTCACTTTACAGTATATTCTGTGAAGCGCTTTGGGACATCAATAAGATGTGAAAAGCGCTATATCAAATGCAAGGATTATTATTATTTGTCTGCACATGTTCCCTGAAATCATCGAGGCTTTGATTCAGGTAGTGTTCGGGTAATAAAATATAAGCCTTTGCTGCACTTGTGGATATTTGAAAGAGTTCGGGGTTAGAAGGGACTTCTGTGGGAACATTGATTAAATCAGTAATTGATTAAAGATGTTGGCCTTCACCCTCTGGTTCTGAATTCGTAAGGCTGGTGATAGGTTTCTGTGTGTATCAGGCACCAACTCACTGGAAACACCAAAAAATTACATTTGTATGGCACCTTTCATGTCGGGAGGACATCCCGATGCGCTGAAAAAACGCTGAAGGAAATGTGGAGCAGGCTGAGGCCGGAGGCACAAAACATATCATTTAATAATAATACCATGTACAGTACTTTTAGAGTGAAGAAAGAAAGGGTTTGATTTGTGGAGATAAATCCTTGTTTGCAGGTTATCTATAATGTCAAACTACTTGTTGCATTAATACGAAGGGAATTTCAATTGATCAAGACAATTGGTAGCAGAGTTGTTGCTGGATGAATAGTTGTAGCTTCAAGCTCTAGGTCTGGGTTGACATAATAGTGCGATACCGGGAGAGCTGCGATGTTGCAGGTGTTGTCGTTTTGGATGAAATTGAATTGAGGTTTCCTGTAAATTCAGATAAATTGTCTGCAAATAAATCTGTAATTGTACATGTTGTGACTATCATTGAATAATGACTTCATTTTTTTCTTCTAAGGAGGGGTCATTGGAGGGATAATTGTTTTGGGGATCTTTATTGTTGTGGGGGTCCGCCACTATCATTCCAAAAAAAGTAATGGGTAAGATTTATTTAGCATCTGTTTCCCTAACCTTATTACTATCTGACTTAAAAATGATTCCTCAGCTTTGTATTCCATAACGCATTGCTTTTTAACCTAACGTTATGTGTCGAAAAAAGTTCAGACTTACCATCTGGTTTGCGGGCTTTATGCTGTTCAAAAATGCTCCTTATTTAATTGGGTTTTTCCAGTCGACAGGGTTCATCTTGATTTTTACACAAAGTGAGAGATCACTTCTTTATTAGTCCAGAGGATCCCAACCCTTCAATTCTCTTAGATTCCACTGTTATCTACGGAATTATTATTTAATTGGGGTTTTTCAATGAAAGATCCTTCAATCAAAAGCGATTCAACTCCTGTCCTAGATCCATCCCAAAAGTAGTTCTCCTTGACGTCTTTGCCAAGTGTGACCTCACCAGTAAAATAGATATTGAGCTTCAATTAGCCTTAGTTATTTATTGGCCAAAGCGCGCGTAAAGGATCAAGGGATGGTCACACCAACCACTTACAGTATATCCTGTGAAGTGCTTTGAGATGTCTAAGCAACATAAGGGGTTGTTTCAAATGCAAACATTATTAGTAATAATATATGCAATGTCGATCCATTGTAGGCTCTTGCTGGTAAATTTACCCTGTTAGTTACTGAGTTAGGTAAGCCTGTTTCTGCCTGCTGACTGCTACTTTCACAAACTAAATGTGTGCTGTTTAGTTGCTGCCTGTGTGTTATTAATCGTTCACCATCGTCATTATATGTTGGTTTTTACCATCTATGGAAATCATTCACTGTTTTATTTTCTATTTATACCATTGTAATTGAATTTTCATCATGTGTCGTTACATTTTTAGAAATTCTGAGAAAGTCGAGAAAGTTCCTATGAATCCTCCACCCACGGATGTGCAAGCTCGTGGTGGCCTTTGAGCATTGCCTTTAAGTCCACTTTTTAAATTAAAAAAACCACCAAGGTATTCTTTGCAATTGCAGTTTTCAGTAGACTTTCTGGTGAAATTGGTGACGGACTATGAAGTATTATTGGCATGTTCGAACGCTTAATTATTTAGGTTTCTCTCCATCTACCAAGTGCTGTAAATTAATGGCTACCTCGTAAAGTAGAAAAGACTTTCCACCATGACCATTCACCATAAGTACGGTGTTTGTGTATATATGCAGGAGAAGTTTTTGTAGAGGAGTGTGGAAATGGATGATGGGCTCAATTTTCATTTTTTTTTTAACCCGTTCACTGCCCAATTCTCCATTTGCCCACCCAGAGTCCCAATTTTAGGAGCAGCAGCCTTCTTTGGCCTTCAGGTAGGTAAACAAGGGTTGCATTATATTTTTAATTCCCACTTCCTGGGAATCGCTTTTGGCAAGCCTTGATATCCTGTGACAAGGACGCAGGTTCACATTCCGATCTCACTAAAAAATCAGCCGCTTGTTAGCAAGTGCAATGCAGTTGCCTTCCCATAGAAAAGTCCCCAAAAAGAGCCACCCGCAAGCTATTTTAATAGATCCTTTAAAAGAGATTTTTAAAAGTGTTTTGCCCGTTCCTCAGGTGAACTTAATGTTATTCAAAACTAATAAATAATTATTTGACCCCAATGTTTCTTTGCCTCATGGATGTTTGCAGAACCTTATGCAAATTTGCCTCAAAATCAGCCTCTCCCTTTGATGCAATTGTACTGCTTTTGATCTATATCGTTGTTATCTGGAAGTTGTGTGTGTATATTTTAAAAAAGGGACATTTTCCTTTGAAATTTCCATGGGACTGTACCAAAGGTACGATTCGTGGAGCAGTGTATTCATTTTCTTTCCTGTAGTTTCCTTGGCTAGATCCAAACAGTTTGCAGAAAAATTTGGATATCAGTGTTTCAGGCATGGATCACAGAGTTAGATCAGTGTTTTGATTGCGGTGCTCCAGAAAACTGAGCACCCGTGGCATCTGCCACAGACAGATGATTCCTATTAAATTCTGTTTGATAATCAATAATCTAAGCATTTTGTTTACTGTGCATTTGTGTACAATGGTTTAGTAAAAATATAACCACAGTTTGGAGGAAATGTTCAGACCATCAACCTAACTTGAAGTTTGTTCATTCTTTGGTGGTTGATTGTTTATTTGACATTTTTAATTGCTTTTTTTTAAAACAAAACAATGATTGTTTTCCTGTGTTACTGTAATTAATGGTCATACAACTACACAACTGCTAACTTTTCACTGTCCATCAGCTAAATTTGATGACTAACTCATTTCATATTTGTGGAAATGCATTCCTCCTGTTTTATCACTTGTTGTCTTCTAACTCCTAAACCCTTCAGGGTAAGATAACTTGTCTGGATCATTTTTATTAATATTCCACTAGAGGTCTTCCAGGTAATGTTCACTTAACCTGCTTTTCCCAAGAACAATCCCAATTTAACATTTTCTCAAAGTGGATGAAATCTCATTTCATCTTTCCAAGTCCCTTGTGTGTTCCTTTGACGAAGCCTCCGAACACTGATTGGTGTTTTATGTGTGTGCGTGGATATCTTGATGTCATTTGCAACACTTGTGTGATGACGTTTAAGCTGTCCATAGAAGCACAGAACATTAAGGACTGACTTGCTGTTTCATCAAGTCAGACCTCTGATGAACAGGCAATTGGAGATGCCCAAATTGGGTATGGCTTCATCCATCACATCCAATTGAGTTTCCTACCAATTGCCTTCAGGGACACATTAGTACTGTATATACTTTTTTTTTTAAGTATGAAATGCCTCCAATGATGGATGCATGGAAAATTCCCAGGCCTTCCGAGTGACGAAGGAGCGAATCCACAATGCTTCGAATTATTTTTAAGTTTAATCTCTCAGAAGGCACTTACATTCTCTAGTTAATGTTTATGAGGGACCTCGGTGATATTTCACATTGCATGAACCCCTACTTATACTCAGCATGTGGTGTGCAAAATTACAGTGAGTGGCAGTAGATATGTAGTTTTACTGCAGTATTTGTTATTTTACAGACTTGTTTTCGTTTCATATGAAACTAGCCAGTCTGTAGCTCTGGGTATTTTGCTATTTTTTTTTAGTTGAAAAAAAATCCTTATCTGGTTTTCCACTTTAAATCCTTTAGGTATCTGATGCTATCAAAAATGTTAGGTGCCACCTGGCTATCATTTGCATTTTGTTTGTTTATTTTTAGTTCTCTACCCATTCCATAAGAGCACTCGCCTCACAAGTGAGAGGCCTGGGTTCAATTCCAGGCAGGGCAAAACCTTGGGCAAGTTTCGTTACTCCACGCCTGATAATAATCCCTCAAAAATAAACAATAATAAATCGGTCACTTCAATCCACAACTGTTTGTGGGACACTGCTGTGCGCAATTGGCTGCCGCGTTTCACCCACATTTATACAGTCAATTCACTTTCCAGTATATTCTGTGAAACGCTTTGAAACGTCTAGAAGACATGAATACCAGGATTATTATTATTCCAGTTTTCCTCTTGTTGTTGTTGTTTAGTATCCTCTATGATAATATTCTATGTTATTTCAACATGATGCACCTTGTAAAAAAAAATTATTTTCTTTCCACAGGTGAAGAAAACAAACAGCTTCTCGTCCTGGCTGTGCATTTCCTTTGCGTAATACTTTGATAGAAAATTTGAACTGAGGTGTTTTCAACTATGCCTGTAACCATTTGTGGATCAAAGTCTGCGCTTTTCGCCCAATTAATTTGCTGCTGTTTTCTGCAGATGATTTTAAAGAATATGCCCTTACATTTTGGTAATCACAACAACTAAATTTTGGATTCAAGCCGGAGAATAAGTTAGTTTTCCTTACTCCCCACGCCTATCAGTCAGTAAGAATCTGGTTGTTAGTTGATTGGTGGATCGCTTTTTCAGGGGGTAATAATTTCTTCAAAAAATATACTTTGGTCACTCAGTCAACGACTGTTTTTGGGTTACAGCTGTGCACAATTGGCAACTGTGTTTTGCACACAACATATAGTCAATCCACTTTACAATATCCATCTTTGAGGAGTCTCAAAGACATGATGCGGCACCATTTCAAATGCAAGGACTCGTGTGGAGTCCTGTGGCTCAGTGGTTAGAGCACTCGCCTTACAAGCAGGAGACCTGGTTTCATTTCCTTGGGCAAGTTTCCTTACTCCACATGCCTGATAATAATCCCTCAAAAGAAATAATTTTAAAAATTATCATTTTCAATCCATGACCGTTTGTGCAACACTACTGTGTGGAATCGGCTGCCGCATTTTGCCCACAAAGCAGTCAATTTACTTTATAAGATAGTCCGAAGCACTTTGAGGAGTCTAAAAGATGTAAAAAGAATCAAATACAAGGATAATTATTGTATGGAATCATTCTGAATGTAATAAGTTTAATTCAATATTTGCCTTAGTTTTCTTATTCACTGGTTGCTTGAATATGTGCTTAGGTGCAAACGGTTGATTACTGTGCACTAATTTGTGATGTTTAGAGTTTAAATGACTTGATTAGATTTAACCTGTCAGCCCCGAGTGCCAAGCTAGTCCTGTTAAGCACATTGGGACATCCTTCCAATGTGGAAGGTCCTGTGTAATGCAAATTTGGGGTAAAGTGTACATTCCAAACTAGATTTGAAGTACCATTTACGATTGTCAGACTATCTAGCTTAATTCATTTTCATATATGACTATTTGAACTTTTTGGAAATTGAAGTATGAGATGGAAAACTAGTTTACAGCGCTGAAGCTATTTTTCTTTCCACTCTTGTTCTTTGCTGTCTTTTTTTTTCAAGTACACAAACCAAGGCAAGCCACCTGTCCAGTGAACCCAGCTTTTGCCGACTGCTTTTTAAAACACTGCAATATCCCAAACCTCCACTGGATTAGCAGAAGTAAAATGAACCTTTTCAGACCTGTGTTACATTGATGGGGCAAATGGAGCTTTCTCGTGTAATTTGATATGACCAATGTTCATGAATGCTGATCTTATTAATTAAAAAAAAATTAATAAAAAAGATTTTGTAACTTTGCTTTCAACAGGACGGACGAGAAATGTTTAGTGTAGTATATTATTTCAGTTTGATCTGGGATCTCTGCTTTCCAAGTTAAACTGTGGAAAATATGCCTGAGTTTGTGCTGTTTAAATTTACATTTAGATTTGTAAGGTTTTTTTCTTATTTGTTGGATCTTGCGAGTGTGCTGCAAGTGTTATTTTGGGTTCTAAATTATTTTTTTAATGAGCATTGGCTAGAGAGGCCAGATTAGCAGGTCAAATTTTTATTTAAACTTTTGAGTGGTCTCCACTGTTTATTGAATCTTAATGAATTGCGAAGTCCATCTACACATTATATTTCTGATGCACTAAATGATTGCCATTAGGTAGATTGCAACATTGACAGAATGCTAAGCTATTTTAAACTTGCATTTCGTCATTGTAAATCCGATTTAGAAACCAATTTCATTACCTCTGGCTTCAAGTCATTTTTCTTTCTTCCCCCCCCCAACCTTAACTGAAATTTACTGTGATGTTTGTGATAAAAGACTGGTTGTGGCAAGGCTTTTTAAAAGTTCTGTTTGAAACGCCTTGAGTGAGATCTCGCTCCATAGATAATACAGTGTTGTGAGGGTGATTCCAAAGGTGGCGCATGCTTTAACAAGTATCGACAGATGGCTGAGTACGGTGATTCCTTCCAATGGTTTGAATATCATTCTGAGAATATCAACACAACAAGTACTGTAATGGATGTCAAGTGCTGTGGTTTGGGGAGGGAATGGGGGCAGGTGCAACATATCTTTTAAGTTTTATTAATGCTATTTGTATTAATGATATTGGTTTCTAATGAAATCGGGTTCTAATTAGATCGTTTTGAGCCAAGGATCCAGAATGGTTAATGGACTAGTGTGACTGAAGCTAAAGCTAAGTGCCTAAGAAAATGGTTGTTTCCAAAAATATTAAAGAGCAATTCAACATGCAAAAAAGCCTGTGTTTTTTTCTGCACTGAGTACTTGCAGTGTTCATAAGGGACACTAGGGGCATGTTAGCTATTTTAAAGTAAGTTCCTTTGCCCCACTGCTAAACATTCTTGGCAAATAAACTCTTTGTTTATTGATTTGAGGGGCACAAAACCAAACCAACTTCTCTGCCAAAAGAACGGTTAAGTCCTAAGTTTTGACTCCACACGACTTCAATGTCGAAATCCTTGCAATGATCTATGCACTAGATTGTTTTCTGTAACATTGTGGAGATACTACATGTTATCCTAGCGAAGAGGTTGGACTACTAATGCAGGGCAGTTGATTTCCCCTATTATCCCTGTCAAATTATTTGGCTTACAGTTTAAACCATGATCTGCAGAAGTCCCACAGTCTTCTGACGTGAGGCCAGAGTGCTATAAACTGAGCCAATGCCATTACTGCTTCACATCCCAAAACAAGTGCAAATATACTTGTATTCCTACAACTGTTAATGGTAACGACTTTAGGAACAACTGGCAACACTTTGCTGATTGCCAAGTTTCTATCACTACTAAATACCATTTTTAATACAAAGCATCAATCAATCAATCAATGAATCAGTCAAAACTCACATTTATATAACGCCTTTCACATCAAGAGGACGTCCCAAGGCGCTGTACAGTCAGGTAGTGACAAGAGCTGGTGGAGGGGGGGGGGGGGGGAAAGGTCAGGGCAGGATGAAGGAGAGTTGGAGAATTTACTATATTTGTGGGTGAAACCCGGTAGCCAAATTGCACACAGCAATTTACTGTTCGGCACATTTTGAAATTCAGTGAATTTCTGTCTTCCTTGTTTGTACACAGCCAAGACCAGCCAAGAAATATGACAAGTTCCCATTCAAGTCGTTTCAACACAAATAAGATGAAAATAATATAAGAAGCAGCGTCTTTATTTTGATGTAAAAGCGAAGGAAAATTAAACGGCGTGTGAGGAGCATGTAAAACCACTATTTCTATTGAAAGGTTGACCACCACTAACTTAAATGTGGAGTCCTGTAGTTCAGTGGTTGGAACACTCGCCTCACAAGCAAGAGACCGGGGTTCAATTCCCAGCCAAGACCGGACATTGGGCAAGTTTCCTTACTCCACACACACACGTGATAATAATCCTTCCAAGTGGAAACATAATAATTTGGTCACTCGATTCACAACTGTTTGTGGGACACTTTGTCTGCAATTGACTGCTGCGTTTCGCCCACAAAATATACCGTATTCACTTTACAGTATATTCTGTGAAGCGCTTTGAGACAATCCAGAAGACGTGAAAAGCGCTATATCAAATGCAAGGATTATTACTATAAGTAATAATCAGATTTCTGTCCTTCCAGCTTGTTACTTAGCACAGGGATCCCGCAACCACTTTTACTAGCAGCTTAGAAAAATAGCTTCAAACTATTTTTACTGGGGGTTTAAAAAAAAAGCCAGGTCGATTTGCAGTCGTCTGCGGTGTATATAAAAAAAGCAACCAACCAGATGCAATTGGGAGCAAGAGGCATGCAGTGTGTTTGAAAAGACATTGCCTGGGTAACCAATCGAATAGTTTTCTTGCCCTGACTTGTTGGTGGGGACTGTCTCTGAACTTTCTTCTGTTCACATTCACGTTATCTGTAGTTTGCAGCCCCAAACGGAATAAGCTTGTATGTGAGACAGACTGTACTGTCAGTGTGTTTTTTTTGGTGGTGATAGCCCAGGCAGTTAATCAAGAACAAAAGTTACAGCCTCCTGTATCCTGTTACACCCATTCACTCTTACTCTTGCCTGTATATATCGCACTAGCCAGAGAGGAAGAAAGTACATCGTATGATAATATATAAACAGGAAGAAAAAAGAACAAAAGTATGCACACATAGCTTTGCGTTCAGATACAGCTAAGGATTATCTATCTGCATTTGAGTATCTTTTTGGCGATCATTCTGGGAGAGAAAGAGAGAGACAGAGAGAAAGCTTTGGTTTAATTTATCGTGGACAAAAAAGGAGAAAGACTTAAGGAGTTTTACTGTCCTGTCCTGACGTTTCTGCTGGAATCTCCACACCTTTTGGAATTGGAAACCAAGGCTCAAGAGATACATTTAAAAAATATATATATTTTGGGGAAGGAAGTGAGACAGAAGGAGAGAGAGAAAATACTTTGAAATGTGGGGCAAGATTATTGCAGTAGCCACTGTGATGATTTCTGCCTGTCCTGGCCAAGTTGCTGGTAAGTGGAATAGTTTTCAGCCACAATTAAATGTGCAATTTCTTTTTTTGGGGGGAAAAAGAAGCAATTTTCATGATGATATTTTGATGTTAAACACAATCTTAACTGTTTCTGTTGAGTTACTTTTGAGTGCTTTCTGGATTGTGAATTGTGTTTTATGAGTATGTTTTTTGGATGGTAATTTTCTCGCAATATCATGAGCGCCAATTACAAGTCATAATTACAAGTACACAGTTAAATGTTAAAAAAAATGCCTTGGAGCTAGGGAGAATGCATTCTTGCCTTTAGTTTAGCGTCTTATTACTTCGGAAAGTCTGGTAATGCCTCGCAGGAGTTTTCCTTTAAAATAAACTGACATGAGATAGAAGCGAACGATCTCGTTTTACTGTCTCTGTGAATGACTTGACAGCCAGGACAACTCAATCTTGGCTCAGCAACGTCACGCAAGCCGGCGTAAAAGTAAGCCAGTTTCATCTGGGAGAATGTCGGTTAGAATAACAGGAAAATAGAACTTCCTTCTCTTGTCAAAAACTCCGCCGGATATTTCCATATGAACAGACAGACAGAACCCGGGTTTATCACCTCATCTGAAAGACGACAGATGAAACTTTATTCTCCGCCATCTCAAAATGGGTTCCTTTTTTAAAAATAAATAAATAATTCTGTTGCAGTTTAAGAATGTTCAGTGGACTGTTTTCACAGTTGGGTGTCTGACCAACTATTTAGCAACTTTAAGAAATGAACCACCAATTTTAGAATGTACGCATTCCACAGTGTGCACAGAATATTGGGCGTCAGTTTATTTAAAGACAAGAACTTCGAACGCCAACAACACCACGCATTTATATAGTGTCTCTCACAAGAGCTAGGGTCCCAGAGCGCTTGACAGTGGCGGAGCTCAATGCCGTGCTGGGGGGGAAAGAGAGAGGTTGACCATTGGCACGGTCAAAGAGGAAGATCTTCAGGCACGATCTAAAGATGGGGAAAGTAATTCTTTGGCCGAGCCCTCCTACCTCTCTGCCCTCCTTCATCCCATCCCTGCCCTCCCCCACTCCCCCCGTCCACCCCCCCCCCAGTCCTGACCCGCAACCTCCCGACCTCCTGACGTGAAAGGTTCTCTACAAATGTCATTGCGTTATCATGTTGTTCTTGAATAAAATGCAGTGACTGCTGAGTTGAAGAACCACTGTTCGTGGGATCGTGTGACAAAATGTATTTCATCACTTGTGTTTTATCACCAGCGCTCAAATGTATTTCCTTTGGCTGCTTGCCAACAGGCAATGTCTGGAATATTACAATTAGTTGGTGTCGACTCTGGAAAAGCAGAAAGGAGTGGTACATCAACGAGACTTTAAAATTTATTTTCTCTGCTCTTCACTCGCGTGGGTTTTCATAACAGAGGTCTGGAATCCTCACTGAAAACGAAATGTGTTTCAAAAACAGTGCGTCACCATATCTGTACAACGCTGCGAACACTGATAGCCAAAGGCCTAACCGGTCAGGATGGTCCTAGCTGGGCAAGGAGCAGCAAAGCTTGCCAGATAGTGCTATCGATGACGAGCTGATGCGGTTTCAGCTGATTAGACTTCGGCGGTTACCTCAGCTCACAATCTGGAGTCCCTCAAGCCTTGCCTCTTGCCAGCTTGCGCCTAATATTTTCCGGAATTGCGTAAACTGGGGTTCGTCCTTCCAGGGACGTTCGATTCCAACAATCCATCTCTGGGATTTCCATGTGTCAGTGAGAGGTATGGGAATCTCTGCTTGTTTTGGAGACTCTTAACCACGGGGGCGGGTTTCCGTGTGTGTCAGACAACCAGCTGAACCCTCCCCCATGGATATAAGTAAATAAATGAAATAGAAGAGTATTGTACAGTTCTGTGTCTGCCTTTCCCCAGACACTTTGTTAACTTCTGGAATGAATCCAAGTTGCCCATCCCTGAATGGATGACACAGAATCATTGTAAGATTAACACTCGAGCAAGTGACTCACAATTAGCTGTCAACGGGGTGTGGAATCAGATGAAATAGGTTAGGCCTTTGGCTATCAGTGTTCGCAGTGTTGTACAGATATGGTGACGCACTGTTTTTGAATGGTTAAAAAGGTCCACATCTTTTGCAGAACATGGATGGGATTTTCACTGCTAGTTCTCTGCTAAAGACGCAGTAATGAACTGGGGCGAAACTATTTGATCTCACGAATTCCGCAGGTCACGACTGGATCTTCGGATCAGGGATTAAAGGTTCCCAAATCCAAATTTAATTTGCAAAACCAAATCTTGTTTAGAACACGCGAAGAAACAGCTTCCAATTAAAAACCCAAACTAAAGAATGTTCCACTGCCCTTCAACTTAGAGACAGCAATCCTTCAAGTTAAGTCTAAGTGGAATTTCGGACCCTGTCTGCATTCCTATCCACTCTAAACATCAATTAGAAGCGTAGTCGTATTTGTTGTTAGCGCCAATTAAATACATAAAATGATTTTTTTTTAAGCTATAGAGACAATGCCTGGATTGACGGAAGTGAAGTTAAGTAATAATCCTTGCAAGGGAGCCCTGTAGCTCAGTGGTCAGTGGTCTCACACAAACGAGAGACCTGGGTTCAATTCCAGGCAGGGTGAAACCTTGGGCAAGTTTCCTTACTCCACACGCCTGATAATAATCTGTCAATTTAAAAAAAAATCATAAATTGGTCATTTCAATCCACGACCGTTTGGGGGACACTGCTGTGCGCAATTGGCTGCCGCGTTTCGCCCACAATATACAGTCAATTCACTTTACAGTATATTCTGTGAAGCGCTTTGAGGTGTCTAGAAGACGTGAAAAAGCGCAATGCAAGGATTATTAAGGATTATTATTATTTTCATCTGGTGCCCAGAGGTCACTGCAAAATGCTTCACAGGAGTTTAGGTAAAGTGTCGCATGACTGTGTGCTTTGTAGACGAATGCATTGTAGACATTTAGTGCACACAATACAGTATTTGAAATGTTTTTCCCAAAGAAATTAAAAAACCCACAGTCGCTATGGTAAACTTGTTTATCTAATAGCGCGACATCTAAAAACGGGGAAGAGGGTGTCAGCCTGTTTCCATTCACAACACTTCTGGGTCATAGGTTTATGGGTTCATACTGGTTCATATTTTGCTTTGAGAATAGTCCTTGCTGACACACCAGATTAGTACATGGGAATCATCAGCATCATCCTTGCATTTGATATTGCGCTTTTCACATCTTGTGACGTCTCAAAGCACTTCACTGTAAAGTGAATTGACTGTCTATTTGTGGGCGAAACGCAACAGCCAATTGCACATGGCAGTGTCCCCACAAACAGTCGTGGGATTAAATTTTTTTTATTCCTGTGGTTTTTTTTGGACAGATTATTATTAGGCGTGTGAGTGCGGAGTAAGGAAACTTGCCCAGGGGTTCGCCCTGACCTGCCTGGAATTGAACCCAGGTCTCAACCCAATTGAACCCTAGGCGAGTGCTCTAACCACTGAGCTACAGGGGCTTTTCATTCCTGTGTGCACAGTTGCAAAAGCTTCAGTAAATACCCTACCTGTGCAAAGCTGTATATCAATGATTGTAAAAACTGTTGTGTCATTTTTGCAGCTTCATGTATCAATCCTCCACATCTGCAGTTTGCTGAACTGTTGGACCAATATTTGCTGGAACAGAAATTTGAGGTTGGCAGCCACATCACCTATCGGTGTTTGCCAGGTTACACATTCAACAACAGTGAATCAGTTTCTATCGGTTGTCAATCTAATTTAAATTGGTCGGAACCATTGTTCCATTGTGTAGGTAAGTAAGTGTACCATCTGCAGCTCATTTAGTTTTCTTTTAAAAAAGAAACACACTTTCTCCTTAGATTTACAAAAGCCATTCGTCCTTTCGCAATATTGATATGAATTTGGGGAATATTTTTAAGTGGGAAAGGGAAAAGAGAGGTCAGAGGGATGGGGGTGGGTGGGGAGGAGGGGCGGTGGGGGGGCAAGTTCGGTGACGCACAAGTCGATCACGAATCGATTAATTGAGTAAAGAAATTCTAAATGATGGAACTCTTAACGGCTATGAGAATTGGTAACTCAAGAGTTTCTCAGTGACGGGTGTGTACATCTCTCCCTTGATAACTTATCTGGTACTGAACAGCGGACCCAGAGGAAACGGCTTGCCGTTGAAATGGGGTTGGGGGTAAATTCAAAACAAATCTGTGGAAACACGACCTGAGGGAGTGAATAGTAAAGTATGGAACAGTCTCCCTCGGGAGATGGTCGGAGCACAAAGTGTTTGTTGTTTTCCGATCAACCTGGATCATTCCTGTGATTATGTCATCATGCAAGTGTAAATTGTCTAAATCCTGGTTCAAATAACCTATGTGCTCCCTATTTGTGCAGCTATAGATTGTGGACCTCCGGAGGATATACAGAATGGTACTTACACAGCCCCTGATCATTCATTCGGCTTAACTGCTACGTATTCCTGCAATGTTGGGTGAGCATCAAGTCAGTGTCTGTCTCTGTTACAGAACCCAATTGAACGGCACAGATCACAATTCGTCTCAGTTTGGGTTTGGCTCCTGACGGTGGGTTTCCGCGTGCGTCAGACACCCGGCTGACAAAACCCCCAAAATCCGCGGACTGTGGTAACCAGGCCAGTGTTCAATTTTCTGAGGCCAAAATCTGTAACTTTACCCCGAATTATGCGGTTAAAACTAAAATCCCCGTTGGAATGTTTGCACGCCTCCTCCAACTTGTTTTCACGGCAAGTTTGTTTTTCTTTTCACAGGTTTGTTATTATAGGCAGGACAGTAAGACGCTGCACTGCCCAAGGTTGGAGTGGAAGACTTCCAGCATGCCGACGTGAGTAACTTGGATTAGAAAATTATATAAGTATATGTATGTTACATGTGCAATACATCAAAGAAACTTGCAAGAAATCCAGCCCCCTTTTCTCCTTCTAGGAAAATACTTTTTGTTGCAATTCCCAATCACCATGATGATGTCTTCTTGTTTACAACGCTTGATTAATTGGTATTTTAACAGACTGTGTTATGAATGACCTGAAGAAAAGCGCATCATTGAAGGGTTTTGAAGAGGTCAAAACCACTTAAAATAATAATAATAATTAGCGTATCAGGTCTTCCAGACGCCCCAAAGCGCTTCACAGAATATATTGTAAAGTGAATTGACTGCGTATATTTTGTGGGCGAAACACGGCAGCCGATTGCTTTCACCAGAACATTGATATATTCCATTTTCACAGGTGTTCGCTGTCTTAAACCTGAACCGGTTGCAAATGGCAAAATAAAGGCAGGATTTCGCGATTTATATCTGTACCAGAACTCCATCGAATACGAGTGTGATGCAGGTTACCAACTACTTGGTGACAGTGTAATCACATGCACAAGCCGACGCATCTGGGATCTGCCAACACCCACCTGCCACCCCAGTAAGTCTCTAGCTGCTCTCCTTCAACTTTCAGCGCTGTGATATCCCGTGGATAATGCTCTCGCCCTCGCGATAGTGAGAGGACCCGGGTTTGTTTCCCGGCTGGGGTGAAAGCTTTGGCAAGTTTCCTTACCCCGCCACTGCGAAGTGCTCCTGGATGCTAACTAAGTTGTTATTGTTACTCCATGTGTATCTAATAATAATAATAATCCTTGCATTTGATATAGCGCTTTCCACATCTTATCAACGTCCCAAAGCGCTGCACAGAATTTACTGTAAAGTGAACTGACTGTATATATTTGTGGGCAAATATAATCTGGTTACCTTAGCAGTAAGTAGGAACCCAAGGTTTCTGATCGCTACTAACGTAATACTACGCAAGAATTAGTTCAGCTTAACATCTTAACGGTCCACGTATCATTCTCCCCAAACTGGTGGAAATTCAGTTGTGAATGAGAACGCCCTGCCTCCCGACAGCTGTATTGTGTGTCATCCTAACCAGTATCCATGTAGCAAAAGCTCGTTGACCCGCAATGAATTTCCATCGCGACTTTAAAGCTCAACAAGGGCTTCTTTCGGGGATAGCCGAATGCACTGCCTGTTTCCTCACACATGTTTTCAATGAGCGCAGATTGTTTCTCTCTCAGGCTACATTGCTCACAGATGTTTTAGGGAGTGCTATCACGAAACGTCGTCTATAGAATTTATTTTCCATTCTGCACATAGCTTCCAGTCTCAGGGGTGCTTATTCAAGTCCCACGCGTCCAGGTCAAAAATGCTTGGCTTCATGTGTAAACTGCAGTATAACCTTTGCTGAAGGAATTCGGAAGTTTATCAGGTATTAAGGAGTTAAAAGAGTCTTTCTCCACGCCTGCCAGTTAATGCCGTTCCTTCCACTTTACCAGTAAACGGTACACATTTCTTTGAGTTTTCATTTTTCATAAAAAATGGATGAAATCATATTCCTCTGTAATGTTGGCAACAGCGAATCCACGGTGCAGTAGTTTGCCACTGGCCTTCGCAGTTTGGTATGTGTTTTATGTGTTTAATCGTGGCCTCCCTCCCTCATTGAAACCCCCCCCCCACTCGCAGTACAAGTTATCTGCACAGCACCAGACACAGCGTTCCTGGAATGCCTTCATGTGAAAGGCCAGAATTAGTTTGAAACTCCTGAAGGACGACGACAACAAAACGACACAAGACACACATTTGGCAACGATCCCATCTGAAATTCTGATTATCAATTGGAATTTATTTCTGCCTCAATCACTATGGCCCACGGATGTTTTATTGAGTGGTTTGTGGACCCTACCCCCACCCCACGAGGCATCTTGCCACTGTATATGGTTCTATAATAATTGTTTTCCATTCCTAAGCATAGCCTGGATGCCTTGGGTTTTACATTTGTTCCATATTCTCAGGCCAAGATCCATTGTTTGATATATTGTAAAACCTCCACTCTTTTGCTCCTAGACATCGGCTGCTCTGTTCAATCCTAGCTTGATATTTCTTTTGCCAGAAGAAATGGAAAGTATTAATAATAATAATAATAATAATCCTTGCATTTGATGTAGCACTTTTCACATCTTATCAACGTCTGAAAGCGCTTCACAGAATATACTGTAAAGTGAATGGACTGTATATTTGTAGACGAAACGCGGCAGCCAATTGTGCACAGCAGCGTCCCACAAACAGTCATGGACTGAAATGGCCAATTTTTATAATTGTGGTTTTTTTTTTGAACGGATTATTAGAAGGCACGTGGAGTAAGGAAATTTGCCCAAAGTTTTGCCCTGACCTGCCTGGATTAAATGGCAAATAACAACAACAAAATTACATTTGTAGAGCGCCTTTCACGTCGGGAGGACATCCCAGGGTGTTGAACAGTTCAGGGGTCAGGACCCGAGCCGGTTGGTGGGTGAGGGTGGTGGGGGAGTGGGGAGAGGCAGGGTTGGGATGAGGGAGGGCAGAGAGCGAGTAGGGCAGCTGAAGGCACGGTTGAAAGGGAGGGTCTTGAGACCGGCCTTGAAGGAGACGAGGGAGGGAGTAAGGCTGAAAGGATTGTGGGATGGACTTTCAGAGCCTGGGTGCGGAGATACTGAAAGCCGCCGGGCACCGATGGTAGGGCAGGTTGGGCAGGAGGCGTGGAGCAGGCCGGAGCCTGCCGAACGGAGGGAGTGGACAAATAATTCCCAGCGCAGTGTCGTGTGTGTCAGCCTAGACTGGAGGAATGGCTCTCATCTGTTTCTGGGAAACTACATCACTGACCAAATAATCCAACCCTATAAATAATACAGTCAGGAATTGTGTTCATTCCCCACAACCTAGCTGCTGGATATGTTATTTTCTGCTGGAACAAAAGGCGACAGAGCTGTGTGACGCATGAATCCTTCCCTTGTTTCCACAACCAACTCCACCGCTGTGCACTTTGTTTAATTTACAGAGAGAAAAATGCCTCTTGTCATCCTGGCTTTCTCTACCCCGCTCCTGCCCTCCCCACCCCACCCCTTTGCTGGACAGCTGTGCCATCATCGTTCAAGATTGAACGATGGATTTCCAGATATTAATTTATCTCAGAACTCATTTACTGTGGGCACCAGAATTAGCTACAGGTGTAACCCAGGCTTCCTCTTGGCTGAAGGAATATCCCCAATTATCACTTGCCAGGCTGATACATCTTGGACAGCAATTAGGACACAGTGTGAAGGTAACTGATAAGTATCTCGGACACTTTTTTTCCTCCCAAGTTCCCAACTCTGTTGACGCCTCTTCTGTGGGAAACGGAGAATTCTTTTGTACAATTCCATTTTCTGCAATGTCACGATGGTAAGTGTGATACGAGAACAGTGAAAATTCTGAGGTTGTTCAGCCATAGCCGGATCTTGATCGTCTCTAACTGTTGTCCCACATGAATTACCCTTCAGTGTTGGTAATTCCACCATCCCTTGATCTGCTGGAGGTGTGCGCCTACTAGCTTCTATCTTACTACCACTGGTCTCTTTTGGAGAGGTTGGTGTACAGTACGTCAATACATCTTCAGGCTTCAACAGTCAGCTCGAAAATACTGGTTCAATGCTCCATCGAGTTCAGTCTATGATTGTAATCATGAGTGCACATCTGTGCTCACGGAAATGGTGTTTCAATGCAACCGGAAGGCTTAGTTGACATCAGGGGTTGTGACAACGAAATATTTTGAAAGTGGTGTGGTTTCTTTTATTTTGCTTTTCTCTGAATTGAAATCCAATTTTTTTGCCCTCCCCACCCCACCCCTTTGCTGGACAGCTGTGCGATCTTCAGACGCAGGCAGAAGGCTGACATAATATCAAATAATATTTAATATAGCGCTTTTCATGTCTTCTAGACTTCTCAAAGCGCTTCACAGAATATACTGTTAAGTCAATTGACTGTATATCTGTGGGCGAAACACGGCAGCCAATTGCGCACAGCAGCGTCCTCCACAAACGGTCGTTGATTGAACTGACTAATTTTATTATTGTGGTTTTTTTTTTGGAGGGATTATTATCAGGCGTGTGTGCGGAGTAAGGAACCTTGCCCAGGGTTTCGCCCTGACCTGCCTGGATTTGAACACAAGGTCTCACGCTTGTAAGGCGAGTGCTCTAACCACTTTGAGCTACAGGAGCTCCACAAATGAACATTGGAATGGATACCATTCCTTCGCTACCGGGCGTTGGCTCCTGCCGTACAAAGGAAAGGAAAAATCCTGTGTAAATTTGTTCACTCTCAGCGTCTCACTATGAACCCTTCCCGACCTCTGCTATTTTTTTTTACAGTTTCAAGTACCACTGTCTATAATGAAAACCTCCTCAATACCGTTGCCAACACAACTATCGACGGAATAATAGATCAAACCACAGCGAGCTTCCAGCAACCCAGAGCAACAAGTACTGTCGGCTACAACAACTCACTTGACAACTGTGAGTACTTAACTCAATGAGCAGAAGGCATCAAGGCCTGTGATACGGTGCCTTATCAGGTCGTTGAGACGTCTCAAAGTGCTTCACAGAATATAATGTAAAGTGAATTGACTGTGTATTTTTCTTCACGAGGGAGAGAGTGTGGGGGATAAAGAAGACTGGGAGTGTGGGGGATGACATTGGGAAACAACAACTAGAAACTGGAACTCAGAGATGTGAGGGAAGTCTACAGTCTGAAGCAAATATATTATTTTTTTTATATGACAGTTATTTATATTGATTATTGCCAGTGAGTTAAATGTGTGTAGAGAGGATATTTCTGGGAAGCACAGTGCCAAAACCAAATGTAATGTGAATACTGTACTGTAATGTAAAATTTATTATTTCAATACCGCAGTATCTGAATAATCTCTAGTATTTTGTTTAACATTCTTGAGGGTAAAAAAGGAAGCCTGCACAATGGCCGATTGATAATAACAATAATCCTTGCATTTGATATAGCGTTTTTCATGTCTTCTAGACGTCGCAAAGCGCTTCACAGAATATACTGTAAAGTGAAGTGACGGTATGTAGGTGGGCGAAAAATATTTTTCAATGAAAAATAGCTCCACTTTCCTTGAACCTCCAACTGAGAACTGCGAGCTTGCACCTGCATGTGAAACGGCAGCTCAGCTAAAATTATTCCCCCAAAAAACTTATTCCACAACTCACACACAGTCAATCCACTTTAACAGTATATTCAGTGAAGCGCTGTGAGACGTCTCACCGACGCGATAAGGCGCTATGTCAAATGCAAGGATTATTAATATTATTATTCTAAAGGGTTTGGCGTCATCGCGACTGGCAGAGAACAGCTGTTGAAGGTCTCTAACAATGAAATGTGAAGTTCACAGACTGTTGTATTTACTGACACCTAGGATTTTTTCCCATTACAGTAGTTGGCATCATCAAAACGTGGACGAGCACAGATTGTTTTCATTAGTATGTTAATGGTTTAGAATAGTTCCTTCTGTTGGAATCAGAGAATGCTTAAACGACTGGGAAAATGTGCCCAAAAATCTTTGCTACAGACCTCGAGGGAAATCCTGTTATATTTGGATTCAGGCAAAATTGCAGGGTTTGGCAGCAGTCCATCCATTTTTGTTGTCGTTTTATATATTTTCGCTGGTTATTCCCGTCTACCACTTTGCTTTGATATTGACCTGTATGAATACCAGGGGCTGCTTTTTTAAAAAAAACACAGGAAAGGTGGGAAATGCACGATAAGTCACTCAACTGCTGGACAATAGTACTGCACTTGCATTTTGTAACTAATATAATAATAAAGAATAATAATCCATGCATTTGAGATAGCGCATTATCGTGCTGTTGAGACATCGCAAAGCGCGTCACAGAATATACTGCAAAGAGAATTGACAATAATATATTTTGCGGACGAATCGCGACAGTCGATCGCGCACAGCAGCAGTGTGTGTGTGTGTGTGTGTGTGTAAGGAAATTTTCCCCACATTTCACGCTGCAGGGACAGCGCCTTTCGTGTTGGGAGGGACATCTTAAAGTGCTTCACTGGTTTCAATATAAAGTCAAGTAACTCTATTCTGTAGGCCAATGTGGCCAATCTGCAGCCAACAATGATCCACAAACAGCCACAGAGTGAGTGAGTGGAAGGAGGGAGGGAGGGAACAATTTATTGTTAACCAGGTCACTGGTACAATCTAACCATAGACTATACACAAAAAATTCCCCCGAGATTGCCCCACTTCATACTATTTCTTGCTCATCAAAAAAAAAACTCAAGCGGTAGGTTTTAGAGTAGAAGGAGGAGATTATCGAAGCCAAAAATATGCACAGTATTGTCAGTCTCTAACCATAAAAAGAAAGCAGAGCTTTGAATTTCACGAATGACATATGGTGCGTTGGTAGGGACGGCAAATAATATAAAGGAAATCCTCCTGAGACACAATTCTCTCTTTTCCTCTCTCTGCCTTGCAGATACCGGCTCCTCTGCTGCCAAACAAAAGTGGGCATATGTTGGTAAGAGCATCATTTAGAATAAGCTGCTGTACTGTGTTTAGCGGGGAGGAGGCATTGATTAGCGAGCAGTTAACTTTGAAGACGAACCGGCCTATTATTTCGCAGTTTTTGTGTGATTTTTCTCACGAGGCAAGTGCTCTAAACAATATGTTACCAACGTGGACACATTAATACACATTATTAATCTAGAGTGGCTGCCAGCATCGATGTTAAACGAATGCAGAGTTGATCTTAATTTTCCTCCTCGTTTTCAACGAGGTTCAGTGAGTGGTTACGGCCCGTGACACTGTCCTAATCAACATTCTTCTGGACCCACAAGGGGTTGTTGAGGCAAATAGCATGGATAATAATAATAATAATAAATAAGAAGAAGAATCCTTGCATTTGATATCGCGCTATTCACGACTTCCAGACGCCTCAAAACGCTTCACAGAATATACTGTAAAGTGAATTGACTGTATATTTGTGAGCGAAACGCGGCAGTCTATTATGCACAGTAGCGTCCCGCAAACAGCCGTGGATTGAAGTGACCAATTTATTACTGATTTATTTAGAGGGATTATTAATGATAATAATAATAATCATCCTTACATTTACATAGCGCTTTCCACGTCTTATCGACGTCTCACAGCGCGTCATGGAATATCAGGCATGTGGAGTTAGGAAACTTGCCCAAGGTTTCGCCCTGCCGGGAATCGAACTCTGGTCTCTCACTTACGAAGCAAGCGCTCTAACCACTGAGCTACGGGACTCCATACAAATTTTTGTGTGACTGTTGCTTCAAATACACTCCTTAATTCTCCCAGTGACAATCCTGCTCTTCGCCTGCCTTGCTACAGATCCTCAACAGTGAACATTATTGTCTGTAGCGATTGCAATGATCCTGTAGGTATTCTAATGTATTTTTGGGTTGCAGGAGGGCTAGGCTTCATTCTTATCATTGCTGTAGGCATCATTGGCAAGAAGTATTATAATCGAAAGCAGGGGTAAGTTTTGGAGTTCCTCTCACCTACAGACTACAGTACAATGCAAACTTACGTTTATATAGGGCCGTTTACGTCAGGAGGACGTCTCAAAGTGCGTAACAGAACGGGCACTTCATTATTTCTGCCAAGCTTTAGCGTTGTTTGTCCAGCTAGGACCACAATGCCCACGAGGGCTGTGGCTATGGCGTGCAACAACAACAAAGTTACATTTATAGAGCGCCTTTCACGTTGGCTATGGGGTAGGTGTGTGCGATAGCATATTCATCACATGCTAATTCTTTGTTGTTTTGTTGTTTGTTTTATCACTCAGCTCTTATAACACAAAGAGTAAACATGCAGTGTACCCCAAGGACGAGGAGCAATCAGACGTGGGGAAGACATCTCAAAGTGCTTCACAGGACTTAAAGGGTAGTGTGTATAAAGAACAGAGTAGTGTGTAGAGTGTAGACTAGTCGTGTAAAAACTGTACGGCAGTGTGCAACGTGTAATGTGTATTTTTGTACCTGAATGTAGCATCCAATTTTGCACGCACAAACGCAACATCATAAGGATCCCTAGAGATACAATTCTCTGTCTTCCTCCTGTGAGCTGCCACAGTAATAATATTAATAATCCTATCATTTGGATATAGCACCTTATCATGTCATTGGGATGCCTCAAAGCGCTTCAGATAGTATATTGTAAAGTGGATTGACTGCGTATTTTGTGGCGAAACGTGGCAGCCAATTGCAGAAGGACAGTGGTGGTTCGAGTGACCAAATTTTTTGTATGTGTTCTTTTTTTTTTTGGAGGGATTATTACCCCCAGGAAAGCGATCCGCCAATCGACCACCCCGGAAAGTGATCTGCCAATCAATTAACAACTAGGTTCCTACTTACTGCTATCTCAACAGAGGTGTGTGTGGTGTAAGAAAACTTGCCTATGGTTTCACCCAGCCCGAGAATCGAACCTGGGTCTTCTCACCTGCGAGGCGAACAAACTAACCACTATGCCACGAGACTCAAAAATAATATAATAATGTTACAGCGTATAGTATTACCTGTATCCAGGTTGGGAAACAAGACTATATGGAAGTTTGCTCTGCTTTTTTTTTACAAAAACCCAAAAATGAAGTTTGCCATTTACTGTAAGTGCATTTTGCTTCTGCCGCTGGTGATATAGTGAATTTAAAATGTCTTGAATATTTTATAATTGGTTTTTAATTATAATTCTTCAGCAAAACGTGAAGTGTATTAAATCTCCCTCTCTTTGTAATAATACAGACACACAGAAAATATTTCAAAGAGTCTCCTTGTTTCATGTCTACTGTGCTGAACTCACTAAGCTCATGACAAAACAGCAGACGATAAAATTACACTAGTGTGACATTTGCTCAATTCATCTGAAGGATCAGAACCCTCCCCCACACCCCCCACCCCCCAATTTCTTGGTTGGACTTACACCAACCTTCGCCCAGCATCGTAAAATAATTCTAACAGACTCCTCCTTTTCCAATTTAGATGGCTTTACTTCACCGAGAATCAGATCAGTGTAGCCCGTGACAACCGATGAGTGAATTGCAAACCGATGCCATTTCGCAAGTTTCAATTCTGACACTCCCATTGCTAACATGCGGTTTGAACTATTTCCAAAGCTTCCTCCAATACGTCGAGGGCTTTGATTTCAACTTGAAGAAGTTTAGCCTCCTCTGCTATCATGTTCTGTTCCTCCGTGATGCTCTGTCTTATCAATCCTAAAATCTCTGTGGTTTCCGAGGGTTCCTCATTGGCTGGAAGCTCTGGGAGAGAAAAAGAGTTGGGAATTTGATTTGGAGAATGAACTATAATGTCTTGCCAGGTATTGCCAGCGCTAATACCATTCACATGTTGGATATTTTTCCCATTGCTGGGAGTAATTGCCAGGATCAAAATTGCAAACAGAAAGAATCTCGGATTAAATTGAGATCCAAAATGTATCCACCACTACATTGTCCTTCATCAACATGCCCCTGACCAAATTGTTCGAATTTGAACATTTGGGAAAGTTTAGGTTCTCATCTTTCCTTACGTTGTTACATTGAAGAACAGTTGAGTTACCTGGAACGCACACAGGTCCCGGCGCAAACGTACTATCTTCCCTACATTCGACGGTATCTTCGCCAACCATTCGAAAACCTTCATGGCATTTGTAGACAATTATCTCACGATACTTGTACGAGAATTGAATATTTCCCTTTATCATTCCGTTTCGGATGGAAGAATAGGGATGCCCACATTGAACAACTGTCAAGAGAGCAGAGCATTCATTGGTTTTGAATCGAGGACAAGTTGGTTTCACACGGATTGAAATAGTATTATAAAAGTTCAATTTGAAGGAAAACATTGCAAGTAAATTCACCAGCTGTTTGTGGCACAAACTTGAGAACAGAATGGAATAGATTAACATGTATATTTTGTTCTTCCCAACTTCAGCAGAAATGGCTAATTCCAATCTTATAGTCAGTACCTTTGCATTGTGGAGGATTACCACTCCATACACCATTCGCCTGGCAATGAATTGTGTTTTCACCGATCAATGTATATGTAGGATTACATGTAAACACTGCTGCACTTGGATATACCCAGAAATCTTGAGATGGATGTGGAGTTCGTCCATTTTGGATTGGCGGAAGATCAGGACATGCCACAGCTGGGGGGAAATAATTTAGTAATGTATGATCTCCATTGCTTTCAACCTTACATTCTAAATCTTCAGGCAACTTAGTGGCACCGTTCAAGGCTGCACCAACAAACCATCACACAACAAAATGTAAGTGCCCTACTCAGTCAATGCTCTCATCTGGGTTGCTTTCTTCAGAGATGTTCAAAACAATGCCATTCATGAATGAATAACCAGGGAAAGATCGAATTGAATTTCCACATTCCACATAAATCATGTTTAATCACGATGAAACCTCTTAAGAGTATTTCTTAATAAAACAGAAGTTTTACTCCCCCAACAAAGTTAGCATTCAGCCACTTGTTTTGTCATTTGATGAATTGTTGAAAGAACCTGAATCTGGTCAGCATAGTCCTTTTGGTAGCAATACAGCACCAGTTTACATGTAGATGTGAAATGTACTCAGTATGTAAACCTTACATTTGGCTTGATAAACATGGCTGTACAGTAGTTAGCTGGTAATATGAAGGAGAGATCATATATTTTAGTCACGCTCTGTGCTGCATTTTCATTTAATGAATGAAGATTTACAGCAAAATCAACTCGAGTTGATAGTGACAAGTGCATAGATTGATGTTCAGGCATTTTAGAGATCATGCCATACACCAAATAATAACCATTGCTTTTGATAGAAGCACATAGTGTTGAGACATTGGTGATATCAGCTGCTATATCAAATATTCTAGTACTGTTGTATTGGAAGCATTTATGGAAATCAAATGCAACAAACATTCCAGACATTATAAATTCATTTAAATGTTGTTCATTTATTTGGTATAAAAACACACTTCAGTGCTGCAGGAAATATGGAAACATAACTTACGATCACAGTATGGGGATCTGCCATCCCAACCCTCAGCTATACAGTTTCGTATAGGTTGACCAAGCATCGCATATCTACAAAGAGAAAACAAGGTACAGTATTGAAGTGAGACCAAAGATATAATAGTTTCCTCTTAAAAAGCAAGCCAACAGTTATATTTGTAAATTCACAATATTGAGACCTGAATCCACAGCAGTCTTGTCATTCCACTCTAATCCCCTCTTACCCCACACCTTCTTTCTCACTATATCTGCATCTTTTTTGGACGCAGGTTTGAAGAACCAGTGCCTGGAATCCACGTTGTTTGGCTTGCAGAGAGGATAGCAGCTTAAAGGCTAAGACCAATCAACTAACAACTGGATTGCTTATTGCTAACAGAGATGTCTGGAGTAAGGAAACTTGCCCAAGGTTTTACTCCAGTCTGGAATGTACCTAGGTTCCTTCACTTCTGCTGCAGGACTCCAAATATGACCAACCCTTACAACAGAAAACAAGCTAAGATCTTGATTTTAATTCTATTCCCATTCCAATTTAACGTCTTTGAGCCATCTTTCCTGATCAACACCCTTGCCTGTAATAATTCCCTGAAATTGCCGGGACCAGTGGCGCTCATCATGTAAGGAGAAACAGAGTAGTGAGAACCACGGATGAATACTTACCCTTCATCACAACGATATGTAACTCTGCCACCAAAAACAATAGATGTTGTTTGATAAGAGCCATGCTCAATATCTGGCGGGGCACCACAGCTTCTTGCTTCATGGAAAATAAATTGGAAACAAAAAAAATTGGATTTCAATTCAGAGAAAAGCAAAATAAAAGAAACCACACCACTTTCAAAATATTAAGTTAGTTGTCACAACCCCTGAAGTCTAGTCTCAACTAAGCCTTCCGGTTGCATTGAAACACCATTTCCATGTGCACAGATGGTTCCTTCACTTCCTGCACTCATGATTACAATCATAGACTGAACTCAATGGAGCATTCAACCAGTATTTTCAAGCTGACGGTTGAAGTCTGAAAATGTATTGAAGTACACAAACCTCTCCAACAGAGACTAGTGATGGTAAGATAGAAGCTATTATGCGGACACTTCCAGCAGATCAAGTGATGGTGGAATTACCAACCCTAATGAGCAAGTCATGTGGGAGAACAAATAGAGTAAAGCAGTAAATAGTGAGGAGGATTGTAGCAGACTGCAAGAGGACATTGACAGAATGGTAAAATGGGCAGACACATGGCAGATGAAGTTTAATGTGGAGAAATGCAAGGCAATGCTTTTTGTGAGGGAGAATGAGGAGAGGCAATATAGGCTAGATAAGGCAATCTTAAGTAGGGGTGAAGGAACAGAGAGACCTGGGGGTTTATGTAAGTAAATCTTTGAAGGTGGCAGCACAAGTAGATAAGGCTGTTAAGAGCACATACGGGATACTAGGCTTTAGAAATTGGGGCATAGAGTACAAAAGTCAGGAGGTTGTGATTAACCTGTTTAAAACGCTGGTTAGGCCTCAGCTAGAGTACCATTGTTCAGTTCTGGGCACCACACTTTAGAAAGGATGTTAAAGCATTGGAAAGGGTGCAAATGAGGGACTTTGGTTATGAGGAAAGGTTGGAGAGGCTAGGATTATTCTCATTGGAGCAGAGATGGTTACGAGGAGACCTAATAGAGGTTTTCTAAATCATGAGGCGATTCGATAGGGTAAACAGGGAAAAGTTGTTTCCACTGGTGGGCGTGCCAGTGACCCGAGGTCACAGAATGAAAATAGTTGCTAAAAAGAAGCAAAGGAGAAGTCAGGAGAAATTTTGTTCACGCAGCGAGTCGTTCGAATTTGGAATGCATTGCCTGAAAAGGTGGTCGGAGGCCGATTCGATAACATAGTTTAAAAGAGAGGTGGATGGTTATTTGGGGAGGACGGGTTTGCGGGGTTTATGGGGAGAGAGAGAGAGCCGCGGAGTGGATTGACTTTGAATAGCTCTTTTCAAAGAGCCGGCACAGACTCGATGGGCCGAATGGCCTCCTTTTGTGCTGTAAAATTCTATGATTCTAGAGACGATCAATTATGACGAAACAACCTCCCAAAGTTTCACTGTTCCGGTGTCTCACTTAACACAGTGGTGTTCTATTGCAGAAATGGAACTGTACGTAGACAACTGACGTTTCCCGCATAAGAGGTGTCAACAGAATTGGGAAGCGACAAGGAAAAAAAATAAGATACTGATTAAGTTACCTCCGCAAACTGTCACAAGCGCTGTCCAAAATGTATCAGCCTGGCAAGTGATAGTTGGGGATTTTCCTTCAGCCAAGAGATAGCCTGCGTTACACCTGTAACGAATTGTGGTACCCTCAGGAAATGAGGGCCGAGGTGACACAATACCTGGAAATCCGTTGTTCAATCTCGGGGGCTGAAGACAATCACCTCCTTGAAAACAAATTCTAGATTCAACCGTATTTCACCATCATTCTTCCAGTCACATTCAAACCCTCCTCTCTTTACGTACAAGACTTGTTTTTTTTATATACCAATAAACGATCACAGAACAAAGCGTTTCTCCTTCTCGTTCGGTGCCATACATTAACGTAGTATAGAGCATAGGCTACTACAGGGAGTCGCATTGCAAACTAACACAAACTTCTCCAATTAGCCCTGGAAATTGCTATGTTGGCGGCAGACAGGTGCGCATAGAGGTTTTTTTTAAAAATGTGATTAATACAAACAAGATTTTTTTAAAAAAAGTGATACATATTCTGGTTTTTAAGAAGATGCGTCCAAAACATTGCGATTAATTGGTGAGGATGTGCAAGACTAGCAAGGTCCATAGTAGCCTCACATGTACGTATTTATGTGATTGTTTTTTTGTTGGGAAGTCTTTAGTTCATGCTTTTGAAAATCTACAGAAGTAGAGCTAGAGACTCATAACAAAGCAGAATATGTGAGCAAGAGAGAGAAAGGGAGATAGAGAGAGAAAATTGCAGGCTGTAAATAAACAAAAAGTATTTGCATAGAATGATATGGCAGGGCCTTAGTCCATTTGGCATAAATAGTCATTTATACACCCCATGCATTCCACCACTACATTCTCCTTCATCAACATGCCCCTGACCAAAGTGTTCAAATTTGCACTGGTTGGTGATAATTCTATTGTAAAAGCGATAAAAGATTTAGGAAAGTTTAGGTTCTCATCTTTGCTTAAGTTGTGACATTGAAGAACGGCTGAGTTACCTGGAACGCACAGAGGTCCCGGCGCAAACGTACTATCTTCTCTACATTCAACGGTATCTTCGCCAACCATTCGAAAACCTTCATTGCATTCGTACTTAATTATATCCCGATACTTGTGCGAGAGTCCAAATCCTGCCATTACCATTCCGTTTTGGATTGGAATATCAGGAAGCAAACATTCAACAACTGTCAAGAGAGCAGAGCATTCAATGGTTTTGAGTCAAGGAGAAGTTGGTTTCACATGGATTGAAATTGTATCATAAAAGTTCAATTTGAAGGAAAACATTGCAAATAAATTGTACCTTTGCATTGTGGAGGTTTACCACTCCATGTACCATTCGCCTGGCAATGAATTACGTTTTCACCGATCAATGTATATGTAGGATTACATATAAACACTACTGCATTTAGATAGTTTAGGAATTCTTGAGGTGGTTGAGGAGTTTGTCCATTTTGGATTGGCGGAAGATCGGGACATGCCACAGCTGGGGGGAAATAATTCAGTAATGTATGATCTCCATTGCTTTCAACCTTACATCCTAAATCTCCTAAAGGCAACTTAGTGGCACCGTTCAAGGCTGCACCAACAAACTATCACACAACAAAATGCAAGTCCCCTACTCAGTAAATACTCTCATCTGGGTCGCTTTCTTTAGGGATGTTCAATACAATGGCATTCACATAACCAGGGAAAGATCGAATTGAATTTCCACATTCCACATAAATCATGTTTAATCACGATGAAACCTCTTAAGAGTATTTCTTAATAAAACAGAAGTTTTACTCCCCCAACAAAGTTAGCATTCAGCCACTTGTTTTGTCATTTGATGAATTGTTGAAAGAATCTGATTCTGCTCAGCATAGTCCTTTTGGTAGCAATACAGCACCAGTTAACAAGTAGATGTGAAATGTACTCAGTATGTAAACCTTACATACATAGGAGCAAGGCCATGGAGGGCTTTGAAGGAAAATAAAACATCGACCCTTTGGATGTTACCCTGAGCTAGTTCTTGCTATGGAATCTCAGAGAATAACTCTCACATTATCCACGGGATATCACAGCGCTGAACTTTAAAGGAGAGCAGCTGGAGACTTACTGGGGTGGCAGGTGGGTGTTGGCAGATCCCAGATGCGTCGGCTTGTGCATGTGATTACACTGTCACCAAGTAGTTGGTAACCTGCATCACACTCGTATTCGATGGAGTCCTGGTACAGATATAAATCGCGAAATCCTGCCTTTATTTTGCCATTTAAAACTAGTCCAGGATCAAGACAGCGAACATCTGTGAAAATGGAATATATCAATGTTCTGGTGAAAGCAATCGGCTGCCGTGTTTCGCCCACAAAATATATGCAGTCAATTCACTTTACAATATATTCTGTGAAGCGCTTTGGGGCGTCTGGAAGACCTGATAAGGTGCGGTATTACATATGCTAATTATTATTATAAGTGGTTTTGACCTGTTCAAAACCCTTCAATGATGCGCTTTTCTTCAGGTCATTCATAACACAGTCTGTTAAAATACCAATTAATCCAGCGTTGTAAACAAGAAGACATCATCATTGGGAATTGCAACAAAAAGTATTTTCCTAGAAGGAGAAAAGGGGGCTGGATTTCTTGCAAGTTTCTTTGATGTATTGCACATGTAACATACATATACTTATATAATTTTCTAATCCAAGTTACTCACGTTGGCATGCTGGAAGTCTTCCACTCCAACCTCGGGCAGTGCAGCGTCTTACTGTCCTGCCTATAATAAAAAACCTGTGAAAAGAAAAACAAACTTGCCGTGAAAACAAGGTGGAGGAGGCGTGCAAACATTCCAACGGGGATTTTAGTTTTAACCGCATAATTCGGGGTAAAGTTACAGATTTTGGCCTCAGAAAATTGAACACTGGCCTGGTTACCACAGTCCGCGGATTTTGGGGGTTTTGTCAGCCGGGTGTCTGACGCACACGGAAACCCACCGTCAGGAGCCAAACCCAAACTGAGACGAATTGTGATCTGTGCTGTTCAGTTGGGTTCTGTAACAGAGACAGACGCTGACTTGATGCTCACCCAACATTGCAGGAATATGTAGCAGTTAAGCCGAATGAATGACCAGGGGCTGTGTAGGAACCGTTCGGGATATCCTCCGGAGGTCCACATTCTATAGCTGCACAAACAGGGAGCACATGGGGTATTTGAACCAGGATTTAGACAATTTGCATAAGGATATAAGTTCACCTTCCACCATCCTGGCAGTCGCTTGCACATGTCATGTCTCAAACTATTTATTGTATGTATCCCAGGATCTTATTTCCTATCCAGGTTAATCTTAGACAGAATCATCACATTCTGTTGCTTTGACCATTACCCTAGGGAGCCTGTCCCGTATATTTTGTTATCCACTCCCTCAAGCAATGTTTCTGCAGACCTGTTCAGAATTTATCTCTCCCAAAACACGCCCAACCTTCAAACACAGGCCGTTTCCTCCGGTCCTGCTGTTCACTACAAGTTAAGTTGTCAAGTGTACATATGCGTATCCGAGAAACTGTCCATTATCAATGTTCGAACCGTTGAGTTGCGTAATTTTGAATGTCTTTACTTAATTTTGAATGTCTTTACTTAATGAATCCATTCTTGTTCGACTTGCGAATCACCGAGCTTCCCACGTAAATTTTTTTTGAAAATGTCCTACGCCAAACCATTCTCAAAATTGGTTAAAGACAGGTGTCGTTCGTAAGACTGAGGAGAAAGTGCGTTTAAAAAACAGAGCTGTAGACTGAACACTTACCTACACAGCTAAACAGTGGTTCAGACCACATTAAGTTATACTGACAGGTGATAAACGTTTGTCTGTCGTTCTCCAAATTGTAACCATCCAAACAATAGTAGGTAACTCTGCTGCCGATAAAATATTTCATCCTCGAGGAGACATACATTGGTGCAGCAGTTGGTAGGATCGGAGGATGGTCACATTGCTCTGCAAACAAGACGCACATTTTTACAATCACTTTCTATAGTAATAATAATCTTAACACGGGAATGTTACTGCTGCGGAGACTGGTGTGACTCTGCACCGGGGACTTTTAAAGCTGAGGAGCGCTGATCCTTGCCTGTTACATTGACAAAATCTCAAAGTGCTTCACAACAGAGCTTCTGTGAAGTGCAGTGCTCGTTTACAGGACTTACAGGTGAAGGCAGCAGCCAGTGTGTGCCAAGCAAATGATCGGAACAATCCTTGCATTTGATAGAAGATGCCTTATCATGTCTTCGAGACATCTCAAAGCGCTTCACAGGATGTACTGCGAAGTGAAATGACTGTATAATTTGTGGGCAAAACGGGACAGCCAATTGCTCCCAGCAGTGTCTCACAAACAGTTGTGGATTGAGTGAATTATTGGTACTACAGTCTTTTGTTTGAAGGAATTATTACCCCGGAAAAGCAGCCCACCAATCGACTAATTGGTGTCGGAATCAGTTCCTATTTACTGCTAGAGGTAAACACGCGGGTGTGGAGTAAGGAATACTGCCCAACGTTTCGTCCTGTTGGGGATTGAACCCAACGCCTATCACTTGCGAAGCGAATGATCTAACCACTGAGCTACGCCAACAACAAAATTACATTTAGAGAGCGCCTTTCACGTCGGGAGGACGTCCCAAGGCAGGACTAGAGAGAGAGAGAGATAGGGAGAGAGAAAGAGAGAGAGAGCTACTGGTATCTTTCAACCAAATGGCTTTCTGAAACTCGGTGCTTACTTACCTAATCTGCAAGAAGGCGATTCTTGAAAGGAGCCATGTTCTTTACACTCGATGGGATTATGACCAATAATTCTATACCCACTGTAACAGGTAAAACGAATTTTCTCCCCGTATTTGTATCTATGTTTTAATGTCATTCGATATGCATGTCGTGGAATCATCTTAGGTGCAGGACAGCCAGGAACTAAGAGAGGAATGAACTTGTATCGATGAGCATTTAATCCTCTATGAATCTGTGTATTTACAGAAAGATCAATCAAGTTTCTTAAGAAAAAATGATAGGTATCGAATGGTTTGACATGAACACATGTTTTGGGTGGGTGTGGGTGGGAGGAGTGTCCCTTCGCCCTCCCGCACCACATCTCTCCCCTTCCCCCTTCCCCCCCACCCCCACCCATCCCTCTACCTCCCGCCCTCAATTGACAGATCAAATCTTTCTTTGAATTCTGTCCTCGGAGTGAAAATATGGTTACCCACTTGGCTTGCAGACGGGCGCCTCCTGAAATGTACTGTTTTCTCTACACTCGGTGGTACTCTCGCCGACCATTTCAAAGTCCTCGTTGCACCTGTAAGTGACTGTGTCTTGATATGTGTACGTAGCTCGGTATTTTGTCACGATTTGGCCATTCGGAATGAAGACGGGCTGCGAGCATTCAACAACTGCAAGAGATCAACGTCGGCCAAGGTCAACAACTTGCATTTGCATAGCGCCTCTCATGCAGAGTAGCGCCCCAGAGCGCTTGACAGTAATGGAGCACGACACCGAGCTGGGGTGGGTGGTGGGGTGGGGGGGGGGGGAACGACGGGTATGGGGGAGTGGGGAGAGGTGACTGCAGGCATGGTCGAATTGGAAGTTCTTCAGGTGTGATAGAGAAGGGAGGGATAGAGCAAGACCATTCCAGAGTTTCGGTTGAGTACAGAATGTAGCTACGATACAAGAGATTGGAAGTGTTTTTTTACTGAACACGAATCCACGGCTGTTTGTGGGGACGCTGCTGTGCACATTGGCTGCTGCGTTTCAGCCACAAAGTATACAGTCAATTCACTTTACAGTATATTCGTTGAAGCGCTTTGAGACGTCTCTGTGATGTGATGAGGCTCTATACAAAATTATTATTACAGCCTCGTCATCACATAAAAACACGGGAATAATTCTGACCCGACAGTAAAGGTACCTTTGCATTGGGGGGGTTCAGCGTTCCATTCTCCAGACTCATTACAGAAGATTGATTGTTCCCCGATATGGCTGTAGCTGTTATCACAGTCATAGGTCGCGACATTCCCAACTTCCCACTGTTGTACACGGTCGGTGACAAACCCATGATCAATGGTGGGAGGGTCTGGGCAGGTGATCTCTGCGAATAGAAAGGGGATCAGAGCCGACCGAGTGTGATGAACTGAACCTTTTTTCCCCCTTATTTTCATTCGCTTTCTTAGTGAAAAGTACCAGCTACACAACAACAACAACAACAACAACAACAACAACAACATGACATTTATAGACTGTATACTTACTGTGTATATATATATATAAATAAACTTTCACATCGGGAGGACGTCTCCCCCCCCCCCCCCCCCAACCCCCCCCCCCCCCCTAAGGGGGGTCCCTAAGTGGTACGGGTGGAGGTAAGGAGAGTTTGAAAAAGGGGGAGTGTTACGAGTGCAGCAGAAGGCACAGTCGAAGAGGAAGGTCTGGATACCGGGCTTGAAGGAGGAAAGGGAGGAAGTGAGGTGAAGGGATTGCGGGATGGAGTTCCAGAGTGTGGGGTCAGAGAGGCTGAAAGCCTGGCCACCGATGGGTTCGGGCAGGGGACACGGAGCAGGCCAGAGCCCGCTGAACAGTCAATCAAACAATCAATAAACCAATAATAACTTGGTGACTGAACCCACGACTGTTTGAGGGCCACTGCTGTGCGCAATTGGCTGCCCTGTTTCTCCCACAAACAGTACAGTCAACACGCTTCACATTCCATGAAGCGCTTTGAGACGTCTCGAAGACGTGATGAGGGGCCTGTATCAAAAGATTATTATTATTATTGTTATTATTGTTCTGGAGGACGGACAATCACAAACTTACGATCGCAAACGGGCTGCTTGCCGCTCCAACCGTCCACCTGACAGAATTGGTGCGTGGGGCCGTTTAGAGTGAAGCTAGAAAGAGAAAAGCCGAGCTACAGTACAACGACGACAACAACTTTGGTTTATGTAGCGCCCTCCCTCACTCCGTGCCGGGCGGCGTCTCTGAGCGCTTCACGATAACAGATCCCGGGGGCCGAGCCAGGGGCAGGAGGAAAAAGGTGACTGAAGTCTGCAGTCGGAAAGAAAGGTCTTTCGCCGTGACATGAAACGAGGAGTGTGGGGGGGGAAGCGGCTGCGACGCCAAATCAGACCCGCGTTTTGGTTTTTTTTGTGTTGGCGGGGAGGGTCAGACACATGCGGTCATCCGTCATCACCGCGCTTACGAAGACCGAAGCCAAGCTGAAAATTCCACGCATCCCCCACAAAGAATGCAACGCGCTGTCTCTCTCTCTCTCTCTCTCCTTCTCTCTCTCTCTCGCTCTCTCTCTCCCTCTGCCTGGAGGAATGCAACCTGCTCACCCCAATCCCGGAAAGTATTAGGCTGTGCAGGTTGGCAAGAGCCAAGGCATTGGGGGCGGACCCCAAAGTGTGCATTGGGGGTAACTGCTGGGAGTCTAATCAGCTAAAGCCACAGATAGCTTGCCATGATATCGCTGTCCAGCTCGGACTACCCTACCCATTAGTGCTTTGGCTGGCAGGGTTAACAGGACCTGAGTGGGAGCATTCCCTGCCCTTCGCAAAAGTAGTAGGGGCAGGTTGGCAAGAGCCAAGACTTTAGGGGGACTCGCGAGTCCTGTAGCTCAGTGGTTAGAGCACTCGCCTCACAAGTGTGGGACCTGTGTTCGAATCCAGGGAGTCTTACTTCGCTCTCCTCATAATAATCCCTCCAAAAAACAAACAAACAATAAAATAATAAAATTGGTCATTTCACTCCACGACTGTTCGTGGGGGACGCTGCTGTGCGCAATTGGCTGCCGCGTTTCGCCCACAAATTTACAGTCAATTCACATTACAGTAAATTCCGTGAAGCGCTTTGAGACGTCTAGAAGACTTGAAAAGCGCAATATCAAACACAAAGATGATAATTATTATTAAAACCACAGGAAATGCCACTGATATCATTGGCTGGTGTATCAACCACAACAGAACACCAACAGAAACTCCCTTCTCAGGATGTTTACTGTGATCCGGTATCAACCATAGAAACTTGTTGCGATATAAAAAGAAAACACGGGAATAAAGTCTTCACCAAGCTCCCCGGAGAGACGTGTGTGAATTGCCAATCTAAGCGCTTGGAGAGGAGGCGCTGGTTAAAATGTAAGGAGCATTACTATAATTATTACTATTATTTATTTATTACTTTCATGCCTCCATTGGGAGCCCTCAACATCGTATACAGTACATTCACTGCTGGCGGATAGTCAAATCTGTTGCTGACAGCTGCAGAGAGCAGTGATAACTTGGGAGATGTTTGAATGATGTCACGGCATTCGCTGTTGACTGGACCCAGAATCATGAGGCAACGTCTCATGGGGCGGGTGGAGGGTGGGGTGGGGAGGCGATAGGAAACTGCGCTCAAAAGATGACGCAAGATATCATCCTACTGGACAAGAGCAAAGCACACAAATGGATGGGTCGTGAGCCAGAAGGTTGTGGGTTCAAGCCCCACGTGGGAACTTAAGAGCTCATGGTTTAAACAGACACAGCAATGCAATGTAATCCTGGACGAGGGGAGTGGATCGGATCATCGTCAGACGTTGTTGCCGCCCTTTGGACAAGATGTTAAACCGAGGTACCATCTGTCTGCTCTGGGGACATTATCCCCGTGGCCCTACTCGAAAAGATGAAGGAGTTTCTGTCCTGGCCAAACAATCGGCCAAATAAAAGCGGTCGTTGATTTCACGCTTGTTTGGGTCCGTACAAATTGGTTAATACAGTAAGAATAATAATCCTTGCATTCGATGCGGGTACCATTGGACGTCTCAAAGCGCTTCGCAGAATAAACTGTAAAGTGAATCGACCGTGTATTCGTGTGAGAGCGAGACGCGGAAGGCAATTGCGCACAGAGGCGTTCCCCCCCGCCCCCCCCCACCCCCCCCCCCCCCCCCCCCCCACCCCCACAAACGGTCGTGGATTGAAATGACCAATTTATTATTGGTTTTTATTGGAGGGATTATTGTCAGGCGGGTGGAGTAAGGAAACCTGCCCAGGGTTTCACCCTTCCTGGAATCGAACCCAAGTCTCTCGTTGGCAGGTGAGTGCTCTAACCACAGGGCTACAGGATATCACGTTTGACTTTGGTATGTTCCGCCTACCAAATGCGGTCACTACACCTTACAGCAAAATCCCGTGAAGCTCGTTCAGACGTCCTGCATGGAACTACAGTATATCAACTACAAGGATTCTTCTTCTTATTCTTATTACTACTTACCCCTGATTACAAAAATAATTGATCCTCTTTCCGAAAGTGAATTCGAAGGGTGAGAAATAGCCATTGAGAATTTGTCCTGGAAGAACGCAGGATTTCACTACAAACAATAAAAGACAAGACAGCGTTAGAAAAACACCAACCTTTCAACGTCTCACCTGAACCTGTCGTAAAATCAATTACTTCACCAACCAGCTATGGGTTAACTTTTGAGAGGTCAGGGCATCTGCAGCACCCTCTAGTGGCACCTAACCTAATCAAAGAGCCCAGAATTTTCACTGCTCACTTTACGTTTACGATGCACATAATAATAACCATGATAATAATCTTTGCATTTGATACACTGACTTTCACGTCGGGAGGACGTCTCAAAGCGCTTAACACCATCGCACGAAACTTCACTCCCCCATTACCTCAGTCCTTCACTGGCTCCCTATCCCAGAGAGGATCGACTTCAAGATCCTCTCCCTTGTCTTCAAATCCCTCCACTCCTCTGCACCCCCCCTACCTCTCTCCTCAAACCAGCATTGCCTTCGCTTCATCGGGTCTGGCCTCCTCCATGTCCCCCGACCTGGAACTCCCTTCTTCATTCCCTTCGCCTCGCCCCCCCTCTTTTCTCAGCTTCAGGTCCTAGCTAAAGACCTTTCTCTTCGACCGCGCATTTGGTCACCTTTCTGCCCCTGTCCCGGGATCCGTTATTGCGAAGCGCTCTGAGACGCCGTCTGGCGTGGAGGGCGCTATATAAATTGAAGTTGTGGTTGTTGTTGTTGTTAACAGGGTTTCCTCTAGAGTGCAGTCAGTGACTACATTCATTAGGCGAACGAGGCAGACAAGAGAATTGAACCCAGTCGCAATTATTATTAGTAATATTGTTTTTCAAATCTGGTCACTCAATCCACAACTGTTTCTCGGACACTGCAGTGTGCATTTGGCTGCCGCGTTTCGCCCACACAATGTACAGTCAGCCCACTATACAGTATATTGTGTGAAGCGCAGTGAGACGTCTCGAGGATGTGATATGGTGCTGCATCAAATGCAAGGATCATTATTTTATTATGTTATTCACACAATCGGGCTAGTGGTGAGAGGCCATTTCCGTCCATTAAACAAACAAACAGACAGACAGAAGGGTGAAAAGCAATGAGCAAACGAGGGTGTGGGTAAATTTAGTAATAAAACCCTCAGTCTCTGCCAGAGGATGAGGAAAGTGATCCTATTGTTCCATGTAAATTTCCAGCTGTGCACATGGGTGTCGACATTCACTCAGAGCGTTCAAAATAGAAACTGCCCTGTTGAAAAATCGGCTCATGTCCTGACAAGACCCAACATCAGAACAGACAGCCAGCTAGGCGCAAGAGTGCGAGGTCAAGCTATCCAACGAAACCTTTCACTCAGTACGTCTCAGGTTGTCTCCGCTCCCCTTTCTGGACCTTTTTCGCTCCTGTAACCCGGTTTTCAGGCTTTGCTGCTAATCATCTTGAACGCAATTTGCTTAATTTGGATCCATCGAGTCATGTGAAGTGAAAAGCGAGAGAGAGAGAGAGAAATCCTAGATAAGGGAGCTTTCCTGGTCTCCCAGCCAACAATATCGCCTAGAATGCAAGCATTATTATTAGAGGAATAAACATCTTGAAGTCTCGAAGGTGCGATAAGATGTAATAATGATAATACTGTATTACTATTAATAATCCTTGCATTTGATATAGCGCTTTTCACGTCTTCTAGACGTCTCAAAGCGCTTCACAGAATATACTGTAAAGTGAATATTTGTGGGCGAAACGTGGCAGCCAATTGTGCACAGCAGTGTCCCCCACAAACAGTCGTGTATTTAAATAACCAATTGATTCTAAGTTTTTTTGGGGGGACAGATTATTATCAGGCATACGGAGTAAGGAAACTTGCCCGAGATTTCACCTTGACTTGCTGGGAATTGAACCCAGATCTCTGACCTGCAAGGCGGGTGATCTAACCACTGAGCCACAGGACTCCAGATCAAATGCAAGGATTATTCTTTATTATCGGCACCATCATTATTAATATTATTATGATTACTGTAGAAGTGGTGATAGTTTTTACAGACCTCTGCAAGTGAACTTCATCGATGACCAACTGGAATCAGCCCTGCAATTCACAAACGGAATGGATTTTTCGGGCATTGTGTGCCCGGGGTGACACCGGTATTGAACTCTGGAATCCGTGGGGAAACTCGTCTGATTGACCTGCATCAACGGGTAGCCATTCTTCAGGATTGGAGGATCAACGCAGCTTCCTGTGTGTGTGTGTGTGCGTGTGCGAATGTGTTTTTTTTATTTGAAGAGAAAGAAAAGGCATCTTAAAGAACACGATTTTCAACCAGGATGCACCCACCCCACCCCTCCAGTCAATCACATTAGCAGTCACTGCGCGAAGACTGATCCGTTTGAGCCTCACACTCCCTCGCTGTCGTCCACCCCCGCGCGAGGGAACGCTTATCTAAAAGCGAGTTGTTCTTGGCCCTGTCATTCTTGCTGCTCAATGTTCCTGTGAAGACGGATGTTGACTCCCTCGAGAACACTTGCATTTGCCGTTATTAACTGCTCGGTTGAATCTCTCCCGAGGCCAAATTAGTACAGCCACTCGTAAGACATTACATCACATCTCTTCTTACCCGTTACGGTGCCAATGCATATCGCGCAGACGATTAAGACAGCTAGCGTCACTCTCTCAGACATGCCGCGTTCCTGTTATCCACCGGGTCGGCTCTCCGGTTATGCGATACTCTGTGCGGAGAGGGTTTCAACTCGAGCCACAGCAGTGTTCTCTATTGCCCAGGTTTGTGTTCCTCTGTGACCTGTACTGCAATGACGGACTGAGAATCGAAACCTATTGATTTTTTTGGAGGGGGAGCAGTTGCTCACAGAGTTTATGGGGGGGTTGGGCGGGGCGGGGGGGGGGGGGGGGGCGTGGGCTGTGCCAAATCTTTCTGGGAAATTGCACAAATGACAGGAAAAAAACAACGTACGCCAACGTTTAAAGGGTTCAAGGGCGTATTTTGCGACCAGAAAATATTTACAGTCAATGAGCAGTCTCAAGGGTGGGCGGGGGGGGGGGGGAAAGGGGGCAGTGTCAGGTCTTTTAATAACCCTTGCATTTGACATAGCGCTTTGCATGTCTTCTGGACGTCTCAAAGCGCTTCACAGAATATGTTGTCAATTTAATCAGCCAGTAGATTTGTGGGCAAAACGTGGCAGCCAATTGCGCACGAACAGTCCCACAGATAGGCGTGGATTGAAATGACAAATTTTTTTTTTTTTTTTTTCTTGAGCGATTACTATCAGGCATTTGGAGTAAGGAAACTTGCCCAAGGTTTCGCCCTGACCTGCCGGGATTTGAACCCAGGTTTGTAGCTTGCGAGGCGAGTGCTCTCACTGCTGAGCCATAGGACTCCAATTGGACAATTTGCTTTCGACAATTAAAAAGCACCAACCTTGATTTGTTTGGAGCAAGGGAGTGGTAGGAGGGGGTCGGATTTTAAAACATTGCTCTCCCCCACTCCCCACTAATGATCAGTGATTTGGATAATTGGGAGCTTGATGGCCCAGCTGGGTTTTGGTTAAACTCCCACTTGCTCACTCATCCTACCCACACAATCACAAACTCACCAGATTAGTTCAGACAAAAAAAAGGCACCTTCAGCATATTTGATTTCATCCTTCCAGAATAATACTAATAATTATCCTTGCATTTAATATAACAACAATTTAAACTTATAAAGCGTCTTTCACGTTGGGAGGACGTCCCAAGGCGCTGCACAGGAGGCGTGTGGCCCGAGCTGGGAGGGGAGTGTTCGGGAAGGGGTGAAACACGAAGGGGAGGTCGAAAAATTCGGGGTGGAACAAAAGGTACGGTCGAAGAGGAAAGTCTTCAAACCGGCCTTGAAAGAGGAAAGGGAGGAAACAAGGCGGAGGGATTGGGGGATGGAATTCCATAGGGTGGGAGCGGAAAACTGAAGGCCCGGCCTCCGATGGTGGGGCGGTTCGGGCGGGGGGCTTGGAGCAGGCCAAGTCCTGCTGAACGGAGGGTCCGGGTGGGCTTGTAGGGGGAGAGTAGATTGGTTAAGTAGGGCGGGGCAAGGTCATGTAAGGCCTTGTAGGTGAGGACGAGGATCTTGAACTTGATCCTCTGGAGGATGGGGAGCCAGTGGAGACGGGCGAGGGTGGGGGTTATGTGGTCGCGAAGGCTGGTGCGGGATAGTACACGGGCTGCAGAGTTTTGGATGACCTGCAGCCTGTGAATGGAGGAACTGAGGAGGCCGACGAGGAGTTTCCGTAGTCCAGCTGTGAGGTGATGCACGAGTGTTTCGGCAGCGCGGGGGGTGAGATAGTTGCGGAGCCTGGCAATGTTGCGCAGGTGGAAACAAGCGGTGGCGGTCAAGGCGCGGATGTGGGGGAGGAAGGAGAGTTTATGGTCGAACGTGATGCCGAGGTTCCTGACTGGCTTTGTGAGGTGGAGAGTACAGCCTTGTATGTTGAGGCTGGCAGCGCCCGATGTGCGGAGGCGCTGGCTTGAGCCGATCAGGAGGGCCTCGGTCTTGCTCACGTTCAACTGGAGGAAGTTGTCCCTCCTCCAGGACTCAATGTCGGACAGACATGCTGTCAGAACATCGATGGTCTGGAGGTTGAGGGATGAGGCTGAGAGGTACAGTTGGGTGTCGTCCGCATACATGTGGAAATTTACCCCGTGTTTGAGGATGACATTGCCCAGAGGGAGCGTGTAAATAGTGAAAAGGAGGGGGCCGAGGACAGAGCCCTGGGGGACGCCGTGAGAAACTGTGCTGGGGTTTGAGGAGAAACCGTTGGAAGATACAAAATGATACTAAATAAACCACGTTAGCGAGACCCGTCTCAAAGTGTTTCACGGAATACACTGAAGTGGAGTGACTGTGTATTTTGTGGGTGAAACACTTTTTAAAATATTTTTTTGTCAAACATGTGGCTACTATTTATAAATCAAAAGAAAGTCAACGCATTGTGTTATTGCCACATGTAAGATCAGGGGCTCACGTGGCACACAGATTTGCTCACGGCACAGTCAGTATCTGTGCTTTATTATTTAAACGCAAACTCAAACATGTTTTTTTTAAATCTATTTTGTTCCAAATTTTTAAAGGGCCTTTTTGTTTTATTTGCTGAACTTTGGCGAGGCTGAGGTTTCGAAGCGTATGACTCATCCCAAATCTATCTGAATCGATCAGAAAACCTTCTACGTTTCGTTCGCAAAGTCGGTAAACTTTTTATTCCACAAGAGGAAACAGTTAACAGTGAGAAGCACACACAGCAAAGGTTACTGAAGGGCTACTCAAGAACGATTGGCGCGACTACACTTGCCAGTTATGTTGCATAATGTTTTGGATGTGCTGTTGGCGCTGCCTGGTGGGGGATACGAGGCTTTGCACATCACGAGATATTTGGAATGAATTAAACATAGATGTGAAGTTAGCAAGCGAGGGAAGAGAAAAGCAGATACAGCAACTCATTCACAAAGTTATACTTGCCCTGATTGCCAAGGGATTGCTCATGCCAATCCTTCCTTCCGTTCAGGTAGGCGTAGGGTAAACTTGAGATCAAATGGGCTGAAAAGTCTTTTTCATCCAAACTATTGCTCGTAAATTTGGAATGAAATAATCCTTGCCAACCTTGATACAGCAGCCTTTGCAAAGTCTCAAAAGCGCTTCTCAGAATATAAAGTGAATCGACTGTATATTTTCTGGTAATCGGTCACTCACAGCAATGTCCCACGAATAACCGTGGATTGAATTAAGTGACCAAATGATTATAATTTTTTTTAAAAGGGTTTAATGATTTGCCAATCGACTGACAACTATCATCTCCTCCCCCTTGCGCATTCTGGTGAAGGGCCTCTTCATTAGCGAAAGAATAATCTTAGACCTGCAAACAAACTGCATTCACACTCCCACCCCCCCAGATTGCACGTGGCATAACTAACTGGCTGTTTTAGTTTCAAGTTATTGTCTGATAAGAAGTCAATACAATCTAACAGGTGTGCTTTTACATTGCCACAAATCTTTAAAAAAAACTTAGAAGAGATTAACATGAAGTATTCTGTTCTGCGGTGACTAAAGGGGTTAAAAAGACAAAAGATTTCAAAAGATTGACATCCCAGTAAAACCCAAATACTGCAAAGGAGCGAACTAGCAGAGGACTGTTTATTAACTAACTTAACAATAATAATCCTTGCATTTGATATAGCCCCTTATCACGTCCTTGAGGACGTCTCAAATTGCACGTGAATTGAATGTATATTTTTTTGGCGGGCCAAACGTGGCAGCCAGCCAATCGAGCACAACGAAAAACACTGGTGGATTGAGTGAACCTGATTTCCATTCTTTGGGGGGGGGGGGGGGGGGGGGGGGGTGAAACGACAAATTAATTGCCATGTTAGAAAATGGTGACTGCCGAACCGTTGGAATGTCAACGTGTGGCTATCGGAAATCAATCACCCAACCACCCAGTCCGCACGACCCAGTCTCCGTTCGGAACGAACGAACGAACAAATCAAGCTCTTTTTGAGACTGAGAGTAAGTCAGGTTGGCTGAAATGAATTAACACCTGCAGGTTGCTGTTTGCAGGCAATCGATGAGATGATCCAAACACACCGTGGGCAAGTTTCCTTACTCCACACACACCCCTTAATAATAATCCGTCAAAAAAAAAAAACACAATAATAAAAATTGGTCATTTCATTCCTCAGTCATTTCATAGGAAGGTGACGCTGCTGTGCGCAATTGGCTGCCGCGTTTCGATTAATTTTACAGTATATTCTGTGAAGCGCTTTGAGACGTCGATAAGATGTGTAAAGCGCTCTATCAAATGAGAGGATTATCAAATTATTATTATTAATATGTCAACGCAAAAGCTGCTCCTGGATTGTGCGTGAATTCATCAAACCTCACTCCCCACCACTCACACTTATTATCCAGTTGATCGATCCGCTACATTTCATTAGACACAGCAAACTGAGAGGTCACAATGGCTCCCGCCAAGCCGGTTCTTCTCCCGACGTTCTGGAGGAGAGAACGGGATCACAACAGGAGCAGAGAGAGATGGAATGAGAGAAACAAGAACAACGGTGATGCAATGGCAGAAGGAACCATTGGTCACGTGCCATCACTGTGCACGAGGTCTGTCACACAGTTTTTAATCAATGAAGACAGGAACGCAAGGATTATTCTTTTATTTATTTTAAGTCGTTTGATTTGCAGGAGGGGGGGGGGGGGGGGGGGGGGGGCTGACCGAAATGTCTCATTTTCTAAAAAAAAACACATCAGTTAAACAGTGTGCGCTCTCTCTCTCTCTCTCTCATAAAATCGTCACTGCGCAACCCCCTCTCCGTCCTTCCACCACTCACACACACAGACACAAAACAAACACAGACACACACATACACAATCCACCAAGTTCTCAGTCGGTCAGTCGATCGAACGGTTTGACCTGATGGTAACTCTCGCTGCATTTCCCTCTGCATTGTAACCGATTTCAAATGGTGCTAGAAATTGATCAAGACTCTGAACACCAAAAGAAATCAGTCACCCTGAGCCAAAGGGTTGGTGCTGCTCTGAAAGTCAAAGGTGGCCCATCCAACACACACACACACACACACAGATACACTCACAGCCAACCAGGCCTGTGGTATGGATTTTAACACACACACACACAATCCGATCCAAAATCTATTGAAACAAACCAGATTGGTTTCAGCCTGAACCCCAGGTCCACAGCACCGTTGACTTTTACTGTCAAAAACGACGGCTTAATGAATGGCTTACAACCGCAGCCAACGCACGCAAAACGCCACATCACCTCAACATGGATTTTGGACACAACCAGGTGACTGTTTAACCCCCCCCACCCACCACCCAATCTGTCAGCTGCTTTTCTTCTTCCAAGAACACTGATTTCAAATGGTGCTAGAGGCAGCAGTGTTACAATCTAAGACACCATATGAAACCAGCTTCCAGGAAAAGACTGAGTAAAAGTTCCTTTCCTGGTACCCGACGTAGGAGGTGACGAGGTCCCACCTCACGCCTGAGCTGGTGGTTGTTCATCAATCAAAGCAGAGACGATTCACAGCTGGTGAGGAGGCAGGAGCTAGGGCTCTTGTTAATACCAGTGGTAATGTTTCCCTTGACGTTAGGTACACACACAAACACACACACACCCAGCTGACGTGATGTTACTGTATTTGTTGCCTCCCCTGCCTGCGTGGCTGTAGAGCTGCCAATGAGAGGGAGAGAGGAGGGGAGAGAAAGAGAGAGAGGGGGAGAGAGAGGAAGAGAAAGGGGGGGAGGGTGGGGGGGACGGCGAGTGCAAATAAAAAAAAATCAGTCGCCAAATAAAACGTCCATGAGGGCAGCAACAATGAAGTTCTTCCAAGATGATGTGTCAGAGGCCATCTCCACACCTGGAGATATAATTTGGAAAATAGTTAGCTTGTGATAAGGCGCAAGATCAAACCCAAAATTATTATTAATATGAATTCATATTATTTTCAGATTGGTGCAGAAACTACCATCAAAATTCATCCAAACTAGTCCTTGGCTTCCCTGACTGGTATTATTGTCAAGCAGCGTAGAGGCTAACAACACACGGGAAGCCATTTTGTAAAGGGCATTTACACTGAACTCACTCAAGTCTCCGATCATCCCAACGACAGTAATAATCCTTGTACTTTGATACTGGGCCTTACCACGTCTTCGAGATGTCTTCGAAGCGCTTCGCAGAATGTACTGTAAAGCAAAGTGACCGTATATTTTTTGGGGCAAAACACTGGGGCAGACAATTGTGCACAACGGCCTCCCACAAACATCCGTGAGTGACCGATTTATTATTATTAGTAGTAGTTTGACGGGATTATTAACCCCCTCCCGGAAAAGCGATTCCCTCAAACGTCTAACGGAGGTACTCGCCTGGTGAATAAAATCGAGATCGCACTTCTGTTTCTGTCACACACTCACTCACACGCTCACTGGAGAACGATTTGTGGTGTATTCTGGATACGATTGCTTTCAATATTTAATCGCTTTCCTCAGCCGTATACAATTGCGACTTGGCATCGAGGATCTGGTTGCTGGTGGCATTGTAACCGCATCTCGCTGAGTGGCGCACACGTTAATTAATGCTCGGACGCTAGTATAGGCCGCAGGTATAAAAGATGAAGAGTGACGCTACGTTAACGTGAAACACGTTTGCCTCGCTTCCCAGGCCCCCAAGGTAACCAACTAACGAACAAACAAACAAGCGAACGAATGCAGAAAGATCCAGATAGAATCGCTCAGTTGAGGTTTTTTCAATCCACGGCTGTTTGCAGGACGCTACAGTGCCCCGTTGGCTGCCGCGTTTCGGCCACAGAATACGCAGCCAGATTCGCTGTGACGCGTTGCGAGACGTCTCGGGGACGTGACAAGGCGCTGTATCAAGGGGATGGCTGGGGAGGGAGGCGGTACAGGATCATTGGAACACTGTTCCCTTTTAAGGAACTCGTAGCCTAAGAAGTAAATAATAAATAATAATCATAATCAATGCATCTGATACAGCGCCTTATCACGTCTTCTAGACGTCTCAAAGTGCTCCGCAGAATATACTGCAAGGTGAAATGACTGTACATTTGAGGGCGAAACGCGGCAGCCAATTGCGCACATCCAGTGTCCCCCACAAACAGTCGTGGATTGAGGTGACCAATTTATTATTGCTTCGTTTATCTTGAGGGATTATTATCAGGCATGCGGGTGCGGAGTAAGGAAACTTGCCCGAGGTTTCTCGTGAATCGAACCCAGGTCTCTCGCTTGCGAGGCGAGTGCTCTAACCACTGAGCTACAGGGCTTCACACAAAGGCGTCCTGGATGTTCGCTGCGTACGAGAATGTACAGGAGGAATGTTTCTGAGCCATGACCTTGGGTTTGTGTCATAGGAAAAAAAAAAGAGGGTCACAACAGGGAATGGGAACAATAAATACTAAAGATTGTGTTGAAAACAAGGTTCAGTCTATCTAGGGGGGAGTTTTACGCTTGGGAGATTAAATTTCTTCCGTAGAATGAGGAAGAATTCTCCCATCGTTTCCCACGTGGAATCCAATGTCCCTCATTTGTTTTAATCCACGTTTATTCCAGCAATCCCAAGCATTAAAACTCGTGCGTTTTAAACGCCTCGATTTAGCTTACGACGGCCGCTAAACCAGAAGAGCGACAGACAAGAGCTGAGCTCTCAAGACAGATCGACTCGTTGAAGTGATGCCTCGAATCACTGCCTTGCAATCGATCAGCCAGGAGCTTGTCCAAAGGCGACCTATAATAATAATAATATTAATAATCCTTGCATTTGATATAGCGCTTTTCACATCTTATCGACGTCTCAAAGCGCTTCACAGAATATACTGTAAAGTGAACTGACTATATGATTGTGGGCGAAACGCGGCAGCCGATTGCGCGCGGCAGCGTCCCCCCCACAAACAGTCGTGGATTGAAATGACCAATTTTATTATTGTGGGTTTTTTAAAATGGATTATTTATTAGGTGTGTGTGTGTAGTAAGGAAACTTGCCCAAGGTTTCGCCCTGATCTGCCTGGATTCGAACACAGGTCTCACTCAATTCAGAGTTTAATGGTAAATAAGTAACGTGAACCAAAGGTACAGTGGGCTACAGGAAGCTCTTTGAATTGCCATTCAATTGGCAATTGAATGTGGGAGGGGTGGCAAGAGATGTGGATTTGCTGCTGACAGGAGAGAAAGTAAAAGGAACAAGGGATAAGGCCTCGCATTCAACGTGATAGGAGAGAGTACCTGTCTGCTCTTTACTTGTGAGTTTGCCTTTGCCAATAATACTCTGTGATACTCTGCGCACCAAACCCACCCCCCACCCATCCCACCAAAATGAGCTGATTGTACAATCCGCGCTATATCAAATGCAACGATTATTATTATTATTGTGGAGTCTTGTAGTGTATTGGTTGGAGTGCGCGCCTCACAAACCGGGCGAATATGTATACAAAATATATATATTCCATTCACTCTACGGTACCTGCCGTGAAAGCGCTTGGAGACGTCTCGAAGACACAATATCAAATGCAAGGTTCGTTATTATTACTGCCTCTCTACTCCTCCCTGCAGCGCACGCAGCCACACCAAAAACAAACGGAAAGAACAGAAGGTTTATGTACCATGATTAAAGGAAGCAAACGAACAAAACAGGCAGCGGCTTAGCTCCGTGAACAGAACTCATCGGAGTTGTCAAATTCTTATTCTTATTACTGTATTTTTAATTGATTTGGGTTTTGAAACGATTATTACCTCCCCGCCCCCCCCCCCCCACCCCCCGGAAAAGGGATCCACCGACGGACTGACGTCCGGATTGCTACTTACTGCTGGGTAAACAGAGGTGTGCCGAGTAAGGAAACTCGTACTGCCTGGGAATCGAACCCAGGGCCCCTTGCTTGCAAGACAAGCGCGCTAACCCCTGAGCTATGGGACTCTTAAACTTCGAAGGGGCAGGTGGGGTGGTGGGGGAGAGGTGGTGGAGGAGGAGGGGGCGGGGGTAAAGAGAGAAAAGTGTGCGCCTTAAAGAAAAAAAAAGTGACTCAATCGTCCCGATTTAAAAATTTCGGCCGCTGCCACCCACACAAGCAAATCTGGATCCAGTGAGAAACACGGGATCTTATAGGAAGGAGAAAAGTATTCCTTACTGCAGCGAGATCCTCATCGGCATTGAGAAACATTGCTTGCTCTCTGCGTCCGTCTCTTTCTCACCAGCCAGCCAGATCCTATTCACAGCCAGAGTTAAATCTAGGGCGGTAACAGGTAAGTCAGTTGAGCAACTGTGTGCGGAAGGAGCTGGCAAGGTTGGCATCGCTCTCACAAACAGTTTTTTTTTTTCGAAACCCCACAATTCCTCGTTTCTTGGCAGGTGAAGGAGCCTCGCTTGTTTTCAAAAAAAAGTTTTCACTTAACAGCATCTCCTGTTTGTTTTGCAAGATTATACAACCAGTGAGAGGGCTCTGCCAAGAGAGATTAAGCACAATTTTCTTTTTTTTCTTTCATATTCTCTCTCTCTCTCTCTGTCTGTCTGCTTCCTCCTCCTAGTCTGTGTTACGGTTTGCTTTACTAAAAAGGATTTGGGCGCTTTCTCTCTCTCTCTCTCTCTCCCCTCCCCACCCCACCCTACCACCCCCGCAAGTTGTCTACATACATGTCTCCCTCCCTCCTTCCCTCGAGATTCAAGGCTTTAATACAAAAGGAGACCTGTTCGCGATAAAAATTGTTTTGAATCAAAAAAAATTGGTCAAGTATTTTTCCAGAGTTCAACCGTCCTCTCTCCCCCACCGGCCAAAACAAAATCATGCCATTAAAATTTGGTTAACCTATAATAATAGTAATAATCCTTACATATGATACAGCTCCTTATCGAGCTGCCGAGAAGACTCAAAGCGATTCACAGAACAAACTGTAAAGTGGATTCACTGTATTTAGTGGGAGAAACGCGGCAGCCAATTAATTGCGCACAGCAGTGTCCCCACAAACAGTCGTGGATTGAATGAATCATTTAAAAAAATTGGGGGATGGAGGGTGAGGAAAAGGGATTTTTACCCCCCCCCAGGAAAAGCGATCGGCCAATCGATTAACAGACGGGGTTCCTGCTGGTTAAACAGAGGCATGTTGGAGTAAAGGAATCTTGCCCAACCTTTCGCCCTGCCGGGGAATTGAACCCGAGTCCTCTGGCTCGCGAAGGCGAGTGCTCTACTCGCATGCATCTGATCTGGAACACTTCGAGAATCAAATCTGGAAAAAAACGGATTGCCGCAAAGCAGGGCCCACGGCAAAACGATAGGATCTCAGTCACATACTCAAGAACAAACGACGTGAGTTAGTGAAGCTGGGCGTGGGCGTATTCTCTGTTCCTTTCCCCCCCCCGATTTATCTCAGGCCATTTTTGATCTATGTGTGTGTGATCCAGAACACACCCACCCACCCACCCATCCACCCACTCACCTGCACACAAAACACTTATCATCATACTGACCTCGGGGTAAGAGATTTCTTTCATATGCGTATCTGTATAATTCAAAAAAATCAAACCATCAAATAGTTTGACATGCTGCCAAGGCTAAGGAGTGGCTGGCATGTTTAATCTGGACGACACCATCAGCAGGTGACCACTGCGTCCACACAAATACCTTCCCCGCAGTGGAAACGCTGTAACATGAAGCATGGCGGTAGCCGAACGAGGAGCCTTTTCTACGTGGCTTTCCTGGCTTCCGACAAACCCCCCCCCTCCCCTCCCCCCCCCCCCCCACCCCCACACCCCTTCTCACAGGCTGGGCAACACCGTCAAGCCGCGGCGGTTAGAACGACACAATTGTCGAAGGCATAAAGAAATAAAAAGAATAATTTGCTCACTTCGATCCACGGCTGTTTGTGGGGGACGCTGCTGTGCGCGCTCGGTTGCCGCGTCTGGCCCCACAAAATATACGGTCAGTTCACTTTACATTCTGCGAGGCGCGCTGAGACGTCGATAAGATGTGACAAGCGCGATATCAAATGCAGGGATTATTATTATTATTATTTGTTGTTGTTGTTGTTGTCTCGTAAGGGGCTTCAGATGATTCCTAAAGGCAACAGACGCAGTCGCACAACGCAGGGGAGCGCCCGAGAGCGCTTGACAACTGGGGGGGGGGTGTAGCGGAGCAGGCGAGACGGACTGGGCTTTCGGTGATCTCTCCTGCCCTGACGTACCATCATCTGGGGAGGCAGATCCTGGCTTACACTTACCCCGTGTAGCTCACCTCCCAGAACTGACTCGGTGCCACGTTGCTGGCTGTGGATTTGGCTGCAGATGCCCTGGACAACTCAAAAGAAAGGAGCAAACTCAGCCGTAGGCCTTTGGATACGAGAGCAGAAATATTTGTGCATGCACACACACGTACGCACACGCACGCGCACACAAACACACACAACCTCACACCTACAAGCAAACACACACACAAACACACACACTCACAGACATACACACTCTCAGACTCATACACACATACACACACACACGCACAGACGCACACCTACACATACTCAGACTCAGACACACTCAAAACTCAAACACACTCAAGACTCACACACATTCGGACTCACATTCTCTCACTCACACACACACCCATCCACCTACCTGCACTCCTGTGCGAGCGCACGAGCACACACACACACACACGCACACACACACACGCAACGCACACACCTGCACATGGGGAAAAAAAACGATGCACAAAACAAAATGTTCATATTATTCTGCAAGCGAGTCAAGATTAGACTCCCACGTCCAAAGAATGGGGGGGGGGGGGGGGGGGGGGCGAGGAAGGGGGGGCGGAGCGGGGTTGTGGGGTGAGGGTTAGTTGGTGTGGAGGCGTTGGGAGGGAAAAGGAGGAACGAAAGGTGCAAAAAAAAACACACACCTGAGGGGTTTGCGGGGGAAACAACTTCAAAAAAAACATATTTCTCCTGAAACTCTCCAGTCTAGCCCAGGGCATCGAAAAGGCAATCAAAGGTGACAGCAGGATGTAACATTCTGTTCCTTTCTCTTGTTTTGTAGCCGGATGGACTACCTACCCACCCAACATTACTCGTGGGAGCAGCCAACAAAAAAGAAATTGCTCCGACGTGAGTCATGTCAGCGAGTTGTGTTCAGCCCCCGCAGCCGTCGGCCTAGAGAGCTGTTAGAGCGCTCGCCGCGCAAGCGCCAGACCTGTGTGTTTCGAATCCGGGCAGGTCCTGGTCGAGGCGAAACCGTGGGCGAGTTTCCTTACTCCGCACACGGGCACGTACGCACGCACGCACGCACACGCAGCTAATAATAACCCGTCCGAACGAAACACAACAATAAAATGGGTCGTTTTCAATCCACGGCTGTCCGCGGGGACGCTGCTGTGCGCGATTGTCCGTTGCGTTTTATGCCCGCAAGTACGCAGGCGATTCACTTCACGGTATATTCCGTGAAACGTCCAGAAGAAAAACGTGAAAAGCGCTATATCAAATGCAAGGATTATTATTATTATTATTATGCCTTTTCTACTTGTTTGTTGTTAAAAAGCGAACATGGGGAGGCAGGAATGATTGCGAGGAAGGAACTTTCCCCACCGTCTCTCACCCACCTCCCCCCCCCCCCTGCCGCAGTGCAATGGGAGGCCATTTGACCCACTCGCCTTCTCTTGCAGATGGTTCCCATTTGCGCACGGGCTGGTCCGCAGCCTGCTTCACCCGCGTGGCATCAATGGCAAGATTGATTGCAAACCCGCCGCAAGTGGCAAGAAAAAGGCAAGCCTGGCTCGGGTCGATAGCCCACCAGCCTCTGAGTCACAAGACTGCGTCGGGACTTTGGAAGGTCCAACGCATTGCTGTCCTCTGGACTTGCGTCGCCGCAGGCACCGTTGTTAAATAATGTACCAATGAAACCGTTCCATAATGTACCAATGTACCATTAAATAATAATAATCATAATCATCCTTGCATTTGATATGGCGCTTTTCACATCTTCTAGACGGTGTCTCAAACCGCTTCACAGAATATACTGTAAAGTGAATCGACTGTATATTTGTGGGCGAAACGCGGCAGCCAATTGCGCAACAGTCGTGGATTGAAATGGCCAATTTTTATTATTGTGATTTTATTGTGAGAAGGTTGTACGTTTCACAGGTGAACGAGTACGCAAGTGTCACAATCACGCAAGTCGTTCGGAGGAGACAATTTGCACAACGCTTTGCGCAACTTTTTTCGGGCAGGAATCTTGCCCTCGGTAATCTCACACAAAGTGCCATTTCTATGCCGCTGAATCAACATTCCTAATCTCGTTTGCTGATCTGATTCAGTTCTGCCAGTGTTTTTTTTGGGGTCAGCTCTCTAGAATTACATCCCGGCATCACAGGAGATTTGCCTCTGAGGGAACTTCCTCTGCGCTGACCTCACAGCCAAACAACAGCATTTACATTTATTTTCAACGTCTTTCAGGGGAGGCAGCGTCTCGGAGCACTTCAATAACATTATTTATTGGTACATTATATATATATATATAGATAGATAGAGAGACACACACATACACACACACACAACACAGATATTATTGGTTGAGGGAGGTGTAAAGACCGATCCAAATCCAATTGGTTGCTATACTTTTGCCCACGTAACACAGTCAATTTGCTGGACGTGGACGGTATATTCAGTGAAGCGCTTTGTGACGTCTCAACCACAAAGCCGACTCCATATCAAATTCAAGGATTATTATTGTTATTAATAATTCCTTCCCAATGCCAGGAATGAAAATCGTCAAGATCATTATGAATCCATCTATCTCTGAGCTCGGAGCAGAGTGCTGGGGGAGGGGGGGGGTGGGGCGGGGGAGGAGGGGGAAACGCAACATTGGAATAAATATCTGCCACTACATGTACTTTTTGGGCAGGATATCCATTAAGCATTCTTGGGAGGGAGGGAGGGAGTGAGTGGGGTGGGAGGGAGGGAGGGAGGGAGGGAGGGAGGGAGGGAGATTTAGCTGCCAACAGCCAAACCCAAAAACACTGCCAACGCAACACAAAATGAGTGCTGCACCAAAAAATCTCCCTCCAACCCCCTCCAGAATGCCTCAGGCTACCAAACGCACAGTCACTACGCTTTATCGTGTCCTCCCAATGAAACATAAGGATTATCAATATGGAATACACTCCCCCACCCCACCCTCCCCACCGTGTGATAGTTATATATTTCCTATATCAATGCAAGTCTGTGTTACGGTAGAACGGGTATACAATGTTTACCGGAGACAGTTCACCACCTGGGGGAGGTCTTCTTGGCTTGAAAGGCGCTTGTACAAATACTATTTATTGTTGTAACCGCTCTGTGACTGCAACAAGCCCAAAGGAGGCTCATCTACTTATACTATTTCGGCTCGTGCCAACGCAACAGCAATATGCGTTTAAACAGCTCTCTGCGAGGAGGGCAGTGGCAGACATACGAACAAACACAAGTCGGAAATAATTAATTTTCAGCTTGAAGTAGCTGACTTGTCTCTTTAAAAACCGCTCATCAGAACGTCATTCGCAGCCCTCAAAACTCTCTCACTAGTGATGCTCTATTCCCCCCCCCACACCGCCCCCCCCCCACCCCGGCAATAAACAACAACAACAACGAATCACATTTGCGTAGCGCCTTTCACGTCGTCGGGAGGACGTCCCAAGGCGCTTAGGGAGCCTTTTAAAGGCAGCGTTTCAAAGTGCCACGGGTTAGCTTTCAGATGATTCCAACAAGAACAACAACAGCCACAAACAAATTGTGTTTGTGGAGCTTTAAGGGAAAGAAACAGATGAGTTAACATCAGCCCCTGACAGCCAATGACATTACCGCAGAAGCAGCAATACCGTGAGTGTTTCTCTCCAGATCGCTCACAGCCAGCCAGCCAGCCAGCCAGCCAGCCAGCCAGACAGACAGACAGATAGACAACCAGACAGATTCGCCCATCTCTTAATATCTCTGCTCTGAATTCCGGTCACATCCCACTGAAATGTGAACCCAAAACTAAAACAGTTTGTCCTCCTTCGCTTTTGCGATCAGAATAATAATCCTTGGCGTTCGATGTGGCGCCTCATCGGACCGCCGACACAGAACATATCGTTAAGTGAATCGACTGCGCATTTTGAGGGCGAAACGCGGCTGCGCAGACCAGAGTCCCACAAACCGCGGTGGATTGAGTGACCACGTACTTTTAAAAAAAAATGGTTATTATTATTATTATTTAAACGAAAGTTTAATCGGAGCACTCTTTAAAAGGGAGGAAGACGTTTATTTGGGGAGGAGGACGGGTTTGCGCGGTGATGGGGAGAGAGCTGGGGAGTGAGATTGAGTTGCTCTTTTCAAAGAGCCGGCACAGACTCGATGGGTCGAATGGCCTCCTTTTGTGCCGTATGATTTTCTATGATTCGCTGATAAACACTCGCCGGCGTACCTTTGGGACGTCGTCCCAACGTGAAAGACACTATATATGTGCAATTTTGTTGTTGTTGTTGAATGGGATTCAAACACAGACGAAACACAGCCCAACGGCATGAACCTTTGGCTTGAGATCGAACGATTGCACGTCCACAAACACCGACCGTCCACACTGCAGTTACCCACCAGATTCGATCGCCCTTTCATACCTTGGCTCACCTCGCAGTTTCAACAATACAAGTTTGACTGTACCCTCCTCTCCTCCCCCCTCTCTTCGCCCCCTGCTATTGGACACAAAAAAAAAATCAAACAAACACACAGAGGGAGGCAACATAAAAAGGCACTCGCTCGGTTCTGTGGTTACGGTGTTTGTTCAAGGGGGTGTTTGTGTATCTCATCGAGTTTCGTCAACCCCCAAATATTCCGCGTGCATTTTTGAAGCTGTTGAGTCCTTTGGCAGGCGAGTCAAACCAAGAGGGCTGATTAATATTTCAACTATTAAACGGCAAAATTCCTCTAGCAAACACCAAGAGCATTTTCCAACCCTCACACCCTCCCCCCACCCCACCAATATTATTAACCCCCAGAAAACGGTTCAGCAATCAACTAACAACCGAGTTCTGACTTGCTGCTACGTAAACAGACTACGCAAGCAAAGTCTCCCACTAGCCAGGCAAACCACACTCGACCACTATGCAACGGGACTCACAGTATTAAAATGCCTCTAAAGCAGAACCACACATTGCAAGCAAACACCGCTATCAATCCATACCAAACACTCAGGCATTTACACTGTGACCCCCCCCCCCCCCACCAGGTTCCTTTCACACAGTGACCCCTCAGCGGGTCAGTCGGCCAGCACTGATTCTCAGGACAGGCCGTTGTTACTTTGAAATCGGAATAAAACACTACACGCCATCCGGCAAGCAAGCTACGTTCCTACAGAAGCGTATGGAATATTGCGCCTTCCCATCAGCAAACGTCCTCCCCTATTCCTCCCCTAAAGTCTGAATCAAACCAGTCACTTTAAAAGGATTGTACTGAATATAAACATTTTTTTTTCTCAATAGTTATCAGAACTCGATAATACTCGATAAACGACAACACCAACAACAGCAATCACAAAAATCACCAGACTCTTTCTCTCTCTCTCTCTCTTTCTTCTCTCTCTCTCTCCCTCCGTCCATTGGGTACGACAAACCAAACACAGAGAGAGAGGAAAACGACTTGGGCAGAAAGATAAGAGCACTGACCCAAAATGAAAGTTTAGTTTCAAATCAAATACTTCAAAAAGGCATAGGTTCTAATAATAATAATAATAATATTCGGTACAGTGCATTTCATGTTGTGAGGAAGTGCACCACGGGATACACTGTCAAGCGGAGTGACTGTGTCTTTTGCGGCGGCCGATTTGCACACAGAGACAACCTCTAAAACAGCCAGCCAACAAAGTGAACGACCAATGTTATTAGCCTCTGGGGTCTTGGCAAAGGCCTTGGAAGTGCAAATATCCTAATTATTTTTTGGGGGGTAGTGGGGGTGGGGGGGGGTGGGGGGGGGAAAGGGGGATGGGGGTGGGTGGGGGGGGAGGGGGGGGTGGGGGAGAGACAGAAACTAGAAAGTCAAAAGTAAAACAAAATGACCCGAACTTGTGCAATTAGCTCTAGGTGGAATTATGTTTAGGTTTCAATTTATATCCTCTTTACATTCAATTAGAATCAGACTTTGCTGCTGATCCCATGCAGCTGCCTTGTCAGTAGCTGTTGCTAGGCGTATCAGTTCTGAGTGCGTACCTTTAGAAGTTTAATGGAACGTAAAGAGTTCTAAGCCAGGAGTTAATGGAATAATAGTTACACCGGTGAGCGGAGCCAAGTTTCCAAAGGTTAGAATCTGTTCAGATACGCTCATTGACCTATTAACTCTAACCTTGCTGATTGACAGGCAGGCAGAAAAAAAAATTGTTTATTTTCTCTCTCTTTTTAAGGAATAGATATAAGATAAGTTTAGAACAGAATTTCTCCTTCATTCAAGCCAGCAACTACCCTTGACTTGCTCTAATCTTCTTAAGGCATTTAATTATGACAACAACCTTCGAAATAGTACCCTTAATGTACCCAAGTCAAACCCACACAAGATTGATGGGCAGATTGATACTGGAACAATAATAATAATACTAATACTCATCCTTGCATTCGATTTGGATCTGAAACGAACACAGATTGGTACGGGTATAATAGCGCATTCATTACGCCCAATACAACAACAACAACAGCTCACATTTCTTACAGCGCCTTCCACGTCGGGAGGACGTCCCAAGGCGCTGAAAACGCATACCCGGACACAAAGAGGGTGCGGATATCAGGACGTGCTTTCAACTGAAGGCTGAAGGAATTCCCTCTCTCCTTTGCTCTTGTAACGGAAAGCTCGCATCACTCCATCAGGGTCAGAAGTCTGGATCAAGAGTTAAATTTAGCATCGACTGTTGCTGCAGGTTCTTAAGCTACATAATCTACTTTAACAAAAAAAACAGACACACACACACACTTTTGAAGGATATTCTTTTCTGTTTTGTTTCTCCGACCCCCCCCCCCCCCCCACACCCACCCACCCCCACAGCAGAAATGAAAACTGATACAAGAACGCTTTGCAACCAGTAACAATACCAGCATTTGATCTGAGCTGTTTTGATTCTGTGCTTCGTAACGGCGACAGGTCGCAAAGCGCTTCACAGAGAGAGTTCCTTACGCAGTGCAGTGGCTGAGGATTTTGAACGCAAACACCAGCGGGCAAGGTGCGCGCAGCAGAGTCCCGCGGACGGCCGCGGAGCAAACGGAAGATTTTTTTTCATGCCAAACAAAAAGAGAAACGAATTCATTTCGAAATAAAAACTTCAAAAATCAGATTTTGTTTTTGCTCAGGAATCCCCCCCCCCACCCCCCCACCGCCCCCCACCCTCCCAGCTTTTTCTTTCCAGTCAAATCAGTGCCAAGAGAACCGACGTTCACTTGCGAGCTGTAGCTCGAACGAGCAATCTCACATAAAGGGTGGCACCTCTCTCTGACTGTTAACACAATAGCACGAAAGATGCCAATGCATAAACCCTACTTAATGTTGCGTAAGTAAAAACAATGACGCAGTTACCATTGGGAGACGTACAGTGCCCTAATTTTTTAAATCTTCACAAATAAACGCAGGTTTTTTTCTCTTCAAATAACCTGGCGAATACGGCAGATATTATTTTTATGTTAATGCACTTAGTTTTGCCAAATCACCACTCGATTAACTAATCATCTTTGTGACAGTCTGTGAATGACATCAATGTTCAACCATCGATTCTTCCTCTCCCCAACCCCCCCCAAAAAAAGTATACATATATATATATATATTTTTAACAACAATTTTTTTCAAGCCCGTTTCAAACAGCAAGAGTATTTTCACAGTTCGCTTTCATGTACTTTCATGCGTCTAACCCGCGCGCGGACAAGAAAAAAATAATCACTAACAATGATAATCCTGGCATTTGATAAGAGCCCCTTTCACGTCGGGAGGTCGTCTCGACGCGCTATTTTAGCGAGCCACCGTAAACTGTGGTGACATTATTTTGCAGGCGAGCGCGTAATGCACGGAAATTTCGTGACCTTATCAGTAACGGGCGCCACCGCCATAGATCGTAATAATATTAGCAATCACCGTAAGAAACGTTGGCACAGTGTAACTAACCCGAGCGTCAAAGCAAAGCTGCGACTTTCCAACCTTCCACCAAAGAAGCTTCGAGACTCGAAAACACCCGACCGACAGAAAAACGACAAAGGGGAAAGTGGGGAGGGGGGGTGGGTGGGTGGGTGGGGAGGGGAGGGGAGTGGGAAGTGTGCTCATGCCACCATAAAGCAATGCATAAATTGCGTAAATATTCTATTCGAGGGTGGGTGTGTGGGGGGGGGAGGGGGAGAAGTGGGTGTGGGTGTGGGGGGGGGGGGGGGGGGGGGGGGGGAGGGGGGTAACGGGGAATGGGTTAAGGAAAAAAAAGCCAGGTAACAATCCTCGTCCTGTTTCAGAAGCCAGGTAACCGAACCGATTTTAGTCGATTCTGGAAGGCGAGCGAGCTTAAAAAAACAACAACAACACCCGAGATATATATATATATATATATATATATATATATTAAAAAAAACTCCAGCAGTTGTTATTGCCTCGACAAACCAGGAAAAGGTTTGCGCCGACAGCTTTGCCGTCGAGCCAGTCACCGGAGAGGCTGGGCAAGGCTAGGCAAGGCATTCCTCGGCCAATAACACATGAGGACACCCAGATGATGATGCAGCACAACCAGGAAGTCAGTCGATCACAAGCGAGCTCTTGGCTGGCCGCCAAGGTGGAGACGCAGTGAGAGAGAGCAAGGTAAACAACTTCCAA
>CM068762.1:10228674-10464075 GCA_035084275.1 Hydrolagus colliei | reverse complement strand
ATTTTTGTTTGTGAAAAGGCTATTCTACTTAAACTTATAGCAATATATCAATAATCCTTGCATTTAATAGAGCTCCTTATAATAATAATAATAATAATAATACTAATCCTTGCATTTTGATAAGACGCCTCACAACTTCGCAACCAATTCATCACGTCATTGAGATGCCTCAAAGCGCTTGGCAGGATTTGCTGTCAATGGGACTGTTTGTGTATGTATCGGTGGAAAGCAGCCAATTTGAGCGGCAATATTTCACCGTGAAGCGGTGAAATGGACAACTTTTAATTTAATAAGAATGATCCTTGCATTTGATATAGCGCTTTTCACATCTCATCGACGTCTCAAAGCGCTTCACAGAAATACAGTGAATAAATATAGTGAATAAATATAGTGAATAAATATAGTGAATATATATAGTGAATAGAGTGAATCGAGTGTACATTTGGAGGATTATTAACCAGGAAACCGGGAGAGGAAACTCCCTTCGCTTTTCCAATAGTGTAACATCGGTGCTAACAGGCAAATGGGACCTGGGTTCAGTTCCTTATCCAAACGACAGCAAGGCCAACAATGCAGTACTCCCATCGTGTTACAGATAACTGCTACGCCTTTGTGAAAGGCCTGGGACTTCATTTGCTTGCAACTGTACAGCTCGCTCCCAGCTGACATTACAGTCCAAGTTCACTTTCAACATCAGAGCAATTGAATACAGTAGTTTTGCCTCTCTCTCTCTCTCTCTCTCTCTCTTTCTCACTCTCTCCAATAGGTTCACCTGGAGAGCTTGAAAGCTCGGAACGTTTAAGAGGTCCTGTGAGGAGAGAGGCTGGATCAAACCCGCTGGCTGGCTGCATTCACACAGCAGGGGCATGACCTGATGCTTGTATGTAAGTAGCCCTCAGTAATCTGTCCCTAGCACGAAACGTTTTGTGATTGTGTGTTCTCTGGCTAAATGAGGGCCTTATTGTCAAAGCCATGCTGTGTAAGTTTCTTAACAAATCTCTCCACCACCACCCCTTGATCCCCACCCCCGCTCCCACACACACACACACACACACACATCACACTCCACCACCAAACTAATGCCTCCTGGGCAGAAAGCAAACTCGTCGATTTCAAAACCGTACATCATTGCTTCTGTCGCGCATCGTTCTGTGCCATCCATAATTTAACAGAAGCCAACCTTGCATTTGATATTGCGCTTTTCACGTCTTCCGGGCGTCCCGAGGCGCTTCGCAGAATATATACGGCAAAGCGAATTGGCTGCACATTTGTGGGCGAAACGTGGCAGCCGATTGCTCAGGTTATTCGATCCCCTTGTACGCTCTTCTTTCTGTTTGGCTTTGTTCTCGTGCTTTATAGCTGCCGTATCTCCCTCTGTGTTCTTGTCTATTCCTCCATAACCTTGCAGTAATAATGTCCATGTCTTTTGCACTGATGGCTCCTCATGTGATGTCCTAAATCCGAGTTGTTGTCGTCGTTGTTGTTGTAACCCACTCTTCATCTATTTACCATTTCTGTTTCTTTCTCCATCTCTCTCGTATCTATTTTTGTCATCTCTTCCATCCTTATTATCTCCATTCCCACCTTTTTTCCCCAAAAAAGTTTTCCTCTTCATTTTATACCCTTTATGCCAACTAGTATCTGGTCACGAATCATTTTGTCGCTTCATGTTCTGCAGTTGCAATTTTTACTTTGTCTTCTCAGTCCTGCACAGTACTGATTGAGTGATTCTGTGTTCCAAACTTAAATCGCTCAATTATCACATTATCTTTTCCACAAGCTCTTTCTCTCGTGATATCCATCGTCTCGTTCAATGGCACGTCCATTGAACCTCTCTTTCTAGGGTTGCAAAATACACCCTCGTTTCCTCGCCTGCTCCGTCCAAAAACATCGCAGACTGTCTCTTTCAAAACCATTGCCAACTGTGCCTTAGACTTCCAAACAGTTTCAATGCTCTTGGTATCTGCATTTAATTCTGCTTCTCTCTGCTTTTTGCTTTTCAATCCATTATTCCCTCTCGTAGTCAGTTTCACTCCAGATTCTGCTCTCACTTCCGACACCGTGTAACGCTATTCGATCCACGCAAACGCAATGTAGATTCTCTCAATCCTCTAATGCAAACTTTACAAGTCAACCTCTGTCATGCATCTCTTTCTAATCTGCGAGTCACTCTTCCAACAAGCAGCCGTGAATCGAAATGAACGCTTTCTTCTTCTTTTTTTCTGGAAAGATTATGATCAGGAGTAAGGAAACCCAGCCCAAGGTTTACCCACAAATGAGGTAACGCGTACCTCCCAACAGAGCTACATCATTCCAATATACCAATACACAGCACTTTTTGTTGTAATTTCAAGGTTTGTGGATGGATTATTAATTGGAATATTAATCATTCTACAGCCAACATTGATTTTTTTTTACACAAACACCCAACCTTGTTTCTTTTCAACTAAAACACGAAACGTTTGGGAGCAAAAATAACAAGTGGAGCCCTGTGGCTCAGTGGTGAGAGCACTCGTCTTAACAAGCGTGAGACCTGAGGTTCGAATCCAGCCAGGTCAAGACGAAATCTAATAATCCCTCAAAAAAAACCATAGTAATAAAATGGGTCACGTAAATCCGCAATTGGCTGTTACATTTTCGCCCACAAATATACAGTCAATTCACTTTACAGTATATTCTGTGAAGCGCTTTGAGACAGACGTCTAGAAGATGTGAAAAGTGCTGTATCAAATGCAAGAATTATTGTTATATCAATAACTCATCCTCTTCTCTCCCTTGCCCGAGAAATTCTCTAATTGGAAGACAAATAAGTGCAAAATAATCCTACTTAAATTTACAGTGTATTTCTGTGAAACACTTTGAGACATTCTCGAAGACATGATAAAATCTGCGGTACTGTATATCATTAATAATAAGGTAGAGATTGCTGCTACATGGGTTATCCAGAGGAGGGCAGCACATGTTAGCTGAGTAGCTCAACTATTAACAGCCGCACACACACAGACACACAGACAAATAAATACTGTACTGTGATGGGAGTTGTTCTGATTGAGAGGAGATTAAAAGAGTGAGTGTGCTGGGTTTTGACTACGTTATAAAAAGCTAGCAACAAACAGATAGGCTCCGCAGAAACTAACTAACTAAGCAACATAAAGTAACATAGATGGAATGTATAAATCTGTCCACAAATGAGAGAAGCATTTGATTTTCCTTAGATTTACTGCGACATCATAAGATCTGTTTAGCCTTTCAACCCCGTCCGATTTCATCCTTACAAACCACCCACCCTATTCGTCTCCTCCTCCACAGCATCAAGTTGTTTTTTAAATGGGTCTGTGGCCTCAACCGAACTTCCTGCCGATCCTGTCCCAGGTGTTTGTTACCCCCTCTAGGCAAAGAAATATTTCCTGGTCTCTGTCCTGAAATTGCCCTCTGCAACATCTAACGCCTCGAACTCTTGTTCACCTGTCTCAATGGATCCCGAATGGCTGTGCGTAATTGGCTGCTGTGTTTCGCCCAGGAAATATACAAGTTGATTCGCTTCACGGTAGGCAACGGCGATATATCGGTATATCGCTAAAAACCGATATGATTTTCATATCGATATGCCGATATAGACATTAAAATATCGGTATATCGAAAAACGATATATTGAGGTAAAAAATCGGGATGCGAGCACAATCAACTACAAGACCCAGAATGCTCATCTCTATACACAATGCACAGACCGAGGTGCAAAGCCGCCATCTTGTATTCATGGTCCTCGAATACAATATACAGGTATGCAAGGGGTGGGGGGAGAGAGACGGCTGTGGGTGGGGGGCGGGGTGAGGGGGAGAGAGACGGCTGGGGGGGGGGGGGAGGGGGAGAGAGACGACTGGGGGTGGGAGAGGGGGAGAGAGACTGCTGGGGGGGGGAGAGGGGGAGAGAGACGGCTGGTGGGGGGGGAGGAGAGGGGGAGAGAGACGGCTGGGGGGAGGGGGAGATAGACGGCTGGGCGGGGGGAGAGGGGAGAGAGACGGCTGGGGGGGGAGAGGAGGAGAGACACGGCTGTGGGGGAGAGGGGGAGAGAGACGGCTGGGGGGGAGAGGGGGAGAGAGATGGTTGGGGGGGAGAGGGGGAGAGAGACGGCTGGGGAGGAGAGGGGGAGAGAGACGGCTGGGGGGAGAGGGAGAAAGAGACGGTGGGGGGTGGGGGGGAGAGACGGGGTGGATGTGATAATATACAGATAGATAGAGATGGGGGGGGATGTGAGAGAGGAGAGAGGGAGAGAGACACAGAGAGACACAGACAGAAAAACACAGAGATGGAGAGAGTGAGAGACACAGAGAGAGAAAGATATTTACCTCCTGAGAAGATAGGCCCCGAATGCGCGTGCACCCGGAATGCGCGCGCGCTCCAATGCGCGCGCGCATGCGCAGTACGAAAAAAACTAAAATATCGATATTTCGGTATATCTCGATATGAGCCGACCGATATATCCATATCCGGAAAATTCCCATATCGCCGTTCCCTACTTCACGGTATACATACTGCGAAGCGCTCTGAGACGCCTCAGCGATGCGATCAGGTGCTGTTTCAAATGCGCGAAGATTCCTCTGATTAAAAGCATTGGGGCGAGTTGGCTTTCGAAATCCTTTTAAAAAAACACGGTGACCAACGAGTCAACCTCACACCCCACCTACAAGTCCCACTTCCACATCCCCCCCCCCCCCCCCCCCCACCCCCTTCGCAGCACACAGCAGTCAGAAGCACAAAAACGCTCTCTGTTTTTGTCGAACCCGGGGAGAGGGGAATGGGGGTTCAATATCAACAGCTCTGACTAACAGATTGTTGGAATGCCAGTCAGAAATAAAGCAGGTAAACTCGGCAGTGGGTGTGCGAACGTTTCGCTGAGGCACAGCCGTGAACAGTCTCTGACTGTGGAACAAACATTTTGTGTTTTGCATAGTGGGGGGTGAGTGGGGGGTGGGGGGTGGGGTGGGGTGCGGGGCCAGGAAAGAAAGGGATAAATATTTATATAGGTAAACAAAGGAGCCAGAGAGTACACTATTGAGGGAGAGTTTAAACAGAAAACAAACGCTATCAATTTTTGCCAAAAGCCTTTTGGACTGCGGGCGAGACATTGATTTGGTCTGTTCCTCTAGTGCTTATTGATCTTCTAGCGCCAGTAGACAGATTGCACAACAAACCCTGACTTTGTGGCCTGCTTTCATACATAATTTCCCAGTTTTCTGACGCAGACCTCACGACAACAACAACAACATGAAGAAGACTAAAATGCCACTTGTATAGATAGATACCGTCTTTTTCACGTCAGGAGGACGTGCCAAGACCTGAGGGCTGTCCGGATTTCCGAATCGTTTCACCGACAGCAAAAACGAACGCAAAGGAACGTTTCAAAGCAAATGGTAACTGGAGCTTTTGATGAAGCAAATGTCACCGTGGAATAAAGATAATAATCCTTTGGGATTTGGACCCAAACTGCGGGGTTGGGATCAGGACGGGCGGAGGGCAGAGAGTGTACGGGTAGGAGGGTAACCGAAGGCGCGGTCGAAGAAGAGGGTCTTGAAAGGGGCCTCGAAGGGGGTAAGGGAAGAGGGCAAGGCGATGGGACTATGGGATGGAATTCCAAAGGGCTGAAGTGAAAGGGAATGGATCAAATGTCTAAAATAACCTTGCAAAGTTTCTGTGAAATAAAACGTCTCTGTATCTTGTAGGACAAAACGGAAAAGAGGGACGGGAAGTCATAAAGACTGAGGGAAGAGAGGTGGTAACGTAACTGTCCTTTAATTACCCGCCGAGTAAAGAATAGAACCGAACATTTTAATCAAACATTTGAAGAATGGCTCAGTCAGAAAACGGTTTGGTCACATTAAACCCTTGAATTTCCTCTCCACAACCGCTCGAACGGGCTAAAATAAGCAACGACAGAATGCAAAATGATTTGCAAATTCGGGGCTGTAAAAGCGTGTGTCAGAAAGCTCGCGGTTTGAAAGAGGAGTGAAGAGGGAGTAATCTGATCTGGTAATTTTCCTTTCATTCGCTTAATAAAAGAGCAAGGCGGTCACAATGGATCGAGATCTAATCTGTTAAATGTATTGCTCCCAATGCAGCGTGTGGTAAGAAGTATATTTTAAATCAGTGATTGGGGATTAACCCTGACATAAATTTGCCACAAAGGTATGCAAATCTATGTTATTTATGAATTCGGATTATACCTCACCTGCTCTCTCTCTCTCTCTCTCACAAAAACTGCACGCTTTGTATTTGTGACTTGAACTTCGGTGGAAGGAAAGTCAAATACTGCTCGGAAGAGAGAAGGAACGTAGCCAAGTAATCCGTAACATGGCAGAAAACGCAGCTTTTGTCGTTGAGAAGGGGTTAGAATAAGGCGCTATATCAAACGCGAGGATTATTATAATTATTATTCTTATTATTCTTATACGTTGGCGATCTGACTGATCTGACTGGGAAATCATGGGCTGTGCAGTGAGGGAGGAGTACTAAAGAGTATGATTTTTTTCCCGGTCCAGGTCAGGGCGAAACCTCGGGCAAGTTTCCTTCCTCCGCATTACTGGCAATAATAATCTCTCCCCCCAAAAATTGGTCCTTTCAATCCACGACTGTTTGTGGGACACTGCCGTGCGCAATTGGCTGCCACGTTTCGCCCACAAATATACAGTCAATTCACAGTATCTTTTTTGAATTGCTTTGGGACGTCTAAAAGACGTAGAAAACACTATATCAAGTGCAAGGATTATTATTATTACTATTATTATGTCCCAAACTAGATATACAGTAATAAATAATAATAATTCTTGTATTTGATAATTCTTGTATTTGATAATAATAATTCTTGTACTTTACAATTCTTCCACACATCTCAAAGCGCTTCACAGAATATGTAAAGTGAATTGACAGTATTTGTGTGGGCGATAAATTGTATTCTGGGATATGATTTCCTATTAGAAGTTTATTTTGGACAGAATCAACAGTTCCACCGATTGTCTCCCTCGAGAGCCTGTTCCAAACGTTTACTAATCGCTGGCTGAAGTAGAGTTTCCGTAGATTTGTTCTGAGTTTAATCTCCCCCCTCACCCTCCATCACCCTCCACTCAATCGCATGCCATGTTCTCTGGTTCTACTGTTCAGTACAAGGCAAAGCAGTTTATTCTGCTCTACATTATCTGATTGTTTGCTTGAAACTGATTGTGTCCCCACCCGCGGATGTGTGTGCGCATCCGTCCATGTGTGTGTGTGTGTGTGTGCGTCCGTCCATCCGTGTGTTTGCGCGTGCGCGTGTGTGTGGACATTTCACTCTCTTGCAGTGCCCCCGTCAATCGTCTTAATGATTCGTGATCAGCCGTGTAGAAGGACAAACATTTGAAAAGAAACTAATGTTTTAAACCGTATTTATTATATATACATTAGAAGTATAGACTGTGTATTTTTGGGGGTGGTGGGGGAAAGGTGGGGGAGGATTAGGGGTGGGGGAAACGGACACAGACAAACATCAAAAGATTTTAAGCACTGGACTGTGTTAGTACAGTATTGCCGAGACAGTAATCCAACAGAGAAACCGTTAACGAGGCAAGCCACGGGACAAGTGTGAAATTTTTTTTCACACGCTCCTGATGCAAATTGTCTTTTTGCAATGCGTCAGGAAAGAAAATAATCACGAGGAGGCGGTGGAGGTGGCGGTTTGGGCGTGGGGTGGGGGTGGAGGGGTTGGGGGGAAAGAGGACAAATGACTTAACAAGACAGACGTGCATTCCCGGAAGACGGAAAGACTCACCCTTTTACACGTTAAAACATTTAGAGCTGTGCAATTTCGTACTTTAGAACGCGCTAAAGTAAAGTCTGTAGTTACATTTGACAGACACAAAGTTGAGTTAAGGTTTGCTGCTGGAATGATTTGTGCTTTTTTATTCCCCACCCTTCCAAGTTTGATGCGAGGAACGCCATTGAGATTCACTGAGATTGGCCTAACCTTAAACTTAACCCCCGTTCATCACAATGGAGGGAGAGGGAATCCCATTTAATGAATGACATCGACGTAGAGGCTAAGAGGCTAAATGAGCTCAACGGAATTTTTACCCACTATTTCATAATGTATATTTTTTTCTCCCAACACACACACACACACACACACACACACACAGAGTTTCCACATCTCAGTATTTTGACAAAACTGGTCGTAATATCAGAACAAATATCTGTAAATGAACACATTAAAAACCCCCTTTACAATTTTGCTTACTTCCTCTTTCACCCCACCCCCCCACCCCCACCCACCCATCACCAACATTCCTCTTGAAGGAAATATCTGCCGACAATCCCCAAAGCATCTCACGCTCCAGCCTGGCAGCTTACCATTCAGAAATATTTATACAGAAAATCCCTTGTTATAATACACTTTGATATACCACATATGACCAATGTTATTTCATGGTTTAAATGCTCACATTTTAAGAGGATATCGTCAGTAAAAGGAAGCGATATGTTTCGTTAAATTATTCTACGTTTCTATAATTCGCCATTTCCTTGAGCAACACATCACTGTGCTACATTATTGTTCTTATTGTTTGATCTCCCGGACGCAATGTTCCAACGTATTCAGGATTAGATTTTATTTCTTTTTAACTCCTCCCCCCACCCACCCACCCACCCACACCACTCCCCTCCCCCCCCCCCCCCCCCCCACCCACCCCAACCACCCCGCAACATTTTATTTGAAAGGTAATTAAATTCTGCCTTTGTGGGGACAAGGGTGATGAAATTCCACCTGGTATTAGCTCTGAGGGACAGTTTTGCCTTGAAATGAAAAGTGGCTCAGAATTCTCGGTCATCCATAACTTCAGCTTGGGTTTGGGAAGAACAATATTCAGCAATTCTTAAATCTTTTGCACCGCACGTACGGTCGAACAGAAATGTATTCCTGTAAAATATTCTTCCCCCTTGATCTGTCTTCCTCCCTGAATGATGCAAACCTTTTTCATCCCTCCAGCTCTCCACATTGGCCTTGGGTCAACCACTAAGCCTTAAGCCACTCTGCACCCACCTTCTGGAACTCCATCCCACAGTCCCTTCACCTCTCGCCCTCGCTTGCCCCCTTCAAGGTTCATCTTAAAACCTTCCACTTCAACCATGCCTTTGGTCACCCCTCTTACCCCTACCCTCCTACCACTCTCACCCTTCCTGATCCCAATTCCCAGCTCAGGTACAAATCCTTTTCCTGTCCAGCCCAGCGTCTTGGGACGTCCTCCCGACATGAAGGGTGACATACAAATGTAATTTGTTGTTGTTCATGTTAGAATATCATCGAATCGCAGGAGAATTCCTGCACACAGGATCACAAGATTAATTTGGATGTAGAAAGGCCCTTTTTGGCCTATCTGATCCCCAAGAACATCCAAGTCCTCCTTGGATATAGGAATAGACTGCTTTGTAAACGAATCCCGGTGCCCTGCCTCAACCACTCTTCCTGTTGATTAGTTGAGTACCCAAAGAAAAAAAATCTTCTGGCCTGAAATTGCCCTTCACTACCCCAAACCTACATCCTGTTGCTTATTGTCTTAGCTGTCATCAATACAAGAGGAACAGGGTGGGTTACTGATGGCTCAGTTTATTCAAAGGAGCTAAAGAATTCCTGGTTCCTGGTTATCCTTGTATCAAGAGGTGTTTACTTGACACACACTGCAATTGTATTAACCTTCTTGCTTTAGTTTTTCAGTGAGTACAATAAAGTCTACACAAAAACGTTTCACGGGCTTCGATAACGATATTTCAGGCGACAGTAAAGGTTGGGACCACGTTTCATTGCCCTCTTTCCATCCGTTGCCATAGAACGGTACGTTACAGGAAGAAGCCATTTGGTCACGTTTCTCCGTGTCAGTCTGGAAAGCAGCGTGACCGTGCAAAAGGCGGGAGATCGGCCAAGACATATCGATATAGATGCTCTTTTCGTCTATGGAATCACAATAATAATGGAACGCGTCAATTTACACAGAATATTGAAATCAGTAGCTATGTACAACACATGCCATTTGCCAACAAAAATGTGTCCATCCATTCAGTGTTTTCAGGGTTGGGTTTCCATTGGAAAGCTCTCCATGCGATGTGCAAATTTAGCTTTTAAAACAAAGGCACATCTGATTGAGTTGTGTGTGTGTGGGGGTGGGGGTGGGGGGCGGGGGGGGGATGGTTGGGAAATGGGGGGGGGGGGGTGGGGTGGGAGAGTGAATGGGGGAAGGTGGAGGTGAAAGAATAGTCCTAGGATACTTTCCCTGGTGCTTTTCGAGGAACGCTTCAATTTCAACTGAATCACCCTTTCGTTCTTTTCCGTAAGCCAAAACTAGAGCCACGCACTCGGAACGGACGAAACCTGCAGCGATTCTCAACGCCTTCTCGCCCCGCGTCAAACCGCGGCAAGGTTGGTGCGTTGAGGAAACGCCGCAGGTTTCGCCCGTCGGCGCGGAGCCATAAATTAACCGAGCGGGAAACAGAAACTTTTGGCGTGGCTTCCCGATCCCGTGGATTACACTTCGGTGTCTGTTTCGTCCGCTTTTTTCTGGTGCCCGTTCCCGGTGGCCGAGGCCGTGCTCTGGTTCTCCCCGTTCAACTTGGGCTTCTCCTGTCCGTCCGTCGACGGTTCGTTCGGCATGTCAGACATGGCCGTGTTGCCGCGGCAATCGCTCTCCGGCCGCCCGGCTTCCACCTTTGGAAAGAGCAAGAACGATTGGTGAGTGCTCCACACGCCTAATAATAATCCCTCAAACAAACAGTAATAAATGGGTCATTTCCAATCCACGGCTGTTTGTGGGGACGTTGCTGTGCGCAATTGGCTGCCGCGTTTCGCCCACGCATGTACAGTCAATTCACTTGAAAATATATTCCGTGAAGCGCTTTGAGACGCAGTCTAGAAGACGCGATCAGGCGCTACATCAAATGCAAAGATTATTATTTTTCTTCTTAGAATTATCATTCACTTCCAACGTTTGGCCCTTTGGGGGTAAATGGAAAACACGCTTTAACTCTGTATCCGTGGAGGCAATCAAAGTGAAAGCAATCGCTTACGACGCAGTTCTTCACCTGGAGGCCATTCCGCTGGACGTTCGAGACAAGGTTAAACCTCCTCAGGTCCAACCATGAAATCCCTCAGTGATCAGCGTCACTGTTTGCAGGGATTGACTGAGTCCATGTGCAGTCCCAATGTTGGCCACCAGGGGACAGTCACTACCCACGAATGACCGTAGTGCTTGGCTGCTTTTGAGTTGCCTCTAGATTGGCAAGCGTGCAAGTAACCGGTTTCATTTATACCCAAAAAAACTGTTTAAGATGTAAATTTTACTTTAAACCCTTCCCCCAAATGATTTCGACATTGTTTTGCAAGTGTAGTCGAGGCTGTGGCAAAATAATAATAATAATAATACTAATAACAATCCTTGCGTTCGATAGAGCGCCTCAATCGTGCCTTCGAGGCGTCTCAAAGTGCTTCACGGGAATATATCGTGAAAATGGAGAGAAAATAAATAGCTGCAGCAAAGCCTGGGTCTATTTCCCGAATGGTCGCTTAAACTTGTCTTCATTTACTCCTGTGGTTAACACAGTCTGTGAAACAGAAGTGCTTTTTACAAAAGCCTATATAAAGTTCCGAGCTACCCAGTTCTCCAAACCCCTTGCCCAAGTGACCGATCTTCATTTTGGAGCCAAGTCACCGCGTTGATGAGATTTGCTTTACGATCGTGACGTGTGTGTGTACTTTACTGCCGGGTTCCGCCCGGCCCGGGAATCGAACCGGGGTCTCCTCGGCTCGCGAGTGCGCTGACGCTTACCAGTCTGACGGGCTTTGGGCTCCAGCTATGCTTGTCCTTGCAGTAGTACGTCAGCAACATGGCCAGGCCGAGCAGGCATCCGAGGACCAGTAACGTGATGAGCACCGGCTTTGATTTCTGAGATTGGGAAACGCTCTCCGGGGTCTGGAAAAATCGAGGGCATTAATCTCAACACGAACGGGCAACTTCCAGTTAAAGCATTGGTGGTCAACGTCAAGAAAGGGCCCCACCGCACATCGCCCCCCCAGCTCTGAACAGTTACACGAGTCTAGGTCAGCGTGTGCTCGATTGGTAGTCTGTTTTCAATTTTTTTCTTGGTTCAATATGTCTGGTAGAACTCAATGCATGTTCAATCAAGAACATGCATTTTGTCGGCTGGCCATAAAGATTGGCCGCCACTGATATCTGATCAGTCACATATGATGGCGTGTCACACAATTGCCGGGTAAGCATTGTTAAAGACTCTTGAGAGTCTTTATACTCAACCCTGATATCACTGTCCTAGCATTTGGTGAAGCACTTTTTCATCACTTTATCATCACTGGGAAGCGACTGTGCGTCTTTGCAGGCAAAGCTATTTGCGCACGCCAATGTCCCGCAAAACATGGCAGTTAGTGGGAAGGAAGCAGGATGTTGGGGGGGGGGGGGGTTGGGGGGGGGGGGGGGAAGGGATATTAAGGAAGTAGGGGAGTGGGGTGGAGAAACAGGATGTGTGTGTGTGGGTGTGGGAGGGCGCGGGAGGAGAAAGAATGTGCATTTTTCTCTGTCGTCGCTGCTAATTTGTGACAACACCTGTGAGCGATGCCAAGGCTCCACCTCTTTAAACCAATACGGGTTTCCAGCCTGGACCACCCTTTTCCTGGTAACCCATTCTCGCCGTTAATTACTGTGGCGTGGCGGCCGAGGAGTCAACCCGTGGTCTCGCAGCCGAATGCACATTCGTGAAACTCGACCGCATATTCCTACGCGACTGTCTCTCCCACTGCTTCCACAGCACGAGAACATTTCCCATTTCCTGCACCAGCCCCGCTGAATGACGTTGCCAATCCATTGAAAGTTTCTCCTGAATTACAACCGCGGGAGTTGATGCCTTGGCCCTGTCCTCCCCCTCCTGGGATCTTTCCAAGAGGGAGGCGAATGAAGGTCGAGAGAAAGAGATGGTAGTGGGAGAGAGAGGAGGGTGGAGGAGGGGGGAAATGAATCCATCGATCATCTGGCTTCCTGTGGTGACTGCAATGTGTTATGCGCGGTCGAAAGCAAAGGTCTTTAGCCGAGACCTGAAAGTCGGAAGAGACGGGTGGGGTGGGGGGGGTGGGGAACGAGGCTAAGGGAGTGAGGGAGGGTGTTCCAGAGCCTCGGGGCGTAGTGGCTGAAGGCACGGGGGAGAGGAAGATTCGGGGGGGACAAGGAGCAGGCCAGACCTGGTGGAGTGAAAGCAACGGGTGCTGTTGTGAGGAGAGAGGAGATCAGAGAGGTAGAGAGATGCAGAGGAGTGGAGGAGATTTGAAAACAAGAGTGAGGATCTTGAAATCGATCCTCTCCGGGACAGGGAGCCAGTGCAGTCTGGCAAGGACTGGGGTAATCGGGGACCATATCAATGCATGAAGAGCAACATATGAATTTAAGTTGTAGTCGATGGAGAGGTGGGAGGGGACCCGACAGCAGAAGGGAGGAACTGGATGCAAAGAACTGTAATATTGTGATTTGGGATAGGAAATGTGAAATGTGTGTGCATTGTGAAGAGGTGTCTTGGTGAAGGAGGAAAAGGAAAAGGATTTGGATGTGGTTATTAACATACACCTACGCAGACATACACGCGCATGCACACACACGCGCACCATCTCCCCTCATTGAGAGCATCCAAGCTAAGGCACCTACAAGGCTAAATTCAGTTACATCTCAAGAACTCAGTGGACCTTCAGTCAAATGACGTGAATGTAGGCGGAGGAGCAAGCGTTGAGCTCATTGAGCCTGATCAGCCAGGTGATTCAGCGCTCTGGGACACCGCTCTGGGACAGAGGCACTAAATAAACCAAAGTTATTGTTGCTAATTGAACTATGGCAAATGTTTTAATCCCCCCCCTTTAACACCCCCTTACTTCCTTCTAAACATTCCCAATTTGGTATTCGAGGGCCATGTGTTGAAGTGGTTTTGACGAGCGCCAGAGGATCTTTATCGTCCACCCGACTCACCCGAAGACAAAACCAAACCACTCCTCGGTACCGCACTGGAGGATCAGTCTAAAGTGAGCTCCAAGTTCTGATGCGAGGCTTGGAAACCCGACCGCAGCCTTGAGAATTCAGAGACGAGATTTTGCTGCCGACTGTGCATGCTGCGCTTTTTAGCCGAGGAAACCGCAGCCGTCATTGAAAATGACAAACTGCAGTCCCCCGTCTCCTCCTTGGCCCATCTCGCCGACCAGCTGAAGGAGGGCTCGTGGGGAAACGTTTAACACATGGAGTGTAGCAATCTCGCAGAGGAGTTTCGAGTGGGCAATCCATCACAGGTGGGAATGATGCAGTCTGAACGCTCTACTGCTTGGCGGTGGCATCGATTCGGAGGCAGCTCGCACAGCTGGTCCGTCAATTGACCTCGGTGAATTCGGAGGAGACTTTTCCGGGGCAGGTCACTTCAATGAACGACAGCGCGAGAGGGTGGCCCGGTAATTATATTCGAAATACTTAATGGAGCGTGCTTAAGCTAATTGTTCCATCAATTGCGCAGCCATTAAAAATTCATTTGCAGGCTGTCATTTGAACATCAACTCCCACTCCCCCCCCCCCCCTCCCTCCCTCCCCCCCCACCTCACCACTTGAGATATCTCCTCACGTCAACAAGATGCCTCCACACTACAGAGGGAAATCCAGGTCATTTAATATCAATCGGAGAATTAGCAAAAAAAAAAAAGTTTCCAAAGGCTCTCACTGCGAACGGTGGCGACAAATGCTTTAGCTTTCTCCAGTTTGGGTTCGAAACCAATCATCTCTTCGCACAGCGTAATCTCATTGTCTGGTGAATTGATGTTTTGCACGCTGGAGGGAGAGTCCAGCAAAAAAAAGACAAATTGGCCCAGTTTCACAGCCGTTTAGTGAATGAGTTGGCATCGGCCCCCACGGTGATTTTACAGAACTATTGTTAATGACGAGCTGAAAGTTAGACAAAGATTCCTGCGCTACGCTTGGATTCGGACTATCGTTGGATTCGTCCACCACCACATTCGGCCTCAAAACAAGGCTTCTCCCTCGCTCTTACCCCCACGTCTCCACGGATGTCTCAGAGCGCCGATCTGAAGTTTAGACCAAGGCTTAAGCTTGGCATCATTTCAAAAACGCATGGGTAATTTGTTTTAAACTATTCCTTACCATTGGCAAAGCCTTTAGCATAGCTTCAGAACCACATGGAAATCATTTTAGCCATTGCTATCAGGAGGTAGGTATCTGGCTGCAGTCTCACTGCTAAGCAAAGACAGTTGACACTGTGGGTTAATGGAAATCAAAAGTCTAGTACTCTAACTGTTGCTCTTTCAGTGAAAACATTCAGAAAGTCTATGGGAAACAAAAAAGGCATTTGGTATGAACGTATAATCAGTCGGCTCTGACTGAAGCGATAGAGAGAGAGAGAGAGAGAAAATGAACTCTTTCAAAGAGAACAAAAAAAACCTCAGAGTTCACAGGATTTGATCTGAATGTTTTCACCCACAGGAAATATTTTGATACACGCTGAAAATCCTTACTAAGGTTCACCTCAGTGGCCGAGACATTTTGTGCCTGGATCGCGATTCATTGCCTTTGGGGTGTCATTGCTCGCGGACTGCCTAGGACAATGGCATCTCAGTCTGTTCAGCCATTCTTTCTGCAACTCGGTGCGAATTGAAATACAAGAGCATTCTCCTATGATAAAGTTTTTGCAAAATGGTATTTTAGATTAGAATTTCTGTGAGCGCAGCTACCTGCTCACACACGCGGAAACACATAACGTATTCAATGCGCCACTAAATAAGACGCATTCTAACGATTGTAGACAGGGGTACATTGTGTTGGGTGGGGGGTGGGGGCATAAATGTATTTTTGCTGTGTCTTTCGAATGGAAATCAGTCTGGCTCATTCGGGAGTGATTCCCGCCTCTGAATCAGAAGGTTGTGGGTTCAAGCCTCCATGGCATCTCACAGGCTGTTACTCCAATGCAGTGTGTGTTGAGTACGACAGGAGTCCTGTAGCTCAGTGGTTAGAGAACTCGCCTCACGGACGAGAGAACCTGGTTCGATGTCCCAAAGGGCGAAACCTTGGGCAAGTTTCCTCGTGCTCCACACGCCTAATAATAATCCTTCAAGAACAGACCCCAATTGTAATTGGTCACTCAATCCACGACTGTTTTGTGGGACACTGCGGTGCGCAATTGGCTACCGCGTTTCGCCACAAAATATACAGTCACTTCACTTTAAAGTAGTAATAACAACAATAATCCTTGCATCTGATACAGTAGGTGTGGCGTATAGCCATCAAATGCAAGGTTTTGCTTGTTTTTACTTTGTTTTGGGAGATGTCAGCCTTTGGAGGTGATGTGAAAATGAGGACCCATCTACCTGTTCGGGTGGACGTTAAAGATCCTATGGCAATACGAGAACATTCTCCTATGATTATGTTATACACAATGGTATTTTAGATTGTAATTTACACACACACACACACACACACACACACAGACAGAACCACATAGTGCATTCTACACATTCATTGCTATCACTAAATAAGATTCAAACCGTACAATACTGTATTCGCAAAGAAAAAAGAATTTTCTACCGGTGCCCTGTCCAACAATCCCCCAAATAAAGTTTGTCAATTGCTCTATGACTGTCTGTGAGATACTGTTGCATTGCAAATTGATTGCTCCGTATGCTTGTGAATACATAGGAACGTAGGAATTAGGAGCAGGAGTAGGCCATTCGCCCCCTCGAGCCTGTCCCGCCATTCAATACGATCATGGCTGATTTTCTAATCTAACTCCATCTGCCTGATTTATCCCCGTATCCCTTAATCCCTCTATCCATTAACTGGATCTATCACATAAAACACCACACTGCACAGCAAAAACTTCCGAGGCATCTTGACGACGCAGAAATATGGGTGGCATATGGGTATCAAATGAAGGTATTGTTAGCATGAACGCAGTTCTGAAAATTGGAACGGAAAAAGAGATTGGCCCTTTCAACGATCACCGAGCGATGACCTGTGGTGGTGAACGAGAACAATGACAACTGCAGCGTAATCGAACGAGGACAAGGGACGTGTTTGTCTGTGGACGACAAGAACTTTTTCATCCGTCAGAGAGACAGCAAGGTTACATTCCTCGCCTACCTTCACTGACCTGCCTCTTAATAGCGGGCGTAGAATTTGCGTTAATTGAGGTTAATACCTAAAGGGCCTGCAAAGAAGCAACCCGTTATTTCTAATGCGCTGCAGATGTGCTGTCTTTAACATAAATACCTCCGGAGCTCGGAGCTATTTAAAAATAACCATTGCTTCGCTCACGCTGTGAGAATTACACCCGTGTCACAGAGGGGGAAATGTTTACCAGGTTACGCTCGACAAACTGCCTCGCGGAGTCCTGCGAGGTGAAGCTTCTTTTAGTTTCCGAGTTGTATTTCAAGAGCGAAGAGAGTCAAAAGTCAGGAAGTACTGTTTGAGGCTATTTCAAAGAGGATGTTGAACATTTACTTTGAGCGAAAGACATCAACATGCATCTGATCTATTGTTAGCACACGAAAGGTGAGGAAACCCTGGACAGACACTTTTCCTGTTTTTAAAGCAATTTATTGTGGCGTTTCCCCCGCCCCCACCCCTCCCACCTCTGGAAGGCTCTGGCAGCAAGAAATTATTTCACTCTTTGCAAACCCCTATAATTTAGTTGTGGAGAGCCACGTTTTTTCCCCGTTCGCATCACAAGGCGCTGTACAAACGCAGCTCGTTCTTCTTCGTTTTATTTTATTTATGTAGCACCCACAAATATACAGTCAATTCACTTTACAGTAAGATTCTGTGAAGGGCTTTGAGGCGTCGAAAAGATGTGAAAAGCGCGATATCAAATGCAAGGATTATTATTATTATTATCACGGATGCTCAGATTACTATAAGAATAAGAATCCTCGCTTTCGTCATGGGGCCTTTCAGGTCGGGAGGACGTCTCAAAGCGCCTCGCCGGGACCTTACCGTAAAGTGGAGTGACTGTGTATTTGCGGGAGAGGATAACTGAACGAGCGTCCGGCATTGATGGAAACCAAAGTTATTTCAGCATCAACTCCACGGGCCTCACAAACGTTGCCATCCTTCGTGTCGTTAGGCTTAAAAAGCCTAACGACACGTCACTGTGCACATCCCGTTTCGCCCACCAAATCCACAGTTACTACACTTTACAGTCATATTCTACAAAGCGCTTTGAGATGCTTTGAAATATCAAACGCAAGCATTATTATTATTATTATTTTTCACCCCAAAGCCACTCACCTTATTTCCACTTGCTGCGTTAGCGGCAGCTGAGGCTTTTTTCTCTGTTGTTGTGGATGGCAGGTTTGGTACAGCTGTGGGCTGAGTCGAGGCAGCAGATGCAGTCGCTGACGAACGCGTGGTGGGATCATTTTTCTTAACGATTGCCGTACTGGCCGCGATGTTCGTGGCTGCGCGGGGGGTGCTCGGAGGTGTTGCCTGAAGGCTGTCGTCGCCGCCGCCAACGCTGGGAATGGATTGGCTTTCCGGGCTTCGTGGCGATGGTTCGGGTGGAGTCACTGACTCTGTGACGGATGTATTTGCAACGGCTGAAGTTGAGTTGCTCGGAGAGTCAGTCACTGACGTGCTATCAGTCACCTCTGGAGGAACCGTGATATCTGCAACACCAAAACAGTGCAATCGAATTGTTTAGATGAGACCTGCTCACACTGAAGGCTTCCTTGTACATCGACGAAGGACTAAACACATTTCGCAAGGCAACAGGTGGACATTTAAAAGCCAGGCAACAACAGCAGCAGCAACAGCGTTCTGATATGATGGATTTTAAAGAACACATAAGTAAAATCCAAACTAATGAACGATTGTAATTTATTGGAAATTGCGGTAAGCGTGGACTATTACTGGTAATAACTGTTGCATCGCCAAACATTGAGACCAACACTGTTTGAGTTCTGGCTGACGAGGACACTGACCTAACTCGCTATGATTCAGGTGATATCAGAGACCACAAGAGCAAAGCCGATTAATGTACTCCACTCTCGACAAGCTCCGAATTAAGGAAGCAACGGGAGTTTGAAACCGTTCCTACCTGCAGTCGGAGAATTATTTGGTTGCACAGTTGACACAGTTTCGCTGACTGCAGTGATGATCACACTTGGGGGATGGGTGGTGGTAGGGTCATCTGCTGAAGTATAGCAGCTCCATTGGACTGTAGTTGGACAAAGCAACACACAGATTGTTAGCAAGACATCAAGTATTAATTAACGGATTTTGCACTGCACTATACCAGACACCGGCCAGTAACAATCCCCTCATAAAACTGGTTCTTCACTTCTTGACTCTTTGCAGGACACAGTTTCAAGTGGTGAAACAGTATCGGAAGCTAAATTGTTTTGTCGTTGGCCCCTGACCAGAGAGAGACAGACATCTGTCCATTTTGTTCGTCTCCGAGCCCTAGCATTGGGAATTGAAACAATGACGAGGTTACTGTAAGGAAGGGGCAAGAGGGGAATATATTTCAAGGTCAAGAGAGTGAATGAACCAATCCAGGTTTGTTTGATAAATGGCCCTGCGCTTTGCTTTCTTTCTTTCATTTGAGCATCGCAGAGGCGCTATAAAATCCCGAGCAGCTGAAACAAATATGGAACGGAAACAAGAAGTGAAAAGAACAACCATGATGTTAAGATCAAGTACTTTCTGGCTGCATTCGGAACGTAATGTGGCCTCAACCCAAATCTTAAGGAACGCGACTGATGGCATCATAAATCTCAAGACTATTTAGTTTGGTCGCTGTGAACTTTCCCTCACTTTTCCACTGCCTTCAACCGATCAGTAATAGTCATGAACCGTGGATTGTTTGAGCATCCTGCTGCAGACTGTTTTGACTGATTCTGCGATAGAATAATTATAATAATAATCCTTGCATTTGATAGAGCGCCTTATCAGGTCTCCGAGACGTCTCAAAGCGTTTCACAGAATATACTGTAAAGTGAATTGACTGAATATATTTTGTGGGTGAAACGCGGCAGCCAATTGCGCGCAGCAGTGTCCCACAAAACAATCGTGGATTGGAGTGGCCAATTTATTCTTTTGTTTTTTGGAAGGAATTATTACCCCTGGAAAAGCGATCCGGCAACCCACTAACATCCGGGATCCAATTTACTGCAAGGTAAACAGAGGCGTGCGGAAAAAAGGGAGAACTCGCCCAATGTTTAGCCCTGCCTCGGGAATCGAACCCAGGTCCTCTCGCTTGCGAGGCGAGCGCTGTAACCACTGAGCCACAGGGCTCCACAGCCTTTAAGCCTCAACTCCCACTGGGACAATGTGCAGTGGCCTCACAAAAACATCGAGTGAGTACACTGAACTTTGACACGGGGCACACATTTGACTAACTGCCTTGTTACCAGAGTAAAGACTACACTTATTCCCCCTCACAATGTAAGCATTATGCAGTTCTGTTCTCGAAGACAATGCAGAGAGGTTGTACCTTTGGGACATTTTATCTCCAACCCCTATACACTTTTTAATTTTATTTTTTGCGCGCAGTGAATGTTGAACATGGGTTCCTCTACTTAACCCAAACAAACAGATCCACTTCTGCAGTAGATTGCAGAAAACGTCGACAGACGAACGCAGTTTGTCCCAGAGAAATCCTGAGGGATTTTATTTCATGGGTAACTGCGTTTCACTTCCTTTTATTTACAGTGTGTAAGAAAATGAGTACCGCAAGGGAGGGAAATCAGTGCCTGTCAGACAGGTCAGACATTGTTTAGCTCAAACGCAGAACAATCTCATCAAAGGCTTATTTATCACTGCTTTGGGCTTTGTTTCCCGGTCAGTGTTGGGGGGAAAAAAAACATATCAAAGTTGTTTGAAGATTAAGGCCATATTTTTATTTCTTCTCACAAAAAACTCTACTCCAGAAAAATTTATGGTTTGGAATGCAAAAAAACAAACTCTGGGAATTTTAACCAGAGGAAATCCTTTGATCCTAAATAGTATACGATCCGCACCTACATTTATGAAAACACAGATTTTCCCCATCAAAGATTTCTCCCCCCGCCCCCCCGCCCCCCCCATGCTCCCACCCACCCTCCAAGAATAATCCCTACTTAAATCCGATGTGGGAGCCGTGGTTATTGACGCATCTCAAGGTGTCACTGTTACTGAGCTCTGAAATGGAATGCATCCGTCACACAGACATCCACTTTCTGCATACATGTATGTGTGTGTGTGTGAGTGAGTGTATAATGTGTATCTGTGTGTATATGTCTATGTGCGTGTGTATACAACAACAACCAAATTACATTTGTATAGCGCCTTTCATGTCAGGAGTCCCAAGGCGTTGGATAGTCAATGTTTCGGACCCGAGCTGCTGGTTGGGATTGGGGCAGTTTGGAGAGCAAGGGGAGACTTAGGGTGACCGAAGGCACGGTCGAAGAGGAAGGTCTTGAAACGGGTCTTGAAGGAGGCAAGGAAGGGGGCGAGGTGGAGGGATTGCGGGATGGAGTTTCAGAGGGTGAGGGAAGAGTGTATAGGAATGTTTCTAGGAAGAGAGACTTATCCGTGTAATCCTCTGCCAACGAACCCCAGATTTTGTCTGTAATATTTCAAAGGGGTGGGGTGGGGGAGAGGCTGACCCAAAGTACCTGGGTGCGTGAATACACCAAACACTCTCAGGCCACACAAATGAGAGAGAGAGAGAGAGCCTGTGTTGTTCGGCTTGATACCGACAGCTGCTGATTGACTTTCAATGCAGGAAGACAGCAGAGAATGAGGGGAAGGAAGTAGTGGGGAACGATGGCTTAAACACATTCACATTGCTGGCAGGCTGGTGAGCTGTGTTGTCGTTCTGGTCGCCGACAGCCAGAAATAGCTTTATCCCTGGCTGAGTAGTAATTGCGATTCATTGTCACCATTGCTTAGCTCACGGTTCCTGCCCACCAACTAAGATTTCTGCAACGCTATTCCTTACACGGTGGACTGCGGACGATGCGTGCGTTCGAGCTCCCGGCTCCCGTTTCCCCTTTTCCTTGCATCTGGTTAAATAATGAGCGTTTGCCCACTGCCTGCAAGAGGCCAACAATACAGCTCACGATTGAACCAAAATAGCCTGTGGAACCACATCCGCAGCAAAGCTGAACCACACACGTTGGCGCTGAATAGATGATGGGCCTGCTAACATATGGTAACACCCGCTGCACTAGGAAACAGCTTGTTATGTGTTACTGGCAATGGGCATGGAGAGCCAAATTGGCCTTCTTTTGAATCCGTCTGTGTTTCTGTGTATCGATACGCTCTGAATGGTTTGCCAACCTTAGCCATTGCCTTGTGGGAGATGTCAGCACGCTGCTTCACTCCTGCCCCCCTCTCTCGATCTAATCTTGAAATCCCATCTTAAGACCTATGCCTTCAATGCAACTCATGTCACCTCCACCTTACCCCCCCACCGACTCCACCGCCTCCTTTAAGGCCGGACTCAAGACCCTCCTCTTCGACCGTGCCTTCTGATGCCCTCCCAACTTTCTCTCTCCCCTTCCTAACTCATTCCCATCCCTCCCCCACCTTCCCTGCCCCTCTCCCTTGCTCGGGTCCCGTCCTGACTGTTCAGCGCCTTGGGACGTCCTCCCGACGTGAAAGACGCTCTATCAATGCATTTTGTTGTTGCTGTTGCTGTTGTACTGATCACGGGGTTGATGCATGTGTTTACACTCAAAGTGGAGGGAATAAAGACGGTTCCTCACCCCGCTTGACTGCGTAATATGTTTCCCAGCTGGACTCTGGAAAATGTTACTTAATTGTACTGATGTAATGTCCTCCTCATGCTTCAGTAGTTTCAGCAAATGCTTGGCAAACCTTATCCCATTGATGAGATATAATAAAGCCACAGATGGCCTTGGAAGAGATTGCATTATTCCGCAAAGAAACGCCTGCTGGATAGAGCCCGAGAAAACACCTCAGAGTCAACATAAGCGACTCCCAAAGTGCCTGCGAGTATTACATACCCCAGCCCGAGTGTTGCAAATGCTGAGCTCTGAAAACATTGAACAGCCCCAAAGAGATGAGTGTGTGTGTGTGTCTGGTATGTGTGTGTGTCTGGTGTGTGTGTGTATTTGTGCGTGGAACAAATTTTCCAGATTATTATCAGCTTGCCAAATGTTCAGTGTCCAGGTTTACAAATGATGAGATGCTGGAGGGTATCTAGGACTGATACCCCCACAAAATAGACAGGCCATTGTCAGTTTGTCACGCTTCGAAGACAACAACAACAACAACAAAATTACATTGGGACGTCCCAAAGTGCGGAAGACCACTCTATCAAATGCCAAGGATTGTTACAACATTGGAAGAGGGGACAGAAGCGAAGGAAAAACAAATACACAGAGGAAAAAAACGACAGCACAAAAACCAAGTCATTGGCCTTTTGAAAGCAATTACAAAAGGAAACTGTTTCGTCACACTGGATTCCGGTTCATTTACGGTTGTTGCATAAGTTGTTTTTCTTTCTGTAAAAAACAATATTTTATTAGAATTTATCCTTGGGAAAGTGAGTCCAAGTAATTTGAATCAGGGGCTTGTTATATTGCGTTGTAAAACAGAGTTTATTTCCTTGTCACATACGCCATTCACAACTGCAGATGTTAACAATTATGTTCAAATAAAAGGCTCCAATTTGAGGGGAGTGGTGGGAGGGGAGGGGGGGGGTTGGAGAGATTAAATTTTTCTTCAATCATCCTTTTTCTGTGGAGTGTTTTTTGACTCGATTGTGCTTCCTGCAAAAAGCCCTTCTGGCTAATGTCATTGGTATAAATGCCGAGAATCTCCTTAGGCAATAGTTCACGGTCATTGAAATAGCACAAAACAGCACAGATTACAGGCGTGGGAACCCAATAGAGCCATTGGAACATATTCCATTACTTCAGTTCCCCCCCCCCATTTTATCAACGTTTCTGCCCCCACCTTTGGAACTCCCTTTGCTTTGCTTCCTCCATCTACGCCTTTCCCTCACGATCCCAACGCCCAGATCTCAATGTCCAGCGCACTGGGACGTCCTCCCGATGCGAAAAGCGCTATAAAGTTGTTGTTTAACAGGCTTTTTCTTCAGGCCGACGATAAGTATTTGAATAAGAAACCGAATGAGCAGCGTTAAAGCGCTCAGACTTTTCTAGGCTCCAAACTTTCAATGAGAGGTGTTATAAAATCACAGGGTTTGAAACTAGGAACTTGCAAATTGCAGTCTCATCAGGCCAGCCCACCAGATGTGATGAGAACAACACTCATACCTCTCTTGCCACATGACCTCTCTCGACAGAGGAGAGAAAGCCAATGGAGCAAGGTTGCCATCAAAGGCCACAACCAATTACCCACATCAGCATTGTGGTGGCAACACAGTATTTTTTGGTGCCATTCCTTGCCACGTTGTCAGTTTCAATGGCTTGGAAAATTGAAATTGTGATTGAAATGGTAGCAGAGATTGAGTCAATGAAACAATATGGATTTCTGCACAAGAAACCAGCTGCTCTGCACCTTGTACTGTGTTGGGAGAGGGGGGACGTGTGTGTGGAGGGGTGAGGGGAGTTCATGTGCCTCTTGCAAGGCTTCATTTGGCTCTCTTTAGTTCTCTAGTGGAATACCATCAATTAAGCTTTATCCTGTAATGGCTGATCGGTTAAGCACATGAAAGTGATGCTCTGAGAAGCAAAGAACATTCTCGAACAGAGCCTTGAAATATTGCAATGACAATTACATACATTGACTTATTTTGTGGGCTAATGCTCAGATACTGTACTGGAGTATCGACTTAAGATTGTGACCTCAAGCTCAGACGTGAGGTTTGAACCCAAACGTAGCATTGTTAATAATAAAATTCTGAAAGAAATAATAATTTGGTCAATCCACGACTGGTCGTAGGACGCTGCTGTGCGCAATTGGCTACGGCATTTCGCCCACAAAATATACAATCGATTCACTTTACAGTATATTCTGTGAACCGCTTTGAGACATCTCGATGACGTGGTAAGGCACTACATTAAAAGCAAGGATTATTATTATTATTAATAAGAACATGAGAACATAAGAATTAGGAGCAGGAATAGGCCATTCGGCCCTTCGAGCCTGCTCCGCCATTGAATAAGATCATGGCTGATCTTCTCACCTAACTTTGATTACCTACCCTTTCCCCATATCCCCGGATCCCTCTATTTTTCAAAAATCTATCAGTCTCAGCCTTGAAAATGTTCAAGGACTGAGCACCTACAGCCTTCTGGGGTAATGAATTCCATAAATTCACTACCCCCTGATTGAAGAAATGTTTCCTCAACTCTGTTCTAAAAGGCTGACCCTTAATTTTAAGACTGTGACCCCTGGTTATAGATTCTCCTACCAGGGGAAACAGTCCCTCAGTGCCTACTTTATCTCACCCTTTAAGAATCTTATATGTTTCAATAAGATCAATAAAGCACCAATGCCCCAAATTCCACCTAGTTTTAACCTAATAAGGTCTTACAATTATTATTGTCTTACAATTTGAGAGAATTGTAAAAAAAGTAAAAATTCCAGCCTTAATTTGGAAAAAAGCTTAATGTGGAAGAACTGCAGGGAACAAAATGATTCCGATCGTACAACAACAAAATGACATAATTGTATAGCTCCTTTCACATTGGGAGGACGTCCCAAAACGTGGGACAGTCCAATGCTTCAGACCCGAGCTGGGGTCGGGATCGGAGAGGGAGGCGGGAAAGGAGGTTGATTTGGAGTGACTGATGGGACTGTTGAAGAAGAGGGTCAGCAAGATTTTGGGGTAAAACAGCATCAGAATCATCGGGATTCTCGCTTCGAGCTTAATAAAGGCGCTGCATTCATTCCTCCAAGTAACAGAAGTTAGCACCTTGGATTGTTTGTGCCATCTAACGATCTGAGAGACCAAGAGGGACACTGTGGTATAACCAGATTCAGACAACAGAACCAGATACTATACTGTGCTTTGTTCCCTCTGGAAATTCACAGCAAAGGGCAATTAATGCCAACCTCGGTAAGAGAAGCCACTGCATCATCACCACCAATTCCCTTTGGTGCTTTGAATTGAAATCATTAATAAAAAAAATGCTGACGTGTCAAAATTATGAGCTTTTTTTGTGTGAAATAGACTCAGCCCCTACTATAAACACTTCAAGACTTCCTGGACTCATGGAAGCAGGATGTTTGTTGTGGCAGAAAGAGACTTTTCACACAACTGGTTTGAGTGAGAATCAAGCCCCTGGTTTGCTAACCCACTACACCGCTCCCTGATTGACCGCTTAATTCAACCTGATTTGTTTGCACGTCGCCGCATAACTTTCCCAAGCTGTCCAGCATATCTGTTGTCTGGATCTGTCTGATTGACAAAATCCAAGGGTGGGAACTTGCTCCAAGAGAATATTGCATAACATTCACACCAGGAAATGGGTGTGGGACCCTAGATGAATGTTGGGGCGTCTGTGATTGTGGAACTGAACTCCAGCCATGAATCAGTGTCTTCGGGAGAAGAGGAAGCGAGAGGGGGAGGGTGGGGTTGGATGGTGGAGGAGGTGGATGGGTTGAATAAACAAACTCTCACTTTTAGGGTCAGGGTAGGGAGGTGCGGGAGAGGGACGAGACAGGGTGATGGAAGTTGTGTTGTATCAGGTTGTATCTCTGAAGCATGACTTCACACATTCGCCTCACCCAACTGTAAGAAGCAGCCGAGTGGAAAAGCACTGAGCGAGATCTAAAGATACACCGGCAAAGTTTCTCCTCCACCATCGAGTCTCGCTGAAACCGTGAGGGCAGGAAGTGTTAGACATATAATCCACAACACTTGAAACTCCACTTAGCCTTAGTCTATCAGACCACTTTGCAGTGAGATGTAACGTTACAGAGTTGTACAGAGTCTCAAAGCTAGTCTGAAATTGGAAGCCGGTTCTAAGCATTCTTCCAAATTGAACGGATTTTAAGAACTTTACGCAATTTTGATGAATCTTGAGTTTAAAGGCAAAGTGGTCTAAAGGGCTAAGACTGAGCGGAATTTTGGGGCCCTGTCAGGTGGACACATACACACGTCCCCTTCCCTCCCAACCAATGCCAGCTTGTATGTGGAAAGGAACCTCAAGCAGATTGAAAAACGAATCACTAGCACATTGCACAAGCAGAAAAATTACACCTCATGTTGTAATAATAATCCTTGCATTTGATATACAGGAGTTCTGTAGCTCAGTGGTTAGAGTACTGACTAGCCTTACAAGCGAGAGACCTGGGTTCGATTCCAAGCAGGGTGAAAACTTGGGTAAGTTTCTTTACTCCACATGATAATAATCCCTCAATAAAAAAATTGGTCACTTCAACTCACAACTATTTGTGGGACATTGCTGTGCGCAATTGGTTGACGTGTTTCACCCACATATATACAGTCGATTCACTTTACAGTATATTCTGTGAAGTGCTTTGAGACATCTAGAAGACGTGAAAAGCACCATGTAAAAAACACAAGGATTATTCTAATTATATAATGCCTTTTCACATCTTGTAGACGTCTCAAAGTGCTTCCTTCACAGACTATACTATAAAGTGAATCTATTGTATATTTTGCAGGGTAAGTGCGGCAGCCAATTGCGCCCATCACTGTCCGCAAACAGTTGTGGGTTAAGTAGACGGATGAATTATTCTTTTTTTTGAAAAGATAACTCAAAACTACACAGGCAAAGATGCGATCCACTTGGATCAGCAAATGCATTCAACTGAAACCCACTCGTCTGTCAGGAATGTGAGTATTCTAAGGGAAACACCTCGTGAGTGTGTTCCCCCCCTCCCCTCCGCCCTCTAATTTGATGTTTTGAACTTGAATCAAAGGGATTATGGTAATTATGGTTTTCCTAAACGCATTCCGTCTCCCTGGGATTACATCACGTACCCACAGCTCACCAGTTTTAACCAGGCTCCACTCGGTCCCCTTCACCGAATGGATCAACTTCAAGACCCTCACACTCGTGTTCAAATCCCTCCTCAGTTCGCTCTCTGCAATCTCCCTACCTCTCTGACTCCCTACCACACACCCCCAATCCACCAGCCAGCACCGGCCTCCTGCTCATCTTTCGCACCCGAACCGAGGTGACTTCCTATCCCTATACCCTTACCAACCTGCCTGCCCCCCTCCGTTCGGCAGGCTCTGGCCTGCTCCACGTCCCCCAATCTACCCGACTGACCATCGGCGGGCAAGCCATCAGCCAATCTGCCCCCAACCTCTGGAACTCCATCCCGAAGTCCCTCCGCCTCGCCCCCCTCACTGGCCTCCTTCAAGTCCCCCCTCAAGACTCTCCTCTTCGATGGACCCATCGGCAATTCCTTTTCACCCCTCCCCACACCATCCCTGTCCTCAGCTCGGGTCTTAAGCAGTAACTGTCCAGCGCCTTGGGACGTGAAAGGCGCTATACAAATGTAATTTTGTTGTTGTTGTTGCGCGTTTAGGCACTACCCCCCGAAACTCTGGAACACTCTCCCCTCTATCCCTCCGGCTGGACCCCTCTGGTGAAAGGTGGAAACAGATGAAAAATTAGGCACAAGGATAATAAATTAACAGAGTGATTGCGAGTTGCAATACGTGCTGAATTAACAACATATGCTTCAGTTTTTCGCTCCCCCCCCACCTGTTTTATTTCACCTCAGTTCTCGGTCGCAAAGGAAAACTGACTTGGATGTTCCCTGTTCAATGTGCACACAAGTAACCACAATTCACAGCACCGAACGACCCCCCAAAAAAGAATTTGGATTTAAAGGACGGAGAGATAATAATAATCATCATATTCCTTGCATTTGATACAAGCGCCTTATCATATCTTCGAGACGTCTCTGAGCGCTTCACACACTACACTGTAAAGTGAATTGGCTGTATATTTTGTGGGCGAAACGCGGCAGCCAATTGCGCACAGCAGCGTTCCCCCACAAACAGTTGTGGATTGAGTGGCCACATTATTATGATTAGCCGGAGATCTGCTGGACAGACTGAATTCTTCTGAATCGACTCTCCCAGGGGCTACAATTTGGTAAAGGTACAGCTGCTTTCTCTCTACCTCTGAGCTCAGACAAACCGGCCCAAACTACTTCAGCATCGTTCACGCATATGGTTACAATAAGAATGGGCAACCTTGCTCGGTAACCTTTCCCACCATTCGTCAGCGCTGGACTTTTCAGCCTCTCCCTTCGTGTCTGTTTCGGACGATTAAGAGAAATTCCATTTGAAAAAAAGTCGCGGTTGTCGACGGGATATTCGGGGGACAGAACTCGAATTGTTCGAGCCATTCACAAGCCGTTGCTGCAAAACTGACCCTTTTTTTTGGGGGGGGGGTGGTGCGCGAAGTAGGTGTTCGAACAGAGACAAGGAACATTGAACCTAGTTTTACTGTGCGAACAACTATACTGACTGTACTGCGGTGGAATAAAACAGTGGGGCGAAAAGACGTGGTATGTGCTGCTAATTTATCATGCACTCCAATGCCTCAACCAACTTCCTTCCGTCTGCAACAGATTTCGGAGCCAGTGACCCCATTCCTCCAGAAAGACCTTCCAGTATTTCTGTCACAGTCACCATTTGAAGGGCCCTAATGATGCTCCTTTTGCGAAACGCTCCGGAACAGGAGTTCGAGACAGCGCTGGCCCCATTATACTCTATTGAGGCAATCAGCTGGATACAGCATAAACTCCCCACCCACTGCCTCTCCCACTACCCACCCCCCCCCAGGATTCCGACACAGTAAATCATTTCCGTTAACAGTTACATTATGTGATGCAGACAACAGCTGCTATAGTATTGCTCTAAGGGAACAATGCTTCACGGCCATCAGTTAGCAATAAAGGAACAGTAAATGAAAAGGTGGATGAGTTTGAGTAGTTTGACTTAAGTACGTGATTGTTCTGGCAGAGGGAGAAGTTAAGTACTGTGCGCTGTAAGCAAAAACAGATTTACTGAGAGTTCCTGACCTATTAGATCATATTGCTCTCTCACGGGCTTAGCTTGAGCCTACTCGACAGCCACCGTTGAGAATTTTGCCAGGGTGAGGAACCTTGGGAAGTTTCCATACTTCACAGGACACAAACCTTCCATGAAAAAAAAACGCAATAATAATTTGGTCATTTCAATCCACGACTAATTGTGGGGACCCTGCTGTGTGCGATTGCCTGCCACGTTTCGCCCGCAAATATAAAGTCAATTCACTTTACAGTACATTCCGTGAAGCGCTTGGAGACGTCGAGAAGACGTGAAAAGCGCTATATGTAATGCAAGGATTATTCATTATTATTGTTATTATTTCTTGGATGTTCCTTCAATGATGGAATTGGGACTAATGTACAATTGTAGGGTCTAACATTCCTAAATTAAATGATCAAATGTCTCGCTGCAGTGAAGTCTTTACTTTCATTCGTTCGTTCATTCATTCATTCATAGCCGCCTGGTTACTACCAACAGGTAATCAAAGTGAAATCATCTGACATTGCACGCCCGCAAAACACCAGTCACTACACTTTCTGGTAAAAGTTACGAAACGTTTGGATGTGAAAGACACTGAATCAAATGCAAGGATTATCATTGTTGTTGTTGTTATTATTACTATTATTATTACTCACTAACTTACTTTTCAAATCCCTTTCTTCCCTCCATTACATTTCAGTGAATGCTGTTACTTAATGCGTTTTAATGTGTCGTAATTTACTCGCCCGTTTGTGAATAACTCCATCAATTTCGGAACAAATAGATCAAGACAATGTGGTAAATAAAATGCTCAAATGATAGCCTAATTACACTTAGCTGTAGCATTTATTAGTATTTCATTTTATTATATATACTGTATATATTATAATATACAGTCAATTCACTTTACAGTATATTTTTGACAGTATATTTGAGACGTCTAGAAGACATGAAAAGCACTATATCAAATGCAAGGATTATTATTATTCTATATATCTATGCACATATATTTTGCTGGCTCAATGACATATTTTGATTTTTTTTTGCAAAGACATAATTTGTCAGCAAATGACACCCTTTCAAAGTGGAAGCAATATACAGGACATTTTAGACTACAGAATTTCAAAATGAAATGTTGAAAGTGAAAAGAATAGTTTAACCCCCCCCCCAAAAAAAAAAATCCCTATTTTGTTCCCCGATGGGTTTAGATTAAAATAATCAACGATAACCAATTATATTTTCCGCTTAACGAGAATGAAAATCTCCATCTCTCGAATTCTTGTACTTTTAACAAAGTCAATTGTGTTCAAAAACACATCTGCCTGGAGGAAGGCATCATCATTTTTCTTATTAAAATAAATTGAAATAGGAATTCTGATCGCATTCCGTGTTTACAGTTAATGTTATGAATGAACTATTAACGCAAGAACCGCAATCTAAACACTTGTAACTATTGAGCTACACGTGCATTCACAGTGATCTTCTTTTAAACTCTCAAAATCTTTACTGCTTAATAAAATAGGCAGTTTCCTCCCCCCCACCCATATAACAATGCTTTTACTTACCTATTAAAAGCACTGTACACAGCACCGAAGAACATCGCTGTCTTCTCGAACTTTTCCCCCAGCGCGCCATGCCAAACACTGTGAAGATCTGCGTGCAATTCTTGCTTGTGGGTTCTTGCTGATTCTGAAAACTCTGCTTACTCTCAAATTGGTGCCTTGTGCTGCAACACGTGGGCTGCTTATAGTGTGGTGTGTGTGGTCTCAGTCCAGAATCAATGATTTATACTGAACCGCAAGCTTCCCCCACCCACCCACCCCCACCCCACTCCCCCACTCCCCCCACCCACCACACCCCTCCCTTTCTCCCTCCCTTCCATTCTCCCCACCTCCTCCAGTGACAACGCATTCAGCAACAGAACTTATCGAAACTTGGTTCTCTTTCTCCCGCAATTGCTCTGAAACAAATTGGACGTGTTTGAAATGACTGGGGTAGCTGTAAAGGCATCAGCAAACAGCAACACAAATAAAGTAACGTTGGATAATAAAGGATCCCTTTGTACAATCCAGCCACCATGAAACACATTTTCCCTTCTATTCCGTGTCAGTTCTTTTTCCTTTGGGATATGAGTACTGTACTGTGGTCAAAACTACTTGAGTGCATACCTGTTAACTCTTGCCCTGTAAATTTAGTCTTTTTAGCATTAGAAGGACTGATGCTTTGATTCCAGCTCGTTTAGAAGTAAAAGTAAACTTGCTCTTGTGAGCGACCAGGCTGGAGAAATAGTTCGAAAAGGTTGAGCGGCAGATGGGAGAGGTGTCAGAAGACAATTAAACTACGGTTAAAATCGTGGTTGTTACAAAGATTAAGTCGGGCTCTTCAGTTACATAGTCTTGAAATCGATCGAAAGGTTTTGTCATTTCTTTCAATTAAAAACCCGCAGACAGTCAGACGTGATTTGGAGCGAGGCAACAAGCTTCAGAGGAGCACCTCGAGGAAGCTGAAAAGTGCTGGCAAGGCATCAGTTTCACGGGAGAGAGAAAAAAAAGGAAGAAAGAGGGAAAGAGGTTTCAACTCGTGTCCTCTTCCGAATGTCAATTTGAATAACAATAACAGACCTTGCGTTTGATGCAGCACCTGATCGCGTCTTCAAGACGCCTCAAAGCGCTTCACAGAATGCACTTAAAGTGATTGGAATGTAAGTTTTGCTGCCGAAAATTTTCAACTCAAAATTGGGCATCTCGCTTAGTAGTTTTAAAAAACAAAATCACAAATCATCATCTACTGATTTTATGGCCTGATGTATGATTCTTTCTCAATGTTATAGCAAATTATTTTGCAAACTGTGTGAGGTATCTTGGCAGTATCGAAGGACTTGATGCACTTATATTTTATTGAGTGCCGCTCAGACACCAGGATTGACACAGTGAGTTAATTACACCGCCACTTAACATGACTGCATTTTGAATTCAGTCCAATCGCAAGTGGATGAAAGCATGCTCCTCTCTTTGCTCACTGTCGATCTCTCAAGGGAAATTAACTTGGGCTGTTTCAACCTCGTTCCTCGGTGGGTGTGGGCCCATTGTACAAATTGTCCAAGCGCAAATATGGAACCCCACCAGAATAACTGTTCTGGAAAGTGGGAAACTGAGGCTGTTACAGGATGGGGGTGATCTGCTAAGGTTAGGGAGAAGTCGGGAGGAAGTTAGATCCACCTTACAATCTATCCTGTGAAGCTCGTTTGGACGGTTCAACGATGTGCAAAGGCGGTAGATCAAATGCAAGGATTATTACTTGTATTCTTATCATTATTTTGTTGGTTTTACCGTTCGGAGGTGCTATCAGCAACACCCTGCTCATGATGACCAGCCAGACACCCATTGCTTCTGAATATTTTCCTGGCTACTTTGGCTGTCTCTCAACATCGCTGTGGGCTGAACAAGCTTTTGATCCACAAATCCGATCTAGCAAACTTGCTTTCTAATCTGCCGAAAGATTTTGCAACCTCTGCCCAGGCACAAATTGATTTACACCTTCTATGCTAAACCTTTCGTGGGTACCCTCACACCTACCCCATTGCTAAACTCCCCCCACATCCTCTCACTCCCCCAACAACGCAACAACAACTTTGATTTATATAACGCCCTCCACGCCGGAGGGCATCTCAGAGCGCTTCACAATAACGGATCCCAGGGGCGAGCCAGGAGCAGGGGGAGAAAGGTGACCGAAGGCGCGGACGGAGAGAAAGGTCTTTAGGCGAGACCTGAAACTGGGAAGAGAGGGGGCGAGGCGAAGGGAGTGAGGAAGGGAGTTCCAGAGCCTCGGGGAGTAGTGGCTGAAGGTGCGGCCGCCGATGGTGGAGCGGAGGATTCGGGGGGACACGGAGGAAGCCAGACCCGGCAGACCCCACAAGCCGCCATCCTCCTCATTCCTGTTCCCTGCTATATGGTGCAAACGGGCTCAATTACATTACAATAGTGTCCAACACTGCAGGGACTGCTGCTGCTAAATCCAGGAGCTCTGAGGTATTCTTAGTCTCGAGTGCTCCACTTGACCTGTGGATGTTTGGCATTGGTGCTTGGTGCCAAAGTGGAAATGTGTACAATTTCCTCAAGACGGACATCCCTTACCTCTGTGTGCCAGAGCGCAGCCAAAATTATAAATACTCTTAAATACTCTGTAGTTGTTTTGTGCGTCAGGCCTGGCTCAGTTGGTACTCCAGCACTCGAGCCCAGCCAACAATCCCCCAACTAAAATCGATCATTCCTGTCTCTTGTGGGTTCTTTGCGGGTTGTTGCTGAGTGCCAATTGGCTGTCGTGTTTGCCCACAAAACCGTAGTCACTGTACACTTTGCACTGTTGCCTCTGATGCGTTTTGAGATGTTCCCCCTGATGTGAAGGGCGCTATTCCAAATGGAAGGATTGTTATCATATTATCATTTTGAAACAAAAAATCTTAGTGAATTGCAGCAATCAACTGCAGCCAATTTTATCTAGGAGGTGGTTGGCTGGAAGTCCCTTCTCTTTTCGAACTTTGGAGGACAGAGGCTTGAATCTTTAATGCCATGGTATCTTTAACATTTGCCTGGACAGATAGATGGGACCTTGGTTTAAATGTCTTATCTGAAAGACAGCACTTCTGGCAATGCAGCCCTCGCCCCCTACTCACTCCCAGCACTGCACTGGTATGTTAGCTTAGACCTATATATGTTTAAAGTCCTGACCTAGGGCTTGAACCCACACAATCTTCTGACTCAGAGGTGAGAACGCTACCAACTGAGCCGGGCCGACAAACTAACGTTGAATTTAACACTATATTTCAATAATTTGATACAATTTTGAATTTGAAGACAACAGTCTTAAACCTGAGCAGACAAGAAATGTTGGGACAACCCAAGTTGGCACAAAGAGTATGTTTACAGGAAGGTTGTTTGTACAACTTGATATCTGGCATAAACTTCATAGAACCCACAAGGGAATTGGAATGAGAAATATGCATGCAGCCCATCAAAGTCGTCGTGTTGTCCTTTTCCATATCCACTCCCCACTGAAACCACTTCCTTTTCCCTCTTACCTTGGCAGCAGTCCAATATCCCTCATAAATTTCTGTTGAGTCAGGAACCTTTTCGAGTTTTTCGCAAATATTGCAACCAGGGCCTGCGAGTGCGAGTTGTAATATTTCCCATTAAGCGACAACTTTGGTGTTGCGTTTCTCAAAAGATTTCCTGAATTTTGTAGACAAAAAAACCTAAATCTTCCATATCCAATCTCAAGGATTCGTTTCTGAAATTCCATCTCAAAATTGCCTATGAAACTGTGTTCGCCTTACAATTGGGAGATGAGTTCGCCATTAAGAGAGCGGAAAAGGTATGGCCCACTGTGGGTTCCAAGAGGAAAGTACACAGGTATATGAAGGGGAGAGGCTTGAAGGTGGGGGCAACAACAACTTGCTTTTATATAGTCTTCTTCACGTAGGGCAGTGTCTCCGAGTGCTTAACAGTGGCGGAGCCTGAAGGTGTGCTGGGGGGGAGGGAGGTGATTGTACGCATGGTCAAAGAGGAAGGTCTTTGACCTAAAAGAGGGGAAGGAGGGGGCAAGGCAGAGGAATTTGGTGAAGAGAGTTCCAAAGCTTGGTGGAGCGGAGGGGACAAGGAACATGCAGGAGTCCAGAGCAGAGGCAGCGGGTTGTGTAGTGTGGAGAAAGCGGGTCAGAAAGGTTGGGAGGATTGAATGAACAGCTTGAATGGGTTTCCACCAGATTATGTGGAATATCCTTAGATTCAGTTCTAATTTGGCAGAGTCTGGACTCCTGCAGGTTGATAGAAACAAACCAGCCAAGACCCAAAATAAAATGAAATATTTTCCATTATGTCCTTGTGATCTTAAATTTTAAGACAAAAAAAACCACACGGTTCTTAGCAGACCAAGGCTCCGTGAAATTTTAGGCTGAAGATTATCAAGACACTTGAAATAACCATGTGTTTTGACCTTTCTGTTGAATTAATTCTCACTGGAACAGTTCCAGAATTAACTCGTGTTGCTTCCTCTGAAAATTGGCATCTCCTCTTCCACATATGTTGCATTCACAACTGTTAGCGATCGGCACGTGATAGACCAGAGGGTCTTTGGTGGACTATTGAAATAGTGGTCTCAAGCGCAGATTCCCTTTAACCCGTTGGAATTAACAGTGACTTTCTCCCAGCCTTCCAAATTTAGCACTTTTTAATCAGTTAGTGTCAACAATCCTGCTTCAAGCAGCGACAAAGTGATTAAATTAGGAATCCGAAGGTAAGATTCAAGTCCAAACGCATTGATGGGCTAAAGAACATGGTTAACGCATACCCTAAGAGAGAAGAGCTAGGTTTCCTGTGTGTTCCACCCTAAATTAATGAGTAAAGAGGCCACATTGACGAAACCTGTGTTTACTTTAGCCTTTCCCAAACAGCCTCTTCCTCATGCATCGCTTGACCTTTTCGAATGAGAATCTCCATTTCCGGCGAGGAAAACTTGCCTGGAACGGTTTCTGAAGAGACCCTTTTCTGAAACATTAGCCACCTTTTTAAACTTGTACTCAAGTCCCTATTCTACACTTGGTCCGTCATGCGACTATTGCAGTGTATTCAATACATGTAGTAGAGGGATTCCTGTAGCTCAGTGGTTAGAGCACTCGCCTCGCAAGCAACACACCTGGGTTTGATTCCCGGCAAGTTTCCTTACTCCACAGGCATGATAATAATCCCTCAAAGAAACAAGCTATAATAATTTGATCACTTCAATCCATGACTGTTTGTGGGGGGACGCCGCTGTGCGCAATTGGCTGCCGCATTTCGCGCACAAATATACAGTCAATTCACTTTACAGTGTATTCTGTGAAGCGCTAAGAGCTGAGGATTATTATTATTCTTTCGGTGCCCACACGCTACTTCTTATTTACAGTTTCTCCTAATCCCACCCACCCCACCCCGCCATTCTGCTTCCAGCACACGGAAACAATCACTGGAGTTAGCTGAAGAAGATGCTCAGTGTTACAGTTGAGGGTCAGGGAGATTTATGATTCAGTTCTTGAATTTCCGGGCGCCTGAATCATTATCGGGCAGGATAGAACTAACAATCTCCCCAATAAAACAGTCACTCACTTCCCAGCTGTTTGTGGGACACTGCTGCTGTGTGTAGCTGCTTTCCACATTTTCTTGCCCACAAAATACACACTCAATCCACTTTACTCCAGTGTACCTTGTGAAAAATGCAAGGATTTTTTTTTAACTTTCTCTCCACCCATCTCCCTTTCCCCCCCTCTCATTGTTTGTCTATTTACATACACCATAGCTGACCCAAACACACACACACGCAGTCTTTTGACGCTGAGGTTCAGAGAGAGAAAGCCGTGGACCGGATCTCTAAGAGCGGGAGTGTTCACTGAACCGGGCAGAGCTCTCCACGACTTGGCCTCAAACACAGGCAAGAGTGACTCAGAGTGAATGAGTATGATCATCGTCTTTCCGCTCTGAATATCCCACAACCACCGCATTCAGTCTGTGGGTATGACTCCATCTTAGTATGACAAAACTTCCGTTGTGCTTCTAAGTGCTTCTCAGCACTTAGAAGCACCTGCCAACATTGTATGCGGCGAGCAGAACACTCACCATCAAAGGAATAACTGCTTGAGTAAGGCTACAATATCAAGTGTCAGCCTGGTTTAGTTAGGTTGATATCAGTCTGTCCTCTGGGTCAGAATTATAATAATAACAATAATCCTTGCATTTGATAATAGCACTTTTCACATCTTATCGACGTCCCAAAGCGCTTCATAGAATATACTATATTGGCGGGTTTCAAGCCACACATTTGAACGATAAATTCAAAGCCTAGGCTGACTTACCACTGTAGGGCTAGGGATGCGCTGTGTTGTCAGAGGTGCTGTCTACCCAATGAGGGTGTTTAAGGCAAATATTCAATCCACGACTGTTTGCGAGACACAGCTGTGCACAATTGGCTGCCGCGTTTCTCCCACACGTTTTCAGTAGAACCTCAGTAACGCGGCCACCCACGGGGCCATGACCAGGTAGTCGTGTTGACGGGGGGTGGGGGGGGGGGGGGGGGGGTTGAGTTAGTGAGGTGTCGATTCTGCTGGATGGAAGATTAAACTATTGGCTACCGTCCACGCAGAGTCGGAGAGGCCAGGGAGTGGGGGTACTCGAGGCCGGGGAAGGGGGGTACTCTAGGCTGGGGGTGGGGGGGGGAGAAAGAATACTAATAGCAACAGGTATGGGCCATTCTGCCATTTAATTAAATCATGGCCGATCTTAACCTCAGCTAATCCTTTCGATTCCAATTACTCGAGGCCGGGGAGTCTCGGGGGAGGGGGAAGTACACGAGGCCGGCGAGGGAGGGAGGATACTCGAGACCGGGGAGTGAATGTCTGGAGGCCGGGGTGGAGGGGGATACTTGGAGGAGGTCTCTCGGAGTCGGGGAGTGGGGATACTCGAGGCTGGGGGAGGTGGGCCGGACGCTCCGTTACCTGCAGCTATTGTCTCTCTTTTTTTTTTAAACTGTCTGACAAAATGGCCGCTCACTTGACCTCTTCAAATCCGCGCCGCCATCTTGTCTCGGTGACGTCACGCCGCAGCCCCCCCACCACCCCAAACCCCACGTGCTTTTGTTCCCTGATTGGCCAGAGTGGTCGCGTTAGGACCATGAAAATGTTATTTGGGAACCGCCAAATCAGTGGCCGTGGTCCGGGAACCAGGGTGGGGGGGGGGGGATCACGTCAGTGAGGTTTATTTAACTGGAAATGAGTTAGGAAATATTCTGGACTGACTATGATTGCTCCCCTAGGCGGGGTGGTTGCGCCACTGAGTTGGTTGCCAACCGAGGTTCTACTGTAAAGTGAATCCACTTTGGTGTATTCTGTGAAGCGCTTTGAGACGTCTGGAAGACGTGAAAAGTGCTACATCAGATGCATTATAATTAAAGCCTGTTCAGATCCGCAATAAAGAGCACAATGCAGGATCTCAGGGTACATCTGCGAGTTTCTGAGCTGGGAATCTCTGTATCACATTTTTCCTCTACCATAATTGCTGTTTAAATTGGAACGTAATTTAATTTACTCCATTAAGTCCATTTCCACCCCACCACCCCTCCCCCCACTCCCTCCCTCCCACCCCCACCACTACCTCTATTAAACTTATTACAGAATTCCTGTAACCACTGGCTTATCACCTCCATCTTCTCGTCCTGTCCAGTGAGGCAGAATGGGTTACCCACCCAATTCCATCGTGATGATTAATAGAATTAGTATGGAGTACACAGTGAGTGAGTGCCTCTTTTCAGTCATTTCCTTGCATTCTTTCCTCGCCAGGCTGAAACATTTCTATTTTACTGAGGCAACTTCCTTCGTTGCAGTCAGTCACTCGAAGAATTGTCTGTGCAAGCTAAACCTCATATTCTAATTTAAAGAACAATGATTGCATTCTTCTTGCAGTTCTCTCTCTGTATTTTTTTAAATAACATTTGACGAGCATTTTAGCACACTTTAAAAACACACACACACACAAACACAGCAAAACGAGATGCCTCTTGTTAAAGTTGCAGTCCTCCAACCCGGGAGGAACACATATGGAAAAGATTAGAAACTTTCTTGCTGGAGCAGAATTGATCCAAGCACCAAGCAAGATGTTTTGGTTGGTGAATATCGAGTCTATGCTTTGAGGGGTACTTGTAGATTTGGGTTTGAAAACTATTTGAAAGTATGGAAACATTGACATTTTTAGCGCAGTGTGTCCGCGCTATTGGCTAACTGTTTTTTGACAGTCAAAACTTTACCGTTAATCCCACTTTCTGGCTCCAATCTCTCACATCTGCAACATGTGTCCCCGAAAAATAAAACTTGCCCAACGTCAATAAATGAATTGGCAACTTGTGTCAATTGGCCTGATTGTGATCTCCCGCCTAACCATCTCCCCTTTATGAATCAAATAATAAATCCTTACATTCGATGTGGATCCTTTCACATCGGAGGTGCATCTCAACGCACTACGAGTGTATTTTACAGGCTAATTAGCAAACAGGAATGTCCCGCAAACAGCCATAATGTGAATGTTCGGTTTTATTGGGAGATTGTTGGCCAGGACACCGGAAGAGAGAAACTCCCTTCTGTGAAGCCCTTTGAGATGTCTCACACCACATGATCAAGTGCTATGTAAATTGCAAGGATTATTACTATTATCTTTGATTTTTCACCCAGACAATGTTATTTTTATTCCCAGTTAAAGTAACACGAGGGTCTCGGATTGACCTGAGCCTAAACAATCTCAACACCACTCCCTCCATTTCGTTGCTGTGTTCGCCTCCCTTCCTTCCATCTCGTGGTTACAGCTGAAATGTTACTTGTTGTGGGAAGAGTCAAGGAGTTACCATAATAAATGCAATTCTCATCAGGGATAATTTCAAATCTCAGCCAGGCGTATGACCTTATCTCCGATTCGATCTGTTTAACTGGGCTGGGCCAAAACAAAGCAAAGCTCTACTCAATTTGGCCTCGAAACAGATTGTGTTTTGAACATTAGACTTTGCACATGTTCAGCTGCAAAAAAAATCCACTTTTTCCACTGAAGAAAACACAGTAAGACAAACACCAAAACTGATCACGGCTGGGAGTGTGTGGTGGGGGTGAGTGGGGGGGGGGGGGGGGGAAGGGGGACCTTTTATATGTTAGACAGATGCGGTGAGTGAAACCACATGTTATCAAGAAACACTAATAACACAGTACGATTTAAACTCACAACGGGAGGAGGTCTCGACGTCCTTGCCAAAACTGGGAACCCACAAGTCATTTGTAAGGAATGAGATAGCGAGGTGCTGAAAATTCTATGGTGTACAGCGTGCCTAATCCCTCATTTTTAATAAACACAAGAGAGTATCCCACAGCTTTCTGCCCAAAAAACACAATAATTACACTACAACAGCAATAACAATCATCCTTGATTTTGATATAGCACCTATCACGTCTTCGAGACGTCTCAAAAGCGCTTCACCATCAGGCGAATTGACTACATTTCTTGGGCGAAACGCGGGCACAGCAGCGTCCCCACAAACAGCCGTGGATTGAAGCGACCAATTGATTATTATTTTTATAAGAGAAATTGTTGGGGGAAGGGAAAGGTTTAATTATGGATCGCAATTTACATGTCACTTTCATTTTCCGTTTGTCTTTTCTGGTTTCATTCGGTGCTTTGCTAAAAGGGAAACAAAACAAAAGTAGAGCATCTGTGGGAGCCATTGGGTGGGGAGGCGGTGGGGTGGGGAGAAGGGTGAACAAGTTCAGGTCTATCTCGTCCCAGAACCTTAAGTGTTGATTCATAAAACTGTTCTCGAGAGGCCAAGTTTGCTTGCAGCTGTAATATTGACTCGAGAAGCCTTTCCAACAAAATAGAGATTCTCCTCAAAAATCAGTCGACTGCTTGCCTCGAGCGGTTCCAAAGGAGGTGAACAGACTGCTCCCTTGTTCATTTTGCCCTAAATTGATCTGCAAGTCTGTGGCCCACATTCAACACATTATTGGCTGTCTTACGTGGAGATGCTTTCGAAAGCTGCGCACAGACGCCAGATGTTAAGAGTAAACCAATGTCACTTGGAGACATCTGCGGAGTGACTTCATACATCTTACACAACGTGGGCGTTTTATGACTGAGGCTGCAAACGTTCATGCAATCAGAGTATTTAACACACACCCAATGACTCATGCTTTCCATTCTCTTCCTCTCCACGGTGGAGCTCTTGTAAGATCCATTTTCCCCTCCCTGGCAAGTAGCGAGTTGTTATTAAGCGGGAAGCTGATCCTGGGGAAGATTAGATTCAACAATGAACGGGAGGTGAGATCAAACCCACAAAATGTCGGGGGCAGAACTTACCTTCTATGGGTATGAAAATTGCGAGTTTATTCCCTCTGTGACGGGATTAATCACCGCCATATGATATCCAATGATTACAAACTGGCAAATTTCACCATCGCTGTTCAGTTAGTTGCTCAGTTTTTAAGGTCGTTTTATAGCTTGTTTGTACTTAGTGGTTCAGTGAATCGCGTACAGTGCTGCTCGTGGACGTTTATAGGCCTGCTTCAGCTCATTGGTTTGGATTAAGGAGGCCCTTCGGCCCACCTGATCTTGGCCTTGAGAAATACCATTCTCCCACGAAAATAAATGATAATCGGCTCACTGAATCCAGTGACTGTTGGCTGCTGCAATTCGCCAACAAAATACACTTCACGGTATATCCTACGAAGCACTTTGAACAACGCGATAAGGCGCGGCATCAAACGCAAGGATTATTATGACAGTGTTACGCTGCTTTGCAAAGGAGCGTTCATCGTCCTGGCTTCCATCACTCTTCACCAGCAAGCTTGTACGAGAGGGGTGGGGGGGGGGGGGCGGTTACAGAATCGATGCAAACCTCATGAAAATGTCCTCTTGCAACCACGCAGTGAGGCCCCGAGTCCATGTGCAACAACACGTAAATGTGGACAATGCAAGTTTTGCAAAGGGGCTAAACGTTTAAAAAATGTCTTCCCCTTGGTCTCTCACAGCTTCAATAAAGTGTTTACTGAGCTCGGGCCAGCACAGTTTTGCTAATGCTTTTGCTCAAAGCGCGGGGCACTGATTGGCAGCCAGAAAGAATTTGTTAGCCGTCTAACTTCGGTTAAATTATCAGCATATGTGAAGCGCAGCAGGAAATTTGATTTTAAACAACCATAAACTCAATATTTGGTCTGAATGTCGTCTTGGCTACCCTCTTCCAACCCCCCCACCCCCCACCAATCTGCTGAAGGCAGTGACTCACAGGGTATAGTTCCTTGGGCCATCAACCAACCCAGTGAATCAAATTCATCTTTATTTATGAACTAGGCAGCAATTCTCTGCTAGTCAGTGATCCATAATGTTGGTGGTGGGTGTGTGGAAGTGGGGGGTGGGGGTGAGGTGGGGGAGAAGTCTAACAGTGTCATTCATTCTGTGGACAGTAAAGAGTAATTTCAGGATGCACACAACTCCTGACCTAAATGCCATTGTGGGAGCAAGCTCTCCCCTCAGAATTATTGATTTAGACAGGGCCAGTTATTCTCATGCTGCACTGGAATGCAAGAACTGGTCTGTCTCGAGTCTCCAAAGCTACAAAGCTTCCTAGCCCCTTTTATGGTTCGGAAGAGAATTCTCTGGTTTCTGACAAAGAACCAACTCCGGGAGAGAGTTTGAGCAGAGTTCAGGTCCAGCTCCTTCCCGAATCACTCCGCACTTTTGAAAGTCTCGGGGATCCTGTGTTAAATTGTCTGTATATTTGTGGATGAAATGAGGCAACCAATTGCGCACAGCAGTCCTGGATTGAAGTGACTGTCCCACAAACAAGAAGTGGCTTGAAGTGACCAAGTGTTTTTTTTTGAGGGATTATTATCAGGCGTGTGTGTGTGTGTGTGTGTGTGTGCGCGCGCGTGTGTGTGGAGTAAGGAAACTTGCCCAAGGTTTCGCCCTGTCCTGCCTGGAATCAAACCCAAGTCTCTCGCTTGCAAGGCGAGTGCTCTAACCACTGAGCTAGATGACTCCACACTCCATTCCGTGGTTCCGAAGCATTATTAGTTCCCTTTAACCTCGGCTGTTATTTCGACTAATTTACTGCTTTTCCTGCAACAACATCCAGGCCAACAGCATTCAAAAGGCTCCCAAAGCCGGCCAAATTGAATTACAGTATGTTTCTCAATTCTCAGATTGTTCCCATCTGTTCCCAATTCTCGCTTGACGGGTTGCCATTGCGTTCGCTGGAACCCACATGGCCAGGAAAATTTACTCCGTTTGTAGTCTGCAAAGACCTGGATACCTTCTGACTTTGGCCTGGTTAGCGCTCGTCAATGTTGCTAAGGATCTCCGGATTGTCAAGTTCACTTCGGACCGAGCGGGTTGTCCCGTCAAGTGGGACAGCCCGGAATGCTATCTCCCTGGCAACCCCAGCAACGGCAATCCCAGCCACTGAAATCCTGGCTCCAACCGTGGGGCCAAAGTTGAGAAGAGCAACAGGGAAATATTCCACGTTTCGCTCACTCTCGCAGACAGTCTTAACAATAATACTCCTCGTGACCCTTCTTCATGCGTTTTTCATGCGTTCAAAGCGCTTCACAGAACACACTGTAAAGTGAATTCAATTGCCTGTGTATTTTGTGGGCGAAATGCGGCAGCCCAATTGCGCACAGCAGAAGATGGAAAAATGCGATAGATTCGCAAACTGCTGTGAAACATTTCACATCTTTAACCCTTTATCCAGATATAGGATCTGAACCCTACGACCATTTGATCCCGGGAACGCGAGAGCGCTCACTGGCCACTTAGGTGAACAAGCAAGTAATGGGAACAAAATTTATTGTTACAGCTTGGCTAGCAATAACCTGGAGTGGTCTCTTCGTTCATTCTCACCATTGTTGAAAATAACAAACCAACACACACACACACAGAGTGAGTTTGTACTCAATCAGACCCACCAGTAAGAAACCTGGAGACTTTGCCAAGTTGTTCTCCTCCACTTTTTTGTAAGCTTAAACAGCCTGAAATGCTACTTCCTTCGAGCAATGTAATTGCAGACTCCTGCATGCTATTAGGTCTCCTGATGAGGTCCACAGCCTGTTCCAGTCATGCCACAACAGCAATGAACTTGACTTTCAATATAAACTGCAATGTTTTCGTCCAATAGGAATTAAATAGGATGTTAGTGCAATGCACAACGGCAACGCACACATACATACACGTACACACACACGCGTGACAGAAAAAGACAATGATAATTTTGTTTTAAAAAACAAAATGGACTCTAAATCTCACTGGAGCACCAAAGTGTTTGTTTAGAGGAATACATCACTTTTTAACCCCCTTCCACATTTCTGTGTGAAATTGCGGCTTATAGTTGCCGAGATGTTTGAAATAATTTAACCCTTACAATGAATGTACGGAAAAGCAAGGTAATACACTGTGAAGTTTCACTGTGGCCATCTGTGTTGAGTAAGTGCGTTGCCTGGTGTATGTCACAGTGCTCCTCGCAAGCACTCAGAAGGCATTTGAAATGGCAAGGCCTCATCTAAGGTGCACTGGCATAGACCCACACGATTTAGATATCTTTCCGAGCCTCAAAGGGTCTTGAGAGACCACCATGATCAGATCCCTCCGTGGCTCCACATCCAGAAGGCAGAGAACACTTGGCAAAATACTTTTTAAGAGTCTCGCTCCAGGCTGGCCTGTCACTTGAGGATATCTTGATCAAAACCATCAAGGGGTTGATCTGACATGCATTGGAATTTGCGCTGGATGGCAAATTACCTTTACACCACGGCTCTCAGCAGACAAAATGCCCATCAACTTGTGGTCGTGCATCCAACCACCGTCCCATCGCCGACAAGCACCGATTCAAAGTCAATGGCAAAACCCTCTCTTCCATCTCCACAGTCAAGGATGCAAAGATATATGTCACTGCTTTAGAAAATACTCTACATGAGGGGAGTTAATAAGCCACCACTATACTGCACAGTCTTAAATTTTAAGACAAGATGGTTGGTCTTACGGGTTGAATTTCGAATGATTGGTGATCGGAGACATTAGAGTCTTATCTGATCTGTAAGGCAGTTCCAACTAATGTAAGGAGTATTATTATTGTTACAACCACAGGTTTTAAGTTTTCTGTGTATTTTTCACTGACACCGTCATCGTTTCTCTGGAACTCAATTCTGGCAACGAGTGAGATGGGTGGGAGGGGAGTGGGGAAAGAATCATTGAATAAGAACGTAGAATATTGACTTTAATGATTGACTTCACAAAAAAAGACTCATAATGGAATAATTTTGAACTGGCTCCACACATCCAATAATACTCAGTATGTTAGCTCTGGTAGTTCAATTGAAAATGTAACGTCAGTGTTGCAGGCTTGCAGATTCCTAATTAAGAAATCCGTTTTGGGATATAACGCAACAACAAAAAATAGATGGCAATGAGATGAATAGATATGAATGAGGTTAAACTAGGTGCATTGACTTGGAGGGGGTGGGGTGTGGGGAAGTCCATTTCAACAGAGGCTGCCTGGATGACTCAGATAATATAGATTTGCTGCTGAAAGACTTGGAACGTGGCGACGGTTTCATTGGGTGCTATGTCAGTGTGGGGACAACTCTCCCGTTCTAAATTACTCTACAATTGTGGCGATTTTTTTTTCAACCCTTCCCCACTCCCCCCAGCCCGCAAAACAAAATGGTGGGTTATTTTCTTTTTTAAAAAAAAGCTTTCAAAGCAAAACCACAAGGTCGCACTCAAGAGTTGCGATCGGCTCAAGTACCACCTCAACCATGGACCTGCGGGAAATGCGAGCGCACGCAGCCACACCCACATCTCATTGTTGTACAGGCCTCACCTATATTTCCATGTTGAGACCCGCTCTCACCCTGCTTGCGTTTGATGCATTGGCTTTCAGTTCTCAAAAGGCTTCGCAGGACTGACTGTAAAGTGTGGTTGACTGTATCGTATAGACAAACGGAGACCACATTTACGCTCAGAATGTAGCACTCACTGAGTTGGATCTCGGAGCAAAACAGGAGCACAATATTGGGGTGTAATTGTGGGCTGGCTTTACAGAAATGATGTTGAAAATCTGCTGCTAATGTATATATAATCCCAGCACTGCCCTCTGCACACACAACCAACATTAAATGATTGACCGAAACCTATGAGGTTGGCCAGCAGTTTAGAAAACAATAATAAATAGACCATGACCCCTTCAGACCAGATCTTCCTCCCCGTTTCCTTCAATTCACAGCTAAATAACCGCCACAGTGTTCGTCCTGCTAATGTTTACTTGAGGATTGCATTCTATTTAAGGAGCCAGGATTCAATTTGGCTTCTAAATTGATAAACAAAGACTGAGCTTGATGACTTTACAAGCAGACTATACAATCCGGCATTGTTAGACGATTGGCAGATCGCTTTCCGGGGGCGACTGGCTGCTGCGTTTCAGCTACAAAATGCACAGTCAGTCCACTTTACACTATGTTCTGTGAAGCGCGTTGAGACGTCTCGAAGACATGATAAGGCGCTATGTCAAAGGAGTTTCTGATGGATCCATCGAAGAGGAGAGTCTTGAGGCGAGACTTGAAGGAGTTCCAGAGGTTGGCGGCAGAGTGATTAAAGGCTCGCCCGCCAATGGTGGGGCGGGTGGGTCGGGGGACGTGGAGCAGGCCAGAGCCCACGGAGCGGAGTGGGTGGGCAGGTTGGTAAGGGGACAGGAGGTCACAGATGTAGGGTGGGGCGAGGCTATGATGTTAATCTCGAGGATTGATTTCACAGGTGTATCCTGTGAACTCCAAAGTGACTTGTAGACAAAGGCTTGGAATCGGACGTAATTTTTCATTCCATTTTGTCTTAAGGTCACGCAAAAATGCTTGGATCATTCTCAAATTCAGTCAGAACTCAGAAGTCTCTGGGCGAGATGCGGCCGCCAGTTGAGAACAGTAATGTCGCACGCTAAGCCCTGGAATGTGTGACCAATTTTATTCGGGGGCTATTTGGCTACGAGGCCATGAACAACGCCCTTCTCGTTTCGAACAGTGCCATGGGATCTTTAGCAAATGGGAGATGGGACCTCGGTTCAACGTCTCATGCGAATAGCACCTCCGACAACACAACATCCCGCTCCCCCCACCCCACCCCTCCCCTCCCCACCCCGGATCTTCAATTGAGACTGTGTGATTCCAAGGCCTGACATGGGTGAGGCTTGAACCCACATCATTCTGACCCACAGCCTTCAGAGGTGAGAGCGCTTACCGAGCCAGGCTGACACACGGATTCAGATGTCTCGCCCAGCCCGAGCTTCCGATTGCAGGTGTGACACCGAGCACTCACCAACATGTGTCACTCTGGCCATTCCTTCCCCTGACATAACCTCATAACCTCATTGCCACAGCCCGTAACTGGGAACAAATGCTCGTTGCCGGATGAGGACAATTCCTGGTGAAGGTCCACCCCCTGGTGGAGATAATAACATGTAACATTTCGCAAAAGTTTTCATTGAGAGGGTATTTTAAACCACAGTTTCCAGCTGCAATGTGCGGACGTGCCGAGTTTTATACCCGATTCCACAAAGCGCCCTGGCGCCCGTTTTTTTCTGCGCACAAACGCTTCTATCCCCACCTCCTGTGAACATTTGGAAGTGGAATTTGTAACACAGTTCCCAGCTCCCAAGGCTGCGGATGGAAACATGAAAACAAGTTTCTCATCTGTGCCGCACACAAAACCAGAAGTCGCCGGGAACACTCAGCGGGTTGAGCGGCATCTATGGAGAAAGGAAAGAAAGTGAGTCAATGTTTCAGGTCCACAACCCTTCGGCAGAACGCTGAGTGTTCCCAGCGATTTCTGTTTCAGACTTCCAGCATCTGCCGTATTTCGCTTTTAGCCGCGTCCGTAACTGTCCAGCGCCTTGGGACGTCCTCCCGATGTGAAAGGCGCTCTACAAATGTCATTTTGTGGTTGTTGTTTGTTTGTTTGTTGTTCAGTAAACATTAAAAGATCCTGCGGGCGAATAAGGAAAGAGAAGTTGCGGGATTTTGCGAGAGTTACAAACAGATTTCACGATTAAGAAAATGGGAAGGTTCCCGAACTTTGTCTGGTGGAAATCACTGCACCCTTTCGGTCTAAGAAAACTACGAGACCTCGGTTAAGATAAGCCAGTTATCTTACCGAACACACATAGCAAAACGCATTGTAGAATTGCTGTACGTATTCCTCTGGCTCCATGCTTTCTGACATTCTGCAACAGGTTGGGACGAAGGCTTTGAGCTTCAGTTACTCGGATAAGTCGATGGTTAAAGTATTTTTACGTCCTCGGTTGGATTGTCTTCAAACCTCTAAGAAAATTATTCTCGCTGTTAAACGACGCGCCCTTTCAGTTGTCGTTGGTTTTATTCCCTCCGCGAGACGATACGTAATCGCCTCACAGTGTTTGCACCGGCTTCCTTTGCGGAATCGATAAATCCTGATGGAAAGGTGATGCAAAAATGAATTGCGTGAATCGATATGTTCCTGGTGTTTGTCCAGATGATCTGACTTTCACTTTTCTACCTATTTAGGATGTCCTCATCTCTGGGAATGGCCCAAACTGTGATAGAAGTGTATGTGGAGCTCCTGTAGCTCAGTGGTTAGAGCACTCACCTTACAAGCATGAGATTTGTGTTCAAATCCAGGCAGATCAGGGCGAAACCTTGGGCAAATTTCCTTACTCCACACACACGCTTAATAATAATCCATCCCCCAAAAAATGAATAATAATAAAATTGGTCATTTCAATCCAAGATTGTTTGTGGGACGCTGCTGTGCGCAATTGGCTGCTGCGTTTCGCCCACAAATATACAGTCAATTCACGTTACAATATATTCTGTGAAGCGCTTTGAGACGTCGATAAGATGTGAACAGCGCTACATCAAATGCAAGGATTCTTCTTCTTCTTATTATTATTATTATGATGAGGCAGCCGAACGCTTGTTCTGTTCATGGCCTGTAGGTGTCTCTCACAGCAAGTACAAGAGAGGATGTTACTGCATCGGGAATCCACTTTGCACCAGAATCTTTCAACCCGTTTTGGTGGATGAAAAAAAGGCACAAGTCCAGGGTTAAATTCTGATTGCGTTTTGGTTGCACAGGATTCTCGGCAGAGTGGGTGGTGGTGGGAACAGAGGCAGAATGTTTAAGGTAGAAAAAATCCGCGGAAGAAACTGATAGTTAACCAGGGGATAAGAAAACCTTTGACTGTAGGCTGAATCCTGGTGGCTAATGAAAGTCGAATAATTATTGCGTTGTCTGTAACGCGAAATATGTAATATAAATGCAATTTGTTGTTGTTTTTGGGGGGGTGTCTGAGCTATTGACTTTGCGTATCTCACTCAATCCTTTAAAGTTACCAAAAGATTTCAAATCGTGTCAAGTCATTTGCCAGGGTAAAAAAAAAATGAACTCCTTTACCGTGTACTCTACCTTTTAGACTGGCCCACTGGAAATAACCTTTTATTTCGTTTTGATAAATTGCTACGAGAATCATAATGGGTATTTAACATTTGGCCCCGGAGGAGATGACTCTCTTTGACATGTGTGTAAACACAAAATGCACAATTTCTTTCAAAGGGCACTCATCACTATGGGGAGAGAGTTGCAGAGAGAGAAAGAGGGAGGTGGGGTGGGGGGAGAGAGAGAGAGAGAGAGAGAGGGAGAGAGAGAGAGAGAGAGAGGGGGAGAGAGAGAGAGGCCAACCAGTTTGTTTCATCCCATTAATGTTTCTGGGATGCAATGACCCGTTTGGAATTTGCCGTTTGCATGACTGTGCAATGCATTTTGACAGTCAACAAAGGATTGACAAACGCAGACAACAAACAACAAACAAACCTTACATTTATATAGCGCCTCTCACGTCGAGAGGACGTCCCAAGGTGCAGTACAGTTAGATAGGGATAAGAGCAGGAAAATTTACGATATATTTGTGGGCGAAACGCGGCAGCCAAATTGCGCACAGCAGTGTCTCGCAAACAGTCACGTAAATGGGGCCAGGGGAGAAAGGAGGAAAAGAGGGCAAGAGGAGAGAAGGAGGGAAAGGTGGGTGGAGTAAGGTCAGGGAGGAAGAGGGGGGGAGAAAGGGTTCTGTTCATAAAAGTCAGTTCTTCAGACTTTTAATGAACAGAAGGAAACAGGAGTAGGAGGAAACCTTTCAGCTCACCGAGCCTGTTCGAGTCACCTTAATAAAGGAAGGGTTGATTTACTTATCCTCACTGCAAGTCTAGATATTAATAATTCTGTTGATAATAATAATCCTTGCGTTTCACATGGCGCCTTATCACTCTTTGAGACATCTCAAAGCGCTGCACAGGATACACCGTAAAGCGTTGTGACTGTGTTCTGAGGGTGAAACAGTCAATAGGGAAACTCCAAAACAATTGTCCATATTTTATTGTAATATACATTTCGAATTGACAGCTTTCTGGCAGAGGATCTTCACTGCAGCCTGCGGAGCTTTGAATGCTATGGATCAGGTACAGGGTCAAACAGAGTGGTAAGCTCATCTCATTACATCACGCACCTCAGAGCGATAGAGACAAGTTTCAGAAAAGGTTAGGAAATGCAACTGAATCCCAGTATAATTCACCTGCCCCCACTCTCCCCCCCCCCCCCCCCACCCACCCCCCACCGCCATCCCAAGGTTCAAAGCTGTCAAGTCTTCGGAAGAGTCAGGATCACTCTTTTCTGTTTTATGAAATAACTAACTACAAACTGGAATAAATAAAAAGACTTTACAGGACTGTGAGAGGAAAGGAGGTGAGAGTGAGGCACGGTTGGTGATAGCTCCTTATCACGTCACTGAGACGTCTCAAAGTGCTTCACGGTAAAGTGAATTGACTGTTTTGTGGGCGAAACACGACAGCCAATTGCGCGCAGCAGTGACACACAGACAGTCCTGGATTTGAGTGACCGAATTGTTATTCCTTATTTGTTCACTCATTCATCGAGACGATGAAATCTTTTATCAGTAGTCCTCTGTGTGAAATAAAATAGCTGACTGGAGTGTGTCAAAAAAAAACAGATCTTGTAACCTCTCTTGTTTTGTGTTGTCTACATCAATAACCTATGTCTACACATCTCTCAGTATAGGAGTGAACATGTCCAAATAATTGCCTGATCTCAGGAAACTCAAAGCTGTGCATCAGAATAATGACATCATAAAACAAATGCACGACAGGAAATAAAGCTGCTAACACTAGAGTCCTCTAGTCCTGGATAAGGTTACAAGGAAAGGCTACATCTGGCACATGTTCCTTCTCTCAACTCTAGCCTCCAACCTCTCGCTCTTTCCATCACCACCCGTCCTGTTGCTATTTTACCATGACAACCGGAGTCCATTGTTTCCTCTGTACTTTAGTCTCTTGCTATCCCCCAAGCTTCAAACACTGTGTTGTTACACTCCCCTTCCTCCTTTCTCCAACCTCATCGTTTCAGGATCGCACCCTCATCACCCACATTACCTACTCCAACTCATTCTTTCCCCAACACACATGAAATTCATCACCTCCTTCAGTCTGTAATGTTCACATAAATCTTTATCAAACTCAAGGTTAGTATTCACCAAGCAACCCCATCTTAACGTACCAAGTCTTTCCAAGTCCTAGTCTTTCCAATTGTGGTGGCTTCCTACTGAAAGGGCCTTTATCTTTCATTTAAGTTGCTCAGCTTCCATTGAATTTTTGGATGATTTCTTGTTTGTGGACCATGGAGGTAAGGAAACCAAGGAGCAGAACCAAGGAAACCAATGAGCAGAGCAATGGAGAGGTGTTCCATTTTAATAATTATTAAAAGGAAAGACATTTTTGCACGTCACAGAGATGCGATTAGGTGCTACATCAACTGCCACGACTATTATTGTTCATTATAATAATCCTTGCATTTGATATAGCTATTTGTCACGTCGTCGAGGCATCTAACAGCGCTTCGCAGAATACACTGCAACGCGGCAGTCAAGTTCGCACAGTAGTGTCCCACAAAACTGGTGGTTTAAGTGACCAAATTCTTATTCTGATTTCTTTTTCAACACAGGATCATTACCCCTGGAAAGCGATCCACCAACGGACTTGCAACCGGGTTCCTATTTACTGGGAGGTAAACAGACACAACGGGGTTCAACTGAGGAGATAGATCTATTTTCGCTCAAGGCACAACTTGACTTTAGGGACAAACTACGTTTCGGGAAGTGATGTTATTTCCAGAAATAACAAGTTGCTTTGGTGGAGACTAAAAACCAATTCAAGTTTGAGATTGACTCGGACTCTTCTGGGTTAAATGGAATATTTTAATCTGCACCAAACCTTGCCTCTCCCCCAAAAGAGACCAGCTTTCAGGCCATCAGAAATAAGTTATACAGAAACCGTAGCTAAAAATAAATTATACCAGCCAACGCTTGAATATAATTCAATCTCTTAGTGTTATAACATCTGTACCCACTGAGCACTGAATTTCCGTTGCTTCTTTCAAAGGACACTCATTTTCTGTCACACATCAGTGAGAATGATTTTCTGTATAATTTCAAATGTTTAAATATTGAGAGAAGCACCCAGGGCTGGGGGAACAAACAGGATTTGGTCGCATTAGAATTGATCACTGCAGAAGATAGAGTAGTTTGGACTTTCAATCTCTTAAAAGATGGAAGAGGTGACATTACCCTTGTTTGCTAAGTGCAGAGACTTTGATCATGTGCAAAATAATTCCCAAACAGCGAGTCATAAGGCCAACCCACATTCCTGCCTCATCTTTGCTCAGTTACACTTTTGAATACTTTAGTGAGTAATGAAGATAGAGTTACTGAGCTCAAAAGTGCAAGAGAATGACTGACATTAACTCGGCACTGTGCATTTGATGGCCTAATCTAAAAATATCTGAAAATAAACTATTGAAGCAGTGTTAAAATTAATTGAATGTGGTTCGGACTAAATGGAAATGGAAATCTAATAAGGCACTAATCAAGTTTTACCAATAGTGACCAGATGGTTTTGTTTCACAGCGTGCTTTTCTGGCGTATCTGAAAATGTAAGGCAAGTACCTCTGCACTATTAGTCGTAGAGCTCCAGTGTAGTGGTTAGAACACTCGCCTCGCAAGCAAGAGGACTCGGGTTCGATTCCCAAGCAGGGTGGAACCTTATACAAGTTTCCTTACTCTACACGCTTCTGTTTAGCTCGCAGTAACAGTAGGAACCCAGCAAAAGTACAAGTAGGTACACCGTAAAAGTAGTTGATTGGCGGATCATTTTCTGGGGGTTAATAATCCCTCAAAAAGCAAGGATGATTATTATTATTGACGCTCACTATTAATTATTATTGGGCACATGTTTGCATCCAACAAATAAATCATTAGGCAACATTTCCCTAGTTCTTTTCTCATCAGTGGTTGGGTGTCCAGGCTGGAAGCAACATTTCTGAGAAGCAGAGGGCAGTTGTGGTTGGTATGGGAACACAGAAGGCAACAGATTTGAAAAGGAAAATGTGAAAGGAGCTCTGAGATTGCTCTCAGCAAACCCAAAGCGACACATTATAAGATCCCCAAAGAGGTTATGGATGAAGAAGACCCTACAGCTCATTGGCTTTCAGGAGGCAAGAATGAGGATGCTGGTGGTATCTGCCAGTGAATTTGGTGGTTTGAGAAATAGAGATTGACTTGGGAATCTCCTCTTTTCACCACCACAGATTATCGACAATAGCCTATTGGCGATATCTGCACCTCAAGTCATTCCCTTTTCACACTGAAAAACCATAATCTATGTGTGCGTGTGTGTGTGTGGAGGGGGGGATGGTGGAGGTGGGGATGTAGGGGGGGTGGAGAGGAGGAAATCCAATGAATGTAAAATCAGAACAAAATACTTAAAATAAAACATTATTGTTTGAAGAGATTAATAATATTGTTCCATTATGCACATTAATCCCTTTGGATAAAAAAGCACACATTTCAGTCTGATCCTAATTGAGCCACATCTGTTAAAAACAGATCCAGATTACTTCTGGTCTCCCATGACTGTATTACAGGGTAAAGTGTAATTGGATTTTATCTCCACAATCTAGGAACAGATTGATTTTTCATTCGCTCTCCCTGATCTATCACTCATTCTCTCATGTAGTTCAAGTGTATCAATCCTGTCCACATCTACCCTTGCCTCCCACCACCCCCTCACCTCACACACACACACACACACACACAGTCACACTTACTCACCCAAGCACATGCAAACTTTGCTTTCTGCCTTTGCTATAATAATAACCCTTGCAAGTGCTGCTCAAAACGACACTGTCTGGCTCACTCTTGCCTCTGACTCAAAACAGGCTGTGGGTTCAAGGCCCGAGTCAGGACTTTGAACTCGCGTATTCTAAGCAAACGTTCCAGTGTCATGTTGAGGGTGAGCTTTATATCGTCGAAGGCGCCATCCGAGGTCCTGTTTGGTTGGGCGTGAAAAATTGCATGTCACTATTCGAAATTGAGAAAGGAAGTTTATTTTCGCTGCTAATTGACTGCCTCCGTTAAAAAAAAGCTTTTGCCAATTGTAACGCGGTTGAAACTTAATACTGGTTGTACATGAGCATCTATTTTCTGTTGACCTGAAAATATTTTATGATCAGCTGCGTGCTAAAATACCCTACGCGTTCACCCTTACAAGTGAGAGACCTGGGTTCAGTTCCAGGCAGGGCGAAAACTTGGGCAAGTTTCCTTACTCCACACGCCTAATAATAATCCCTCCAAAAATACAACAATAATAAATTGGTCATTTCAATCCACGATTGTTTGTGGAACACTGCTGTGTGCAATTGCCTGCCGCATTTTACCAACATATATACAGTCAATTCACCCTACAGTATAATCTGTGGAGCGCTTAGAAGATGTGAAAAGCACTATATCAAACGTAAGGATTCTTATTTATTATTTTGTTAAACAACAATAATAATAATCCTTGCATTTAATATAACAACAGCAACAAAATTGCACTTGTATAGTGTCTTATTGTGTTGTCGAAATTTCTCGAAGCGAGTCCTTGAATATACTGTGAAGTGTAGCGACTGTTTGGTTGATGGGTGAAACATGGCAGCCAATTGCGCACAGTAGTGTCCCCGCAAACATTCTGCCTGTCTGTGAGTTTCTGTCACGAAAGCAAGGGCAGACACTCTTAAAACAAGCATTCCTTTCGCTACCAGTCTCTGCAATGACTAACTTCCTGTTTGTCCTTTGATTCATACAAACCTACCCAGTCCAGTCACGGATGCTGATGAGGTGCGACTGGATTCTCATTACACACGACAAGACTTACACAAGACAAGCCAAGAATAAAACGCTTCTGACATTGTATAACTGCAACAGTCGGGTGAAGATGTGATCAGCCCTCAATTGCCGGGGCCTCAATTGCAATGTTTCTGAACAGATCTCTCAATAACAAACCGTGTCGTTATTGAATTTCTCGAACATTGAATCTGCCGAATGCATTTTTCAGAATATTCCATGTTTAAAGGAATTCAATAAACGCACATTTTTCCATTAAGAAATCCCGCAAATTAAACATCGATTTCCACCCGGTGATTTCCTTCTCTCTTTGCTCATCGAACGCTGAGCTGCTACATACCCCACCCCCACACCCAATGCGCCTCACAAATGGTGGGCAAGCTTTCAGCCGCCTTGCCTCCCATGTAAAGGATGTCACAGTCCGGGCTTAACTGCTTCCAACGTAACTGTGGAGTCCTGTAGCTCAGCGGTTAAAGCACTCGCCTGACAAGCGTGAGATCTGTGTTCGAATCCAGACAGGTCAGGGTGAAACCTTGGGCAAGTTTCCTTACTCCACACACACCTAATAATAATCCCTCCCCCCCCCAAAATTGTAAAATTGGTCATTTCAATCCACGCCTGTTTAAGGGGACACTGCTGTGCGCAATTTGCTGCTGCATTTCACCCACAAATATACAGTCAATTGGCTTTACAGTACATTCTGTGAAGTGCTTTCAGATATCTAGAAGACATGAAAAGCACCACATAAAAAACATGAGGATTCTTCTTCTTATTTTTATATATAACTGCTACGCATGCAACTAGAGGTTGCAGACAAGGTTTGCAGATAAGCTCCCTCTGCTTGGAAGACAAGTGCCAATTTAGCCTCCCAATTGAACCCCGACTGAGCCTAGCTTATCCAATGCACAGCAGGATTCAAACTCGCAAAGTCCTGATCTGCCCAGCTGCTTCCACCATTGGCCCCTCAACAAGGCATTTTCACTCAACGGAGAAACGCTGAGAAATGAGAATCTTTCAAGAAAGACTTTGGACACCGTTGTCTTTTTTGTTTTATTTTTGGCTCGTTGCATCTACTAAAACCTCCCAGGCTTCCCAGGGGAGGAGAAGCAGACACATTACTGCGTCATGTTTGGCATCCGACAAGGTTAATGCGGTGGTTAAATGGACAGGTTGCCAATAGTCGGCCAACTAAACGAGTGTTCTGATCAATCCGGGCTTGGGTTTAAGCTTCATCAGCTGAACGGTTAAGTCATCTCGAGGCAAATTTTTAGCAGTCCCAAAAGTCAAACAAGGTATACGTTTCAACCACAAAAGTACACAATCAATTTCACTTTGCAGCATATCCTGTAAAAGCAGGATGTCGCAACGATGTGATCAGACACAATATGAAATCCAAGGATGATTATTATTATGATTATTAGTAGTATTATTATTAGATCTGATATAAAATAAGGTCCATTTTGTCCTGAGATGTAAGATTGGTAAAACAATGGAAAATTCTTCAAGTTAGAAGCCGGTGTTTCCTCAAACCCACTCCAGAATCAAGGCTGAATAGAGGAATTTTCCATGGTTTTTTTGCGTAATCTTAAATGTTTAGACAAAACTGTCTTGAAATGCGGCCAAGAATCAGTCAACTCGCAGCAGGCTGGCTACCAAAGGGTAGGAGAGTTTTTCCCAAACTTAACACTGCATTGCAAATCCTTTTTGTTGTAAAGAAAGGCCCTGTGGTTTGCTGAGGCAGTTTCATTATCAGCAGGTGGCTGCTTTCGTGCCTACCAAATATACTGTACCTGGAGGCTGGAACCTTAGTTAAACAGTTATCTGAAAGACAGCATCTCTGACAAAGATGCGTTCCAGTGTACTGCACCACTCTGAACTGTCAGCCAGGATTTTCAGCCCCAAATCCCAATGTACAGCTTCGATCCATAACCTTCTGACCCAGCAACCAGAGTGACACCAATTCCACAAAGCGGGCACACTTTTAGCGTTCAGCGTTAATCCATGCATTAATCCCGAATACAAGGAAGGAATCGCAAACATATTAATAGCATTAAGAGCATTCGAATGCATTTAAACACTGTCATCTCACGCTATATTTATCGTGTGTGAGCTGTTGGTGTTTTTGCTATTGCTGGCAGTGTTCTTTCACACCAGCAAAAATCAAGAGCAGAAACGGACGTGCATGAAATTAGCACTTGTGTGTTGCTGTGCTCCTTCGCCCTGCTAGTCATCAACAAAACCAGATGAAGACACCTCATTATTGCCTGAGCAGTTAGTGTGATTACACGCATAGGCATAATGAGGGAGAGGGTACGGGCTTAGGGCAGGGCAATGGGATTGAATGAACAAACTCCTTGCTCTGAGAATCAGTCCGCTCTTTCTGCGTTGGAAATTTCAATCAATCTCAATGGATTCTCCCTCAAGTTGACCATATTTTGCTGCCTCCCACTGTAAGCTGTCCTGAACCAGTAGAGACGTGGCGGAGGGTATTGTCAGATTGGTGGGACCTGGAAGTCATCCTGAATGGTCTCAAAGCCTTTCCTTGCCTGCCCCACTAACCTGCCCCTCCTTCCACCCTATTCCCCCCTTCACTTCAATGTCTGAACCCAAGCATTTGGCATTTGTAAATCCCACTGCTGGTATGGTCCAGTAATAATAAGAATGTGATAATACTTCTTGTATTTGACGTAACGCCTTATCACGTCGTTGCGACGACTCAAAGAATGGTCACATTTATTGAGAGTCTACTCTTTTTCATTCCCATGTGCCAGTATCACCAGCAAATATACTGTAAAGCGTGGTGACTGTGCATTTTGTGGGTGAAACGTACTCGGCAATGCACTTTGTGTGATATTTCCCATTTGCCACATCGCTGATCCATGTAGCCTCTCTGAATGGAATAAGATTTCACCGAGAATCAAGTGGGAGCAAGCACACAATGCAAAACTGTTCATCGTTTGGCACAAAGCCAAAGTATGGCAACTTACTGACATTCTTTTGTGCATAATGAGCTCACTCACTGACCTGTGGGTCTCAGTGAATAAAATTGCACTCCCCAACCCACCCGTAAACAATGACCATGAGCCCCAAATTCCTCATGCTCAAACCCTCTTAATTATATTTGATATAACGCCATATCACATCTTCGACACAGCTTCAGAGCGAATCAATTCTCCCAATCGGAGCGAGCCAAGAAAGAACATAGCTTCTAAATGAAGACTCAACTGAAGGTTTTAGCAAAATTAAGGACCATCTTAAATTTCTAAAGATACTGATCTGAAGGCTAGGACTAGGAGGAATTCCAGATCTCCGGAGTGAAGATTGATGCTCTGATGATGACAACTGTTCAATTGAGCCAAGACTCCATTAGCAAATTGACTTCAGTCAATGACTCCCCTAATCATTGATGTCAGTGATTGCCCGATATCATGCATCAAGTGTCCAAGCGTATGCAGCACTGGGCTTAAACCGAACAATGGTTTTTTTAAGCACCTGACTCCTTGCAAAGATTTGTCCTCTACAGTAGGAATCCTGTAGCTCAGCAGTGAGAGCACTTGCCTTACAAGAGTGAGGCCTGTGATCGAATCCAGGCAGGTCAGGGCGAAACCTTGGGCAAGTTTCCTTACATCACACACACACACGCCTAATAATAATCCCTCCAAAAATACCACAATAATAAAATTGGTCATTCTTCAAACCACAATTATTTGTGGGACGCTGCTGAGCGCACTTGGCTGCTGCATTTCAATATAGTCAATTCACTTTACAGTACATTCCGTGGAGCGCTTTGAGATGTCTAGATGACGTCTAAAGTGCTATATCAAACTCAAGGATTATTATCATTATTTTAGAATGCAGGTGATCAGAAAATGCTTCTCAGGTCAACAGGAAAGGATGTTCATGTATAACATGCATTAAGTTACAATTGGCAAAAGTTTTTTTAACGTGGGAAGTCAATTAGCTGCGAGTGTTTCAACCCAAAAAATTTCAAACAGTGTCGTGCAATTTTTAACGTCCAACCAAACCGGATCTTGGGATAACATTCTCAGCCTGTCTGACTCAAAGGCAAGAGGGCCACCAACTGAGCCAGACTGACACCAGGGTTGGTTTTGATGTGGCCTAGGTCATAGTGTGAATGTATGATCAAATGTGCCATGGAACTACGCACCAGTGGAACACTTTTGAAATCAATCTTTTAATAATTAACATAAGAACATAAGAAATTAGAAGCAGGAGTAGGCCATTCGGCCCTTCGAGCCTGCTCCGCCATTCAATAAGATCTTGGCTGATCTTCTCACCTAACTCTAATTACTTGCCGTATCCCCATATCCCTCTATTTTTCAAAAATCTATCAGTCTCAGCCTTGAACATGTTCAAGGACTGAGCATCTACAGCCTTCTGGGGTAGTGAATTTCATAAATTCACTACCCTTTGAGTGAAGAAATGTTTCCTCAACTCTATTCTAAAAGGCTGACCCTTAATTTTAAGACTGTGACCTCTGGTTATAGATTCTCCTACCAGGGGAAACAGTCCCTCAGTGTCTACTTTATCTAGCCCTTTAAGAATCTTATATGTTTCAATGAGATCCCCACTAATTCTTCTGTACTCTAGAGAATACAGCCCTAGTTTATTCAACCTGTCCTCATAGATGAGTCCCCTCATCCCAGGAACTAACCTAGTGAATCTACGCTGCACCCCCTTTAAGGCAAGTATGTCTTTTTTTAAATAAGGAGACCCAAACTGCACACAATACTCTAGGTGCGGTCTCACCAAAGCCCTTAACAAATCTAAAAAAAAATGAAACAGGGGAATATTTATTGACCTCTTCAGCGCAGAGGACTCAATCGAATAAGTTCGAGATAAAGTTAGTTTTTGCTTTCATTTCGGAGAAGACGGATTTTGACTTGTGTTGTTCCCTCAAGGAATAACACCATATATTTAAAATAATAATCCTTGCATTTGATAAAGTGCTTTTCGCGTCTTCTAGACATCTCAAAGAACAGTCACTGTAAAGTGAATTGACTCTATATAAACCCTGGGTATTAAAAAAATTATCTTCGCATTTGAGTGAGTCCTTATCTTCAGCCTTCACTAATTATCTCAGTCTGGTATAGACAGGTCAGGAGTATGTGTCAGATGGTTTACAGCTAACTTCTGCAAAAGCAAAATCCTTTTGTTCACACATTTGCACTTGGAAAAAAATGTCAGCCCACTCCACGTCCGATAATAGGACAAGTTTGAAACACGTTATTTTCAACTAAGTAGATGGCCACAAGGCAGAAGCATCTTTGTGACCTTTACTGGAATCTGCGACATGGCTTCTGCTATAAATGAAGCCTCCAGGGGTTGTTGTTTGGAAATTGAAACTTTTAGCTTTTTCGTTGGCGTACTTCGAGTTTGCCAGGAGCAAGGTCTATGATCCCCGTCACCACTGGGTTTAAGGATAAGGACTGTCGGATTTTTTCGTTTGGATTCTGATAGGCTTTTGTTTGGCCCCGTTGCTGCCTTTGGCAAGCGCAAAGCTCTCCCTGTGTCTCTATTTTGTCTGAAGAATTCAGAGCATATTGTGCTCGCTCCACTTATCTCGCCGTAGTGCTGGGGAAAGTTTAAAACATCCTGCTCAACTTCGTCCTTGACTCCGGGGAAGACGTCTGAAAGAGCTTCGCAAGATTGCTCTACTATAAAGTGAAACGTCTGAGTATCTGTAGGCAAACGCGGCAGCCAATTTACACACAATCTAGCCAAGTACCACAAATAGCCATGAGTTTCGCCCACAAATATACAGTCAATTCACGTTACACTATTTCCCGTGAAGCACTATGAAAAGTCTAGAAGACGTGAAAAGCGCTACATCAAATGCAAGGATGATTACTATTTGTATGAAACAAATAACCATTTTTCTTTGACCAGGAGAAACTACCTTCTCTTTTTGTGTTGTGCAGTTGGATCTTTAATGACCACTCGAACAGGTAGACATGACCTCCGTTTAACTTCTCACCCGAAGGACGACACCTCAGGCAATGACCTGCCACCACTTCCACCCCACCACACACCCGTTCTGTGAAGCAATTGGAGATACCTCGAAGACGTGATAAGATGCTGTATCAAATGCAAGAATTATCATTATTAGTAATAATAATAATAATGGGAGAACATTTCAGATCTCTTCTGGCATCGTACCATCATTATTCCTCTCCTTCCTCTCAGAATTACATCAGATTTGCTCCCCTCCCTCCCTCCCTCCCTCCCTCCCTCCCTCCCTCCCTCCCTCCCTCCCTCCCTCCCTCCCTCCCTCCCTCCCTCCCTCCCTCCCTCCCTCCCTCCCTCCCTCCCTCCCTCCCTCCCTCCCTCCCTCCCTCCCTCCCTCCCTCCCTCCCTCCCTCCCTCCCTCCCTCCCTCCCTCCCTCCCTCCCTCCCTCCCTCCCTCCCTCCCTCCCTCCCTCCCTCCCACAGAACGAGAACATTTAGAGTGAATGATATGTGTACAGGAACGTCATTATTTACGAAGGTCAGTGTTGGGGACGTTAATAAGAAACGATCTGTGTGTTTTGCTCTCGGTTCTCGCTCTCCTGTGTATTGCTCAACGCTCTTGGCCCCATTGAGACACTTGCAATGGCAGGTGTGAAATATTAATTGCATCGCTGGAGAGTGACTGACTGTCACATCTGACCAGAGTCGCACTCTTTGGTAAATATAATTATACAGGATCTGTTCTTTAATCATTCTCGTTGGCTGATTAATTAGAAACAGAGGGTTCCTCTTCACTGAGGTATTCCGCTAATTGCGAGACAGCGGAGAATGAATCCATCATGTCTTTTGTTTTCGTTCCACCCCATGACTACTGATGCTCAAATCGCATTGTGATGCATGGCCCGCCCTGACAGAGGCAGATGCTCAGACAGAGGGAGATAAAGTGATCCGCTGAGACTTCACGAGCCCGAGTTCTGGCAACTTTTAAAACAACTCAACGTTCAAAGTTTTAACCCAGGCGTCTCCGCCTAGCGCTTTCCGTTAAATTGCTCACAATTTCGCCTCAAAATAATAATAATAATAATAATAATAATCCTCTTTGCATTTGATGTCGTGCCTTATCACACCTTCAAGACGTCCCAAAGTGCTTCACAGAATATACTGCAATGTGGATTGACTGTACGCTTTGTGGGCGAAACGCGGCAGCCAATTGCACACACACAGCAGTGTCCCACAGACAGTCGTGGATTCATTGACCAAATATTTCATTTCATTTCATTTATTTATTTATTTATTTATTTATTTATTTTTAAAAGGGATTATTACCCCCCGGAAAGCGATCCGCCAATCGACTAACAACCGGGTTCCTACTCACTGTAAGGGAAGCGGAGGTGTGTGGACTAAGGAAACTTGCCTAAGTTTTCACCCGACTGAGAGTCAAATCCAGGCTCTCTCGTTCTGACTTTCTCAACCGTGTCTCTCACATCAAATAACAATCATTCTGTCAATGCTTTAAAGGTGACAGAGAATGGCGGCACCTATTTTTGGAGCACTATACAAGCGCTGCAGAGTTAGCCCTGTGCCTCTGTACATTATTTAGAGACACCAGCTCTTTCGAGATCATTAATTTAAAATAATGTCACATAGCAAATGTCAGACTTAACAGCTCCTTTGGTTCATTTGGAATTGAATCAGACAGTAGCTCGTGTGCGTGTTGACTGGCAGTATTTTGAATTACGGAAACAAAGGGATTACGATGTAAAAGGGGAGGAAAAACACACACACACATACACGTACTCACACACGCCTTGCTCTCAAATCTCACTGCTCCCTCACAATAACACTGTAATTTCTTGACATTAAAGTGCCACATCACACTGATCCTCACTACCTCAACCTCAGATCATCTCTGCTAGCTCCAAATTTATTGCTCAATACAAATTAGAGTTAAATCTCCAGCCGAATGCCGGGGCATTTGACTGTGAGCAGTGGTAAAAGGGTTATTTGGAAACATGTTTTATTTATTCTATTCAATATTTAAACGGCCCAAGTCCATCTAATGAGCTTTCTAAAGGAATCCTATCAACTCGCAGCTTGGAGCGAGTTTTACTTTTGAAATTAAATCTTTCAGGTGGTAAATGTTGAGACGGGCACGGAGAGGTCTATTGCTTGCGATGGTTGCTCTCTCCCCAAGGAAGCTTAGCTTTAACGGCTGTACATTCAAATTCCAGTAACCGGTGGTCATGACTGTAAAGTTCACACACACTCACTCACTCTCACACTTACACACGAAGGATGGAGGTAGACTGCATGGGGCTCGGCTGAGATGCCTTGTGCGGTCCCTTGTCACTTGCTGGTTCTCGCTGCCAGCATAAAGCTCACCCGTGAAAATTAGACCGTTAGGCGTGATAAGCAGGGGCATTCCACGACAATGCAACAGTGTTGGCATTTGAAAGAGAAGTGCGTTCAACGACGCTCCTTGGGACCTTGGGAGAATGCAAGGGGGTAGGGATTGAATCTTCTCCCAGATGGTCATGAAGGTTACCACACAATGTACATTTATATAGCGCCTTACACATGTCTGAAGACAACAACAACAAAATTGCACTTGTATAGCGCTAAAAGTTCGCTGGCTGGCTAGGGGTTGTAGACAATGTTGCTAACACAACAACCTTCTGGAAATTTACACTTGGTTCTGATGATAATATACTGTTGTCTTGTCTCTACTATATCCCGCTGTCCTGCCCTTGTGATACTGCGGACAATGAGAGATTCATTGCGACCGTTTCCCTCGCTCAGAACTCCTGGAACTGAGGTCAGGAAGCCTCACTTCACAGAGAGACAGAAAGAGAGAACGAGAGAGTGAGGGTTTCGAAGACGGGCGAGCGATCTGCCCCCAGAAAGCTGCAGAGACGGAATTGATAGAGTTGTTTAAAAGATGGATAGACAAACACTCGGGCACTAAAGATATTAAGGGTATTGGGCAAAAAGGGTAGAGCATTGGGATTAAAAGATTGCCAAGATCTAATAAACTGGTGGAATGGTTTGGATGGATGGCTGAACTCTTTCCTTATGTCATGAAAATCTACGTATTTCAGTTGACAACTCTTCGCCTTTCAATACAAGGATATATATACGTACCTACCAAACAATTAGAAATTTTCACGGTCCTCGAAGGAGAAAAGCCTCAACTTAACCAATGGATAATTGCTAACAGAGTTTTGCAATGATCCAGAGCGAGAGGAAAGATTACCCTGCACAAGTCAATGAAAAGAACTGAACGAATAAATCACAAGAGCAACTGCACTGGGCGGAGGGGGAGAATTGTTGTTATTGTTAGTTATTGCTCCTAATAGCATACAAATTACACTAAATTTACTCAGCCGGTTTTTGGATTATTAAGATTTACAGTATTCTTAACAGAACAGCGTGGAGAATGCCGTAGTTTTCATCTCTGAAAATAGAATCCCACTGAACACATTGTGTGTAAGTCAGAGGCAAAGCGTATGTTTGCGCTGAATTGGATCTGGTGATTTTCTCACATCTGCAAAACATATTTTATCTTAGTTCTTTGGCTGTGGTCAGGGGAGGGGTGGGGGGTGGGGGGATGGGTGTGGGTGGGCATGGGAAGTCATTCATAACAGAACGTCCTTCCAGCCTCCATTGAAACTTCTCAAAAGTGCATCACACACTTAACCTCTGTGCGCAAGTGTACATTGAACTCAGGAGGTGGGGTGGGTAACCAATCTTTCGCACATCCACGGGACACATAAGCAATATTTTTGGGTTTCCCTTCTGAAAACATAATATCTACTGGTTTATGGAGGGAGCGGGGTTGGGCAGATGAAACGAAGGGTGGGAGCTGGATGGAAATCAGGCCATGTTTGACCACCCTGAGACTGAATCTTTCCCACATATAGAGTGAAAAAAAAAGCAATTTGTTAATCCAGAAACATCTCCATTCACAATTCTTTCCATTGCTCGGCCATTGAAGAGGTTTTTTTTTCAAAGAAAGATAAAACCAGCGGCTGAAATTATAACATGAAAATAATCTTTCAGTTGGAAAGTTTGCTGATCAGACGATTGCATTAGAAATAAATGGCGAATTCGGTAAGTTAGTTAAAAGAAAAGAAAGGAACAGCTTGAGTGAAATAAAAAAAAAGTATTTAATTAAAGTGCTAGACAATAGCTAGTAGCCAAACCTTCTACAGCAGGAACGTTACATTAATAATGCAGCCTGCGGGATAAACAAGGTAAGGAAATGGACTGCGATTTTTTCCCCAGCAAACAGAGGTGAGCACCGTGCTATTTCAGGCAATGTCATTCTCCTCGAGCGATATAGAATTTAAGAGTTTTTTTTCCCCCATTGGCTGCACAGATGTTCAACAGAGGGTCATGCACTTAAAATTCAAGGGGGTAAATAAAACATTAGATGGTTTGCTGGCCATTTAAGGGAGTGGATGATATGGGAGTGGGGGTGGGGGGCGGTGAAAATGCAGCGTATTTTATACACATTGAATCCATTATGAAACATTCAATTTTTTCCACTATAACAAAAGCAATGACTACCATTACAGTACAGCTGAGGACCTGATTGATACACACTTCTAATCCAAAACACAACGAGAAGTAGAATTTATGTAAAATGGTTGTATTGGTCAGACACGTGTACATTATGCTTGCTGCCCGGTTGGATTGCATTACCCATATGTGTTTGGTCTGAGGCTGGACTGGATAGGGATCCGCAGTTTATTACAGCCAACAGTATGCCTTTCATCAGTTGTGAAATCTATCCATTTCATCTTCCTGTGTGGCAGGAATGCTCTCAGCGCTTTGGGACGTCCTCCCGCGAAAGGTGTTCTATAAATGTAATTGTTGCTCCTTTTCTACCTCTCTGCCGTGATCCACCGTTGGCCCGGCCAATTCCCTACTCCCCTCACATTCACACAGTCCAGGCGGCAGTACAATATTATGGTAAACATAAATATTCATTCCTCCATTAGTAAGCTGTTAAATATTTATTGTACAATACATCAGCAGACGTGAAAGCTACCCAGCTAATGTATTTTGGCACCTCGAATGCATGATGCTACTATTGCTTAGTTGATTTCATTTTTACGAGTTAATTATAATAAGTAATGTACTGAAAATAATTGCTGCGTTGGAGGAGAAACTCGAGTGAAATTGAAAGTTGAACCAAAGTCCTGTCTATGTGTTCAGGTGTTAGAGAGCTCACGTCTGGTTGGATGGTATAGGGAGATTGTATATTAGTCAGCAAGCAGCCATGAAATGAATGAGTGGAGCCCCTGTAGCTCAGTGGTTAGAGCACTCGTCTGACAAGCATGAGATTTGTGTTCGAGTTCAGGCAGGTCAGGACGAAACCTTGGGCAAGTTTCCTTACTCCACACACCTAATAATAATCCCTTCCTCAAAAAAACCCACCATAATAAAAATTGGTCATTTCTATCCACGACTGTTTGTGGGACACTGCTGTATGCAATTAGCTGCCGCGTTTCACCCACACGCATACAGTTAATTCACTTTACAGTATATTCTGAGAAGCGCTTTGAGACGTCGATAAGATGTGAAAAGCGTTACATCAAAATGCAAGGATTATTATAATTATTATTCTTTTTAATATTTTGTTTAGTGGAATGTTGTCCACAACAACGGGAGAATCTCCCTTCTCTTTTCGAATAGGGTGATGGGATCCTTTACCTGAACAGGCAGGTGTCTTATTTGAAAAATGAGGCAGGCATATCTTTTCATATAAAAAAACCCCCGCATTCAAAATAGGTTTACGAGCCCTAAACTTTCCGCTTCTAAACACACACTGAAGGGTCTTTATTCTCTCTGTCAGATCCGTGACGCTAAAGTATATTTCTCGACTTGTTTTCCTTTTTCTCTCTCTCTCCCCACCACCACCTCTCCCTTTCAGGCCGACGTCGAACGCTTTAGAATCAGTAAAAAGTAAATAAAAGATTCATGCGACAACTGGAAAAGCTTTAACTTTTCATGAGGTGCTTTACATCCACATCATAAATGAACTTCAAATTGAAAGCAATTAAGTCAGGATAGACAAGCAAAGGTACTGTAGCTGGCTGCCAGTGAAGGACTGCAATGCGAAGATGTCATTGTGTTCAGCGTCCTTCAACATTTCTTGAAGGTGAAGGGTGCAATGCAATTTGTTGTTGTATATCAGGTAAATTACTTGGTGTGTTTAACAAAAAAGTTTTTCAAAAAATGGATTGAGAACAGTATTGGAGGCTATTGGTGCAAGTAATTAGAGCACTCTCATTACAAGTGTGAGATCTGTGTTCGATTCCTGGCAGGACGAAACCTTATAATAACAATAATAATTCTTGCAATTGATATAGCGCTTCTCACATCTTATCGTCTCAAAGCGCTTCACAGAATATACTGTAAAGGGAATTAATTGACTGTATATTTGTGGGCGAAACGCGCAATCAGTTGTGCACAGCAGTGTCCCACAAACAGCCGTGGATTGAAAATGACCGTGGGCAAGTTTCCTTACTCCATACGCCTAATAATAATCCCTGAGAAAAAACAATAATAAATTGGTCATTTCAATCCACTGTTTGTGGGGACGCTGCTGTGCTCAATTGGCTGCCATGTTTTGCCCACAAATATCAACTCAATTCACTTTACAGTATATTCTGTGAAGCGCTTTCAGATGTCTAGAAAACATGAAAAGAAGCGCTATATCAAATGCAAGGAATATTATTAATAATAATAAGTTTATTTGATATAGAACCTTATTGTGCCATTGAGACACCTCAAAGCACTTCACAGACTATGCAGTAAAGTGAATTGAAGTGAAGTTTTGAAGGATTTTCTTGGTAAGTAAATGCCAGGGGTTACAACTCAATCACACTACAAGCAAACCTAAGTTATGGCAAAGTATATTATAACAGGATCCCATTGGAGTATGATAAGGGAAAGGGTGGTAAAAAACCCCAGAAATGTAATGTGTGAGAGAATGGAGATTAGAGAGATTGGGAATCAATGTAGCCCCTCCAGAAATTTAGGCCCACAAGGTTGATTTGACTCGCCATGAAGAAAACAAGAGACCAACTTACCTAAACTTCATCTAACTGGAAGATCTCCTATGTCCTGTGATTGCCAGTTCTCAGTTTTAAAGCTCTCTCCAGGTTGTCTGGCTCTCTCCTCCCCGGTTCTGAGCATTGTCCTTGTGATCTCACTGCCTGATCCCCATCAGTAATCATCACCAACAGCTGAGCGGTGTCTTCAATCCACAAAAGCTAGCTCAACCTGGGCTCAGTTAGTACACTCTCACCTCTGAGTCAGAAAGTATGGGTTCGAGCCCCGCGTCATGGCTTTGAATTCAGTCTAAGCCGTGTGCTGCTAACCTGTGTGAGGGGAGTTGTTTGAATGAAAGTTACTGTTGTTGTTGTTATTTGAGGTGCTGCCATTCTTTAAAATGGCATCCCCTCTTCTCTTCACTCAGTGGGTAGTGACTTTATGGAATTCTCTACCCCAGACGGCTGCGGATGCTCAGTCATTGAACATACTACAGTATTAATAATAATCCGTCCAAAAAAACACAATGATAAAAATTGGCCATTTTCAATCCACGACTGTTTGTGGGACACCGCTGTGCGCAATTGCCTGCAGCGTTTCACCCACAGATATACAGTCAATTCCCTTAACAGTCTATTCTGTGAAGTGCTTCACAGAATATATTCACAGAATATACTGTAAAGTGAATTGAATCTATATAAGTGGGCGAAACGCAAAGCAACAGCAGTATCCCACAAATAGTTGTGGATTGAAATAACCAATTTACTATTTTTTTGTGGAATTATTATGCGTGTGGAGTACGGAAAATTGCCCACGGTTTCGGCCTGCCTGGAATCGAACCCAGTGCGCTCGCTTGTAAGGCAAGCGCTCTAACTACTGAGCTATAGGGCTCCACGAGATGTGATTAGACGCTGTATCAAGTACAAGGATTATTATTATTACTAATATTAATATTAATATTAATGGTGCCTTCAAAGGGCTGAGATATCAGATCTAATCACCTCAAAACTCTTTCTTAACATCCGAGTTTTAAATGTAAGTGGTGCAAAAATCCATAAACCATTTTTTTTTGTCTCTAATGGGGCTGGCGAATTGTGCCGTGTGATGTGATAATTGTGACAGATGCCATTACCCCCGTTTCTACCCCCACGTCACTACTCTTAACATTTCAGAGGGCCACGCAGGACAAGGCTGTCATTTGCTTTTATTCCAGTTTGCAACACAATAGGATTTTGCCTCAAAGATTGTCAAAAAAAAACTAAGACTCAGGAATGCGGCATTATGAATCAATCAGAATCATTGTGTAATTGCTTGCCTTTTTTCCGAAACCAGACTGCTGAAGGCACTGATCTATAATCAAGTCATCAAAGACATTATATCAGAACGATATTCCCTCCAAATTGGTTTACGGGTGCATTCTCTCCAGGAACATAAGGGCAGTGACAAGTGATCGTTATTTTAGTTGATGGTTTAATTATGCCCCATCATTTGGGCTTACTCGGAGTAGATAATATTAATGCGCTTGATCATTTCAGTCAAATCTACCCATTCCGGTATCGTAATCGTCAGTCAGTACTGTCTAGATTAGAGCTTTGATGCCGCCTTTTGTTTCATTCCAGCGACTGGCTTCTCCAAGATCTCAGTTATGTCAACAGGGCTGTAGTTTGAATATCCTGTTGCATTGAAGTACTGTTGTATAGCATTGTGCCTCAATGCAGTGCTCATTGATAGTGAAGGCAAAGAGACCCATTCCTTGTGCAAATTAACGACAAGAAATATGTTAAACTGCTCCGGATTTTACTACCCTGATGTGCTATTTTCTCATCTTAAAAATTACACCTGTTTGTGGGGCATCAGTAGCTCCTGTAGGTCAGTGGTTAGAGCACTCGCCTTACAAGTGTGAGACCTGTGTTCTAATCCAGGCAGATCAGGGTGAAACCGTGGGCAAGTTTCCTTACTCCACACGCTTAATAATAATCTCTCCAAAAAAACACATCAGAATAAAAATTGGTTATTTTTCAATCCATGACTATTTGTGGGAATGCTATTGTGCGCAATTGGCTGCTGCGTTTTGCCCACAAATATACAGTCAATTCACTTTATAGTATATTCTGTGAAGTGCTTTGAGACGTCGATAAGATGTGAAAAGCGCTATATGAAATGTAAGGATTATTATTATTACAGGGCGCAAATTAGCCACTGCGTTTACCTACAGTACACCACACAGCCACTCACTTTACTGTAAATTCTGTGAAGCACTTTGGGAAAGGCACGAGAGGAAATGTAACTCAAATGTTATTTCTACCACAAACTATTGCTGTCACGAACAGCTCTGCCGAGTACTTTCCAAATTTACACGGTTAAAAAAAATCTATATCTTTGTTGCTTTTATTTCTGTACTAATGAGCCACCGGAGTGGGGAGGGGGGTGGGGGCGGGGGGGGGGAATGAGACTAGATCTGTGACGAATTATGAAATGATATTGTTTTGCAGCATTAACTGAGGCAATTCCAGAGACTAAGCAGGAAATTAGTCCCAGTTCTTCCACCTGATTATATTATGCAAATATAAAACGTCTGTTTATTGTGGCCAAAAATAGTAAAGGTTTTATTCCTCTGTGTGAACTGAAGAATACATTTTATTGCAATCTGGATCAATTCAGAATGTTCCCTTATGTAAATCAGTTATTAATTGTTTGGTCGCTTCGATCCACAACTGCTTGTGGGACACAGCCGTGCGCAATTGGCTGCCGCGTTTCATCCACAAAATACACAGTCAATTTACTTCACAGTATATTCTGAGAAGCGATCTTGAAGACCTGATGAGGGGCTATAATCAAATGCCAGGATTATTATTATAAGCAACTGAAAGCTTTGATACTGTGGATTTCAGTCATTACACCGTGAAGACCAGCATTTCACAGCTTGACTGAATTGGTAGTAAGCCGTGGATTCAAGCCACAACTTAGCACTTATTGAACCCAAGTAGTCTAGTCTGGGAATCTGTTGCATTATTGGAGGTCCCGTCTTCTGGTCTTCTGGATGAGATGTTAGATCAAGTTCCCACCTGCCTGTTCAGGTGGACATTAAAGATCCGCGAAAAAGAGAAGGAAGTTTCTCTGCCCACAATCCTCAGATAAAATTGGTTATTCGCATCATGGCTTGTTTGCTGGAGGCAAATTATCTGCTGCTTTCACCCATGAAACGCACACTCTTTGTATCGTACTTGGCATGAATATCCCGCGAGGCTTTGAGACATCCGCCTGATGTGAAAAGGCGCAGGATCAAATGTAAGGATTTTAACACGGCTGTTAATAAGTTCACAATCGTCAATTTATAGGTTGTGTGTCTTTCCCAGTGTCTGAGGAATCTCTCTTCATGTTAGCAGGCACAAGAGATGGGAGCACAGCCCACCAACAGACAATTTTAGTGACCCCAACTGGTGTCCTTATCTTCAGAGGAGCCCTTTAAAACACATCTTGTATTAGATCTCGGTTCTTCTGAAGATAGCAATGGAGACCTCTTTGAATGATGGAGTTGGTATACAGTCAATTTTCCTACTCTTCTTCATCCTGCCTCACCCCTTCCCCCCTGCTCTTGTCCCTACCTGACTGTATAGCACCTTGGGACGTCCTCCGACGTGAAAGGCGCTATATAAATATAAGTTTTGATCGATTGATTGGTACTTGCTATCACGGCTGCGTTTGGCAGCATTGCTTTATTGAAATGGGAACATGATACGTTAATAGTCCACATACGCACCTATGTCCCACCTTACTCTCTGTTTATCTCACTGTCAAGGACGTGTTATAACTTCCAGAAGCCAAAAGGCCTCTTGCAAACAGGTGCAAATCAGTGTGCAGCTCCGAGCAGGGTCAGTGAAAGGCAGTGAGGGTTAGGGGGAATCTATGATTTTGTTAAAAAAAAACCCAGAAACATCCAAAGAAAACTTTGATTTTAACCATAGCTCAGTGGTTAGAGCACTCGCCTTACAAGAGTAGGACCTGTGTTCGAATAAAGGCAGGTCAGGGCGAAAAACCTTGGACAAGTTTCCTTAGTCCACGCACATGCCTAATAATAAACCCTCCAAAAAAAACACTGTGAATTGACTGCATATTTGCGGACGAAACGCGGCAGTCATTTGCGCACAGCAGTGTCCCAGAAGCAGTCGTGAATTGAGTGACCAAATTTTTATTGTTTTTTTTGGGAGAGATTATTAGTAGAGGTGTGGAGTAAGGAAACTTGCCCAAGGTTTCGCCCTGCTTGGAATTGAACCCAAGTCCCTCGCTTTTAGCACAAATGCTCCAACCACTGAGCTAAGAGACTGCATGATGCAAGGATTACTATTATATATTATTATTTGGGGGGGCATTCTTCTGATGGGATACATCTGCTTTCCAAATAAGGCTGAACTATAAAGGCATTTTACGCGATGCTTCCTAAAGATCACACATGGGAACTCATTGCTGTGTTCTTTAGCTGTCACTTTGAATTGTGAGCCAATTAAACCAATCTTCTGCAATTACAGCTCTTTCAACCTTTTCATTCAGACTAATACAGTGTAAAATTGTGTCAGTGTCCCATCAGCAAGGAGCTGATGCTTCAGTCAGGGTCATTAACAATAGCCCACGTGGTCTTTCAAACGGTCAGAGTAGCTTCACGTAGAGAAGTCTGACTCTTGAAATGAGAGCTTCAGTTTTTGAATGGAGATTTCCAGGAAAAACTCGCTCGCTCAACCGCCCGCCCGCCCGCTCGCTCGCTCGCTCACTCACTCACTCACTCACTCACCCACCCACCCACCCACCACAGGTGCATGGGGAAATAGCATCCATCATTGCACGAAGCAAGATAATGCCAAAAGATTGATGCCTCGAATTGCTGATCAAAACAACGAATTGCGCTCTAGATATCTTTCTGAGAGTTTGGTCCCAAAGATTATTTTGTTTTTCCTTCGTCTGGCGCAGCGAACGCGCGGAGAGAATCAATCGAAACCCGGATTCTTATTTAGGGTAAGAAATCTTCCTTTAATGGTGTTGCTGGTGAAGACCATCACAATTTCTACATTCGAGGCTGAGAGAGCCCTTGAGACTATTTGAAAGAGAAAGGTAGTTGTTCTCGTTTCGCCTGCTGTCCTGGCCAGCAATACCCCCAGTTAAATTAATAATTCGCTTCATGATGGGTTGGTGGGACCACGCTGTACGCAAATTGACTGCTGAACTTGTCTATAAATAATGATTCAATAATAATAATCCTTGAATTTGATATAACATTTTTCATGTCTTCTAGACGTCTCAAAGCGCTTCACAGAATATACTGTAAAGTGAATTGACTGTGTATTTTGTGGGCGAAACACAGCAGCTAATTGCACACAGCAGTATCCCAGAAACAGTCATGGATTGAGATGGCCAATTTTATTATTGTGGTTTTTGGAGGGATTATTATTATTAGGCGTGTGTGTGGAGTAAGGAAACTTGCATTTGATATAGCGCCTTATCACGCTATCATACGTTTAAACAAAATATACAAGTCAATTCACTTTACAGTAGGGAACGGCGATATGGGAATTTCCCGATATATCCATATCGGTTGGCTCATATCGAGATATACCGAAACATCGACATTTTCAGTTTTTTCGTACCACGCATGCGCGCGCATCGGAGTGCGCGCGCATTCTGGGTGCGCGCGCATTCGGGGCCTATCTTCTCAGGAGGTAAATATCTTTCTCTCTCTGTGTCTCTCACTCTCTCCATCTCTGTGTTTTTCGATATATCGATATTTTTAAAAGTGTATATCGGCATATCGATACGAAAATCATATCGGGTTTTAGCGATATACCGATATATCGCCGTTCTCTACTTTACAGTGTATTCTGGGAAGCACTTTGAGATGTCTCAAAGACGTGATAAGGCGCTATATCAAATGCATGGATTATTACTATTATCCTTGAATACTTTGATAAACTGAGGCGTGCGAGTAAGGAAACTTGCCTAAGCTTTCGTTCTGACCGGGAATCGAACCCTGGTCCTCTCACTTGCGAGTCCAGCGCGCAACCGTTATGCTACAGGACTCCACCTTCATCTGGCTCCTGTGCGTGGAATTGGTTCTCCGGGCCCTCAGTGCAGTCACCGCGCTTCTAAATACACCAACCGTACCATTGCTATGGGGAGTGGGAGGGGGAGTGGCGAGCGGAGGAAGAGAATACTATAACATGAGCTCCCACAACGAGTGAGAGTGTATTTGTGCCACAGCCACAAATTGTGGCTTTCGAAAGGTCATGGAACACATTATCTGGACTCCTGACAGTGAATTAGTTTGGCAGTATATTTGCACTCAAATATCATGTATTGAATTACGAAACCAATCAATGGCTGCAGGGATCAAGATGACTGGATCAATCGGCTGCAATCATCCACGATTCCTGAAGACCTCGCCACCTCTTCTCCGTTATCAGCACACGCGCACCCATATTTTCTCGCTCGTTACAGGGTCGCAGGGCCAAAGTTCGACAGGTGAAATCGGTGAATGATCGATCGCCAGTTGGGGTGAAACGCACCGAGTATATTCCTCCATAACCTTCGGCAGGTTCATTAATCACCAGCGAAATCAGAGTTCAAGCCTTCAAGCCGCAAATGAAAACGCCAAACTTGTCTGTAAATCCATGGCAGGTCAATCAGGGTGTGAAAGAGACAAATACCGTACCGTGGATGTCGAGATTCTACAGTCCAAGTTTAACCCTCACCTTTGGAAAGGTTCATTGGCCTCCCATGAAAGTTTAGGTGAGGGATGTCAACTTGTCATACTTTTTCTGACATTGATTGACCAAGTGTGGATTTACAATGATAATAATACGGTACTTATACTACTTCTACTAAGAATAATGACCTTGCATTTCACAAAGCAGCTTTTAACAGCAAAAACATCTTAAATTGCAACACAGGTAACCAAGCGCAGTGACAGTAATGTCAGGTACCACAGAGTGAGTGATCTCTTTGCTGGAACAAGAAAAACTTCCCTTCCCAACCTCCGGAAATCCATCCCGGAGTCATCTGATTCTGGGGCCGAACCAGGGAGGAAGGGGAAAAGGTGACCAAAGGCACGGTCGAACAGAAAAGTCTTGAGACACGACTTGAAAATGGGAAAGGAGGGGTCGAGGCGAAGTGAGTGAGTTCCAGAGCTTCGGGGCGTAGTGGCTGAAGCCACAGCCTTCGACGGTGGAACGGAGGATTCGAGGGACAAGGAGGAGGCCAGACCCAGTAGAGCGAAGGCAATGGGTAATGCTATGCTGTGAGGTGAGAGGAGGTCAGGGAAATAGGAGGGGGGGTGCAGAGGAGTGGAGGGATTTGAACACAAGAATGAGGATCTTGAAGTCGACCCACTCAGACAGGGAGCCAGTGAAGTCTGGCTAGGACTGAGGTAATCGGTGAGCGAAGTTTGGTTCGGGTGAGAATGCGGGCCGATCAGACCAAATGGGGCCCTGATTTACATTGCGTTGGCTTTGTTTGTGTTCCACGTGCTTTCCTGTTGGCAGAAATTCTACACCTTTGCGTGGCAGTTCTGGAGGTTGTTCAGGCGAAGTCAAGAAAACCTGTTGCACGTGGAATCTTAAGCTTGAACCACTCCTATGCCAGTGAAATCTAAGAGTGACCAATGGACGTCCTGCCACGCTACAACACTGATATCGGATCGGACTTGGCAGCCGAAATACCTAGCCATTTAAGGAAGGACTGATAATAAACGTTTGTCGTGGTTTCATCAGGATTTGCAATTGCGTGTTATTTGGTTTTCCTCTAAAATGAAATGAAGAAAAGGGTGGATTTGGCCACGTGTTCTTAAGAGTTAATTAACATTCAGTCCACCACTTGTATGGACGTAATTATATTGAGATATGAATAATGCATGCATTTTTGAAGAATGAGTGTTGGGGTATAAAACATAATATATATGTAAAACACATACAGTCTGAACTAACCATAGGCACTTATATTTTTAAAGCTGACTACAGGTTATTTTATCTCCCCTTCATGAGAAGTAACACTGATCGGTAAAGGGAGCATTATTCTGTGTTTCTTATCAAAGCATAATAATAATTTGTTGCATGGAATACCCGAAGCGTAGTGGTTAGAGCACTCGCCTCGCATTCGAGAGGACCAGGGTTCAATTCCTGGGCAGGGTGAAACCTTAGGCAAGTGTCCTTACCCAACACGTCCCTGTTTACCCAGCGGTGAGGAGGAACCTGGTTGTTAGTCGAATTGGCAGGTTGCTTTCCGGGGATAATAATTCCGCCCCCAAAAAAGGCGAATACTCAATCCACAACTCCAGTGTCTGCCGTGTTTCGCCCACAAAATACACCATTTATTTTACAATGTACAACAGCAACAACAAAATTACATTTGCCTTGCGCCTTTCACATCGGGAGGATGTCCCAAAGCCCTGGAATATATTCCATGAAGCGCTTTGAGATGTCTCAACGACGGGATAAGGCGCTATCTCAGATGCAAGGATTATTATTATTATTATTATGCATTTGATGTAGTAATTGTAATCCTTGCATTTGATAGAGCGCTTTTCACATCTTATCGACATCTCAAAGCGCTTCACAGAATGTCCTGTAAAGTGAATTGACTGCGTATTGATGGGCGAAACGCGGCAGCCAAGCGTACAGCAATGTGCCCACAAACAGTCGTGGATTGAAATGATCAATTTTTATGATTGTGCTTTTTTTTAGGACCGATTATTGTTAGGCGTGTGCAAGGAGTAAGGAAACTTGTGCAAGGTTTCGCCCTGATCTGCGTTATCCCATCGTCGGAACATCTCAAAGTGATCTTCAGAGGATTTTGTACTTTAAAATGTACCGGCTGCGTACTCATAGGCAAATTAGGTAGGCAGCTATTTTCCATGTTGAAAATGGGAGGTCTCAGGAGGCGTGCTTGGGGAAAAAAATGTAAATGACCCTCCTATTTAGATGGACAAATGATTTTCATTGAAGCATAATCCTTATCCCTATTCAAAATGCTTTGTTAACAAACGGAAAGTCATTTGTACAAATTCTGTTTTATTAAGAACTGAATTGAATGTGAATGGGATTAGGATCTCAAAGAGCAGCCCTGGGTAATTTGTACACTTTATGTACAGAAGTAAAGATCTACCAAATACATAAATCCTACCTTTGTCTAGAATCCGAGCAACATATTCACTGATAGAATCAGTTTTCCTCTGTTTCTCTCCCAAGACCGTGAAACAAGAGGACAATAAATCACAAAGGGCAGTTTCTGGATAGACACCAGAAAGTGCGCTGAATGGTCTCTTGTTCATGAAAGTCTTGTATTTGAGCACCCACATTCGATAGGTTGAAATTGACCCCACACATTGCTCCATTTAGTTTGTTATATTAATATTAGGTGTTCAGTTGGTTGGTGGACCGCTTTCCAGGGTTAATGATCCATTCAAAAAAATAATTTGATCACTCAATCCACGACTGTTCGTGGGACACTGCTGTGCGCAATCGGCTGTTGTGTTTCGCCCACAAAATCAGTTAACTTTATGGTATATTCTGTGAACCGCTTTGAGATGGCTCAACGACATGGTAAGACACTATATCAAATGCAAGGATTGTTATTGTAACTATTTAATCGGCCCATTTAAACAACCCATGGAGTCCTATAGCTCAGTTGTGGAGTCCTATAGCTCAGTGGTTAGAGAACTTGCTGTACAAGTGTCTGAAGACCTGTGTTCAAATCCAGGCAAGATCTTGGGCATGTTTCTTTACACCGCACACCTAATAATAATCACTTCTAAAAAACAACAATAATAAATTGGTCATTTCAATCCACGACTGTTTGTAGGACACTGCTGTATGCAATTGGCTGCCAAGTTTCGCCCACATATATACAGTCAATTCACTTTTCAGTATATTCTGTGAAGCGCTTTGAGACGTCTAGAAGATGTGAAAAGCGCTATATCAAATTCAAGGATTATTATTATTATCATTATTTATAGGCAAGTCCGGCAGTCAATTTGCGCGCAGCGTGGTCCCACCAACCCATCATGAAGCAAATGATTAATTTAACTAGGGGTATTGCTGGCCAGGACAGCAGGCAAAACAAGAACAACCACCTTTCTCTTTCAGATAGTCTGTGAAGCGCTTTGAGACGTCTAGAAGATGTGAAAAGCGCTATATCAAATGCAAGCATTATTATTATTATTTATTATTATTCCATCAGTCATTGATGGAAATTTGAGTTTCCAATGAATGTCTTGCACAGGCCCGCCACCCTAACCAGTTGAAACACTCAAAGAGAATGACCGCAAACGCTATGCAGTGTTAAACGAAATTGAGTAAAAATCAGTTGAGTCCAGCAACTTAAACATAAAGGGGAAAAAAAAATCAATTGGCCTCGTGTTTTTAATTTGGGCTGATTTGCTATTTTCTTCTGGATTATTGCACAAACATGCTCCATTAATTCTTAAATAGTTGAATAAACATTGCCTGACCGTGCTCCGAAATAAATATTCTACACATGCCAGATCTCGGGGAATATTAGATTTGGAAAACTGCTGAATTTACAAGTGTGGAGGTACATTATACAATATCAGATTGCAAAGAAAATGACACATACATTTATGAAATGTCCCATCACAAACCCAAGGTGACAGGATTTATAATTGTATGTCCAAATGTAAACTAACTTAATACGACTAGTGGTATCAACCTACCTATATTTAGGTTTCAATAAAATGCCTGCAGGATGTAATTAACCTTTAGTTGAAACCGTACTGTTGTTTCCCCCACCACCCACCCCCCGCCCTCTACATATGAAATCAATACTAATCTCCTATTGTGCCACTGTGTATGAATCAAAAGCACACCAGGTTAACAAAGACCAAACAAAAGTGCAGTTCAAATAAACTTCACCGCACACAGAAGTTAGTAGTGTATCGTTTTGGAAACTTTCCCCCACCTGGAAATGCTCAGCAAGGGTGAAGGGGAAGAGAGGGGAGGGGAACGAGAGGACTGATTTGTCAGTCGGTAAGTTGGAGAGAAAATTTACTTGCGAGTGAACAAAGGGTAGAATCTCAAAGCTGCTGTTTCCCCCAAACTGGGTTGTGATGTTTTTGTCAGCAGTTTAGATGGATTCCTGGTGTTTGGGGCAGAGTTGTGTGCTCTCGCCTCACGTGCAAAAGGGCCTGGGTTTGATTCCCAGGCAAGACTAAACATTAGGCAAGTTTCCTTACTCCACATGTCTCTGCTGACCTAGCAGCAAGGAGGAACCCGATTGTTCGTTCCTTGGCAGTTTGCTGTTCGGGAATCGTAACCCCTGCAAAGAAAACTGAATCCTCAATCCACGACTGTTTGGGGGACACCGCTGTGCGCGATTGGCTGCTGTGTTTCATGCACAAAATTCGCAAACAATTCACTTTACACTACGTTCTGTGAAGAGCTTTGAGACGTCCTATCGACGTGATAATGCAAGTGGACTAGTATTGTTGTTATTTTCAGGCTTTGTGGTCCTGTAATCAAGTTAGCAGCTCGCAAACTTAACTGGTAGCAGCTTTGAAACAAAAATCCTTGCATTAGATACAAGTGCGTTCGATAACATCGAATGTCTCAAAGTGCTTTGCGGCATTTTCAGTGAAGTCTAGTGACCGTGTTGTTATTTTGGTGGGCCGACCCGTGTGAAAGAGATATCAAATTCGCTCACACTGAAAATGCAAATGGCATTCTGGTGCGGGCGCAAAATAACAAATTGTTATCCGGCTGAAACTGAACAAAAAACTCCACCATTGTATGAAAAAAAATACTACTGCAGCTTTTGAGTCTAAAGAGAGAATGTGCATTGTTCAGAACCGGCTGCTTTCATATCATTGAACTGTATCTCGACATTATCATGTAGTCAGCCAGAGAATAAAAATTGCAACACAGATTCCGAGCCAGATGCACTTTTGCAGCAAATGCATTACGTCCGCTCTCGCTTTAAAAACACAAACACGACCGAGACAAAAGGAGAGATTCTGAAATTCTTTGTTCAGAAATGTCCGCGCCACAATGTTGTTTTTCTTTCTTCGGAGGAAGCAAGAAGAGAAAACACACCAAATGAATAATTTAAACACAATTTAACTTTGCAAATAATTGGATCTTATTTTAATTCGCCCAAGATACTCGGAATTGCATTTGGGGAAACGGCAATCTGCTCCTGTCCCCAGTGAATTAGTTTGGACGTTGTTATCAGGGAAGCGTGTGTTATCCAAAGAAACACATTGTCGGAGGTTGTTAATTGTCGGGAAGATATATACAATAACAGATGACTATAAGTGCGCTGTAGTGACTGACATCACCGAGGGCTGCAGGTGATGGCAAACTACAAAACTACAGCTCAAAGGTTCAGAATGTCATCCATCGCCAAACATGTGTCTAATTGGCTCGGATATAAAGGAAGTTATCTATCATTCACTTACTTGATAAATGTGCTCCTTCCTGCCATTTAGCTGTCAATCAGGCTTACATCGCTTGACGTTGCTACGTTTGAAAATGTAATATTCCTGGATTATCTCTCCTTTTTCCCTCCTGTTTATACATGCTGATTTTTTTTTTAATTTGGAAATATATTAATGTCATTTTTTCAGTCCCCCTCCCCCACCCCACCCCCACCCACTCCTTACATGTCTGAAATTTTCCAAGGCGGGCACTCGTATGAAGGATGGCACCTGTCAATGTGAAAGTGCTGTGTTGTGATAATGGTGAAATGATGCCTGAAAGAATTCACAACCTGGCGTTGATGAAATCTGAAGCAACACCTTATTCGGGAGAATTCAACAGCCATCAATCAGTACGTAAATCCGACCCGCAATTCCTTCCCGTCAAAAGTACACGCCAAAATATAGGCCGCAGATAGTCTCACTATCTGCTGATTTCAATGGGATTCTTCAATGAGCAAAGCAATTGGGTGCCCTTCTATCAACTGGAAGATGCATCACACAGATATGCAGAAGCTCAGCTCAGAAGCTCAGCTTCTGCTAATCGCTCCGAGACGCCGTCCGGCGTGAAGAGCGCGATATAAATGCCAGTTGTTGCTGTCGTCGTTGTTGACTAACTGACCTAGTTTCAGAACGCAGGTCCTGTGACCTGTAATGATGCTACTAGCCATCGTTACATTTGGCGTAGTGTCTTTCACGTAGAGAGCATGTCTCAAACTCGCTTCACAGGATATACGGTAGTGACTGTGGGTTGGCTGGATGCAGCGAAAACAGACACTAGGAAGTCCCTTTTTTTTTTACACACCGAGCAGGGTTGGGCATTCTGGAAAGTGGAGATCAGATGGGCCGAAGGGACTTATTTATCCGTACCTACCTTCTGATGTTGTGTTGTACTTGCAATTTCCACAACAAGGAATCCCATTGGAATTTGCTTTATATGGCGCCTTGATGTTGATCATTATTCATTGATACTTCTATAACTGGCATTTACATCGGCAACATATCAAAGCACAGCGGCGTCACGCAAATGGCTTGCCTCGACCGAAGTAAATCTATGCTATTGATCACGGGAACACATTTCAACATCAGGACGAGAGGATATTGATTAGATCCCTCGCACCGGCGTGTTGAAAGGTGATGTTTTGCAGATAAAGTACAGGAATATTCATTGCATCACACCCATTTTTGATCCGACAGTAACAGAGCGTTTGTAAATCTCCGAGCTTTTCTCCCTTTGAAATATGAGGAGATCAATTTACTCCGATGCCTGTTCCGGCATTAAAGATGAGGAACTGGACCTGCCTGACGCTGAACATTAATTCAGTACATTTTCAGCTCTGGGACTCGAGTCCGCTTGGCTTCCCGGGGGCTATAGTAATACCACATGATTGTATATCTGTCACCGATATGTTTGGTAAGGCAGTTTTGAAAGACCTGGAAAGGCAGCGAGTATGAGGACTAAATTAAAAGCTAGTGTTCTTCCAAAAACTCCAGTTATGTTTACTGACCAAGGTCAGACCATTGGTGAACAGAGAAACTTGGAGAATAAGCAGAGAGAGAGAGAGACACACACACACACCACACACACACCACACACACACACGCACAGGCCAAACTCATCGAAACTCTGAAATAAAACATGAAACACTTGCAATACCGAGAAGGGAGACTAGAATCCAAGCCACGTCATCAAACTGGTTGTTCACTTCATGGCAGCTTGTGGGACATCGAGTGATATCGCTCCCGATCCCATCTTTGAGACGTCTCAAAGCGCTTCACAGAATGTACTGTAAAGTGAATTGACTGTATATTTTGTGGGCGGAGCGCGGCAGTCTGTTGAGCACAGAGCAGTGTCCAACAAACAGTCATGGATTGAGGGGACAAATTACTATTCTTTCTTTGATCAGTTTGAACAATAATGATCGCACAGATTGCTACATGGTTTGCAATGCTTTGCGAATCCCATGCATTAAATATTCATGTCTCCACCGTTCTCTCTCATCCTCTAAACTGTTAGCACTTGAAGAAGTAGCTTCAGTCACTGTCCCTCTTGGGAATCACACGCCAAACAATCATAGAGTGAAATTTATTAGCTCTAATACAAGACATAATGAAAAGGCAAAGCATTAGAAGGGATTAGATTTACAACAATTGCACTCCTCACTCCTCTTACAATGGTTTGTCTTTTCTACTCAGAGAATGGCTCTTTGTGTCGCATTATTTCCTCCCCCACCGACCTCCACCCCTCATCCCCCATGAGAAATAGGATACATTCTGAACATCAGACCTCCCCTGTAAATTCCTAGTCCAGGTTGACACTGCAGTGTAGTGGTCAAGGAGTGTTGAATTGTCAGAGATGCCAACCCATTCGACAAAGAAGGACATTTTGCCCATTTTGCCCCCTTTAAATCCCGCCCAACACCACATCCCGGCCAGCAATTCTCTAGCTACTTTGTGCAAATGACCTTCAATTACACAGTCACTACACTTCCCTGCAAAAGCCTTCAGGGGCAGGTCGATGGGAGAGAATACGATATGAAACGCAAGGAATATCACTTGTTTTCAAATGAATCATTGCAATGATCCAGTTTTAAAACGACTGATTTGAAACACGTCGGCTCCCAGCTTTCTCGCAAACACTGTGTAGGTAGAAGCGTTCCTCCCAATGCATCCCCTCGGGATTCCTTCCGCTCTAACAATAAAGCGAAGCCCTCCCTTAGAGGACTGAAGAACTCTTACGCTTCTAAGAAACAGTGTAATAAAAACTCATCATTGTAATCAGATAAAGACGAGAAATTATTTCTGAGGATTCAAAGCGTTTGCTATCCATTACGATATAATTGAACCCTATCTTAAGTCGTGCCCTTTTGTTCATCAAAAGGATTCCATATCTAACCTGCACACAGCAAGGAAACATTCAAGGGCCAAATTACTCTAAATCCGTTCATCAACAATCGCATGCACACATTAGTATCTGAAGTTACAGAGTTAATTCTTTTAATCCCTTTAACATGAGAATTGTACCTTTTCGATCACTCACCTGCTCGTCTTTGCTTGACCTCCTCACAACAGCCTCTCGCCTCCTTCTTCTGTTCTACTTCAACATTTCCGTCTCCTTTTTTTTTTCTCCCTGAGCTTAATTGCCTGCTCGAGAGCATTGAAGCCAGGGCCAACCTGACCTCCGGAATCCTAATGCATCGGAACTGAGACAGCTAGTTGAATTTTGTCCATTGCCAAAGTCAAGTGTTTAAAAAGGGGTTGGGAGACACCAAAGGGTTTTATGATAGCGGTTGCAAAATAAAGAAGCAACAAAAAAAAAACAATGATTAAAACCTCCCACAGCCGTTCCTGGACTTTGGGAGAGAGGAGAGAGATGATGGATGTACTTTAGTTGGACTGAATCGTGTGATAATGCAGGTTGTAAAGTTGGATCATTCTCCTGAAATTTCAATTAATTTGGAGGTCAGTGAGAAAATTTCAGAAGCGATCAGTATTCTCAAAGGCTTGGTTGCCTGGGTTCAGTCATGTAGCGAAGAGTTCAGGGACAGCCAAATCATGCACAGTCTCTGGAGGCTGTAAACTCAAAACAGCCTTGTGTTATTTCACTCTTACATTCACCGTTACATAGAACTCTATAAAAACAATGCTTTCAGTAAATGTGGCTTGAAGAAGGGGGCACGGATGGCAGATACTCACTGAACCCAATGAACAGTAGAAAAATTCAAGGCAGTGAGGAAGGATATCTTGGGTCTAATTCTACCTCTGCACTGACAATTTCCTTAGGTAACTGCACTTAATAAAATAGTAAGACAAGAACGTGTTAGGAGCCTGAGAGCAAGATGTCAGCCTGTTCCTTCAGTTTATTATTTGTGAAGTCCTGTAGTTCAGTGGTTACAGCGTATGCCTTACAAGCGAGAGACCTGGGTTCGATTCCAGGCAAGGGCGAAATCTTGGGCAAGTTTTCTTACTTCATAAATCTAATAACAATCTCTGAAAAAAATAATAAGTTGGTCATTTCAATCAGGGATCAGGAACTCGATAGGGGTGGCGGGGGAGGTGGGGGGGGGGGGGGAGGTTTGGGGTGAGGGAGGGCCCAGAGCTGGTGGCACGGGGAGAGCTGCTGAAGACATGGTCGAAAAGGAGGGTCTTGAGATGGGCCTTGAAGACATGAAAAGCACTATATCAAATGCAAAGAATATTATTATTATTATTATTTTAAACCTATTTTCTTCTCACAATTGTTCCGTACAAAATATATAGGTATATAGACATATTTCTGGTTTAAACATCTCTGATCTCAGTTGGTTCGCAATGAACTCAATCTCTCACATTGACTTTTAAGAGCCTGCCGTGCTATCCCTCATCTCTTCTGCTTTTCAACAGAAGGGTTCACGTGTGGACAGGTTCGAACATTGCTTCGCTGGTCCCATTATTAACCGGTCAAACACCCTTTGTTGTGGGGCTGTAATCACTTACAGTGGCCTTTGTGTGAGGAAACGCTGTACGGATTTTTACTTCAACACAGGAAGGTGGGGCGGGAGGGGGAGTTGGAAGATATCACAGAAGATCCAATTCAGCTAATATTTTATCAAGTTAACTTTATTTATATACAACAACGGTACAAATCGTTTCCGGGTTCCAAAATAGGAATGATTCATATTTACAATAGGTACACAATATATTAAAACAAAGAAACAACTTCTCTTTAAATAGTTTACTGCATTTCTCTCTGCCCCCCTCCCCCCCTCCCCCCATCTCCCAACCACACAAAAACCTCACAATGTTCTTTTTTTGAAAAAAAACGACACACCGGGATTTTGACTCCACCTCCCCACCTTTGATTTTCACAACATTGGGATATTGAGTATTTACACTGTGAGATAGGCAGGGGTTTGGGTTGAAGGTTGGAGGTCAAGGATGACCCATACATCAAAGACACAGACGATACAGAACACAGAAGGGATAGACTTCTGACACCCATTAAACCTCTAACCCTCTTCACCAAAGTATTCGTTGAGATTTTGACATGTGTTGTTCACCTTTTCCGCAAAGTTCCCGCACCGAACCGTCCCGGATTCTTGTATAATTGACTTACCCCCTCTCAACCCCCCACCCCACCTCCATCACCCATACACACAGTCAGTCTCTTTAAATGTTGCTCTGGAATTGTCCATTAGGAGGAATCCCTTTATCCTATCTCCTTTCCCCTTTCGTGCACTCCTTAAAATATTCTCTCCAGCCCAGCATTTTACAGTCAAAGGGAATAATAGCATACATCTGCCACTGACACTCCAGGCAAGAGCAATGACATTTAGAATCTACGTTTGAAATAGCAATTCTTTTTTGCTTCCCTTCAAGATTTCTTTTCACGTTTAACTTTTCTTTATATAGAAAAAAGCATTTCAATTAATATTCTGTTTCCTTATCTGTCCTCATTCTCTGAAGTTTCCCTGTCATTTTGGTGCATCGGTGAGATTATCAGCTTATCCCAGTATTTTTTTTCCCCCTTTTTCCAATTATCTAAATGTCAATTTCCTCACATTCAGAATCAACAAACCGGTAATCTTTATGTGCTCCAGTTGATTTCCAGTATTGAACCTGTGTTTTTTTTACAACGAGAAAAAAAAAGGCACGCCAAATATTTGTCTTAGAAGATATGACCAGACATTAAAAGGAATGTAAATTGCCAAATGTTAATTTGCAATATAACGTTTCATATGAGATAAGTCCCTTTCAGGTATAATTGAAAAGCAATGATGGGTTTGCGTAAGTGACGCAGACGGAGTGTGACTTTCGTCCTTAATTGCCGCCCCCTTGCGTTGCAGTTTGCCTGCAAAAGAATGACAATCTTTCTAGTTGACATTGGGCCTTTCAAAACATCATTAAAGCGCTTCGTAGGATTTATTTTAAAAGTGTAGAGACTGTGTATTTTTTTCGTAGGCAAATGTGGCAAACAATTAATTGCGGGGCATTTTGTGGGACATTGCGGTCTCCCACATAAGAGTCAAGCTGAACTATGAAATTTTATCTCGGGGATTGTCAGACAGGGGGCGTTGGGAGAAATTGCCTTCACCTTTTCGATTAGTGTTTACTTTGCCCACAGCAATCAGCGTCACCTTCAGCAAACAAAGGGAAAGGGAAGGGGGTGGGGGGTGGGGGGAAGGTGGAAAAAGCGTTCGAAAGTACGTTCAATAAAGGTCTCGGGAACAGACAATCCAGAACAAAGAAGTCACCGGTTCTCCAGCCCTAAAACAGAGATGATGGTCTTCATATTATGTGTTCACTGCATTGACCTAGGAGTACACATACACTGGAATGGACGCAAACACAGAAGAGGAATGTTTTTATCCTTCTAATATTCTTTGGGCCACTTTACCAACTTTTTTTTAAACAGAGACATTTTTTTTTACACAATGGTTAGTATCCTGTATCTTGGCATATCCTGGTTTATTCTAACCATTTAATATTGAGCTGCTGTGTTCAGCTAATGCCTTCAAGCGCGCGTTTCCCCCAGGTATAATTTTTCCATGCAGCAGAATAAAAGGCAGAAGGTTCAGGGAGTCTATTCTTTGATCACGGACCTCCTCTAACATACAGTGTGACGTTTCGACTGCCACTCAGTACACGAACGTGGGTTCGTCTCTCTCAACTTTGCTCTGGAATTCAACAGCATATGACGCTCTCTTGTCTTGTCACTTTCCCCCCACGTTCTGCGCGATGTGATGACTTACGGCACACAAGAGACCGAAGCAGGAATGAAGATCGCAATGTTCTACGCTGAACGGTGTATACGTGTACCTCCCCAGATTCGCACGCACTTGATTTCTTTCTTCCCCGCTTTCAACGGCCCTGCTCTCTCCCACCCATTCCCCGCTCGGAAAGACATCAGACAGAACCGTGCTAAAACACCATATGAAACATCTTTTTTCACAAATGTGCAAATAACACTACCCACTCTTCTCCGCATTAAGAACCGAATGACTAGAACCAAAGCACAACAGTGACAGGAAGCAAGTCTAAGCGTTGCTCTTCCCACAAGGTGGAGTCATGATAAATATTTACAACATCTGTACACGTCGTGGCACTAGGACAGTGTGTGTTAAAACCTTTGGTTTTCTTTTAACGTCAACGAGACAAACAGGTTAGGAAGGACAGCTATAGACACACAAGTGTGATATTCCTTCCCTTTGCTTCTCGGTAGACTGAAGTAAGTTGGAATAGGGGTGTTTGGGATGGGAAAATGTTACTCCGGAAGGCATACGATCAAAACTGCGAGCAGTTACCAGCTGGGGGAATGTTCAACACCTCAAGAGCAAGATGTGATGTCCTTTCTTTTTTTGGTGTCTACTTCGATTCAATAAAGCGTTTGGAACACAATCTTTTGACAGCAACGGTGAGGGTATAAACTGCTCGCTTCACACCATGTCTTTGAGACGTGATCCTGAATCCCGTTCAGATTCTGTCAGAGCACCAGGTCTCCACTTTTCTCAACCGTCTTCGGAAAGCACCTCCAAGTAAGTGTGGATGCAATAGGTTGTTTTGCTGCGATAGCACAAGGGATCTCCTGTGTTGGCTGAGGTGTATAGGGTACTGACCTTAAAAGTCACGGAAAGTACTGAAACCCAACTACATAACAAGGAGATGGTGAGATACACAACAGTATGGAACTGGGGCTGCGAGTAAGACACCAGAAAAATGAAGCACAATTTTTTTTGGTATTAAAAAAAGCAATGACCACAATCTCTTCGAAAGCCTCTGAGAGTTTTCGACATCCACTGTAGGGTAGGTTGGTCTCAAGAGCCCGCAATGAAACATCGTCTACATCTAACCAACAAGGCAGCCAAAAAAATACAGACCATCAATTGCCCCAGAAGCTCACCCGGGAGCTCAGAACGAAGTGATTTGCATGGTGCTTTGGTGATTATTGGCGGTTTCACGATAGCATTTTAGCTCTGCTCAATGCTGTCTGTTTTCTGACGTTAAAATACTAGAACGGTCAGGTTCAATCCAAAAAAATAACAATAATAAAGGCTTTTAAAATGAATGAACTGCTTCCCAGTGTCTCTCTCCAGCCTTACCACCAAATAGCTTGTACGGGGAGTAACATTTTCGCGCTCATTTTGACTGTTATCCTTTGGCCAATTGGCAATCCCTCCGATATGCAGAACCTACCCAAATTGTTGCGATCTGATTAAAAGTAACCTTCACCTCCTAATGTGCTGGCTGACCTCAAACATTGGCCTGCTATCTCCCCTCCACCACCCCATGGTTTGCATTCGATTTAACACACAAAAAAACGTAATCTCCAGTTTGGGTGTGAAAATGTCTACGTTTCCTTCCATTTATCTCACACTACATTTTGGTCACCAAAAAAATGTCATTAAGTATCGAATATTGGGCTGTAAAGGTTGACTCTACACGCCAAGGTGAGGAGCTTCGCAAGGCGTGATTACAAACTTGCGTGGGGATTATTGAACCGTGAGCAATGTTGAGTATGTTGTTCCAGTGCAGTTGCTGTCAGTCGTCCCTCTGCTCTGCTCTGCTCTGTCCACAGTGTTACATTCATGAAGTTCAGGAGTAAATAGAAAATCCGGCGAAAGTCTTGCGTTACCTTCGCTTTCACTGACTGGTGTGTAACAGGGAATAGCTCAACTTAAATAGCAGCAGCCTCTTGAAATGTAAAGTGTAAAAATGAGAAGAAATGGCGAGAACTTTGTGTGTGTGTGTGTGGGGGGGAGTGGGGGAGAACAAAACAGTGCGGAACCCAATGCTTTCCTCCCGTTTCTGATATGTGCACAAGAGTTTGGATCCGTACTGCCAGAGGTTTCAGAGAGTCCCAGCGGGGGTAGATGGAAACCAGGAAGTGGCACTGGTTCTGGAACGCAAGGGAGGAATTCTGGGGGCCGTGAGTTGACTACAAGATGCTTCCTTTTGTACAGTTTGCCCCTCGTCACTTCGGTGTCGGGTCAGAAATGTACGTCAGTCGCCTCTTACGTAGCCCGGCTGTTGTGAGGCAAGAGTTGAGGCATCGGGTGCTCAGTTGTGAGGCTGCAAACCATTCATCGTATTGGGAGAGAGGGAGAGAGGGAGGGAGGGAGGGAAGCGGAGAAGGATTCTATAACATTACGTTGCTGCTGCTGTGTCTCTGGCTGCTCACGTCCATGCCAACAATCCGTGCGGTTTGGTAACACCAAGCCTCGGTCGATCGAAGTTCGGTAAACTCACCGCAAAGAGCGATACCCACTCCTCACCACCACCACCACCACTACCACCACCCCCAGAGAGGGCTGTCCCTTGTAAACAATAAAGCCAAATGTGACTCTGGATGTACGGCGAACTGCGAGTTGCAGAGCAACGAAAGGAACGTAGCCAAACTCTTAAGGAAAGCAAACTGAAAAGGATTTTCTCAGCCACGCGCCTCTCGAAAATTAAGGGCAGTTCGAACCATCTGTCCTTCCCCCACCCACCCACCCCCCACCCCACCCAAACCACCCCAGGAACAGTCGCTGGCTTGCGACCGTGTCTGTGGCGTTTAAAACTCGGCGATCCGCCCCCATCGCTCTGCCCTCCCCCGTTTGGTGGCTGCGCCTGGCGTAGTGTCTGTCGCTCAGCCGCTCGTTCCCGAAGACTTCGGTCTCAGCTCTCCAGCAGCATGGCGGCAATCAGCTGCTCGACTTTGTACGCCAGTCTCTGTTTCCGTGCCTGCTCGTCCTGTTCCAAGGCAGCGGTTATCTAACGGGGGTGTCAAAAAAAAAGAGGCAAAGTCAAGGGCCATGAATTATCTTCAGCAACGCAGACCCAAAAAAGGACACAAGGTCGTTTTGCCCACAGATATACGGTCAATTCACTTTACAGTGTATTCTGTGAAGCGCTTCGAGACGTCTAGGAGACGTGCAAAACGCTATATCAAATGCAAGGATTATTATAATTAATGCTCCAGTTAAAAAAAGTGAATGATTCTACTTATAATACGGTAGATACCTGGACATTAGTTCATCTCATTCCATGGCTGTTTGTGGGACACTGCTGTGCGCATTTGGCTGCCGAGTTTCGCCCACACAATACACAGTCAATTCACTTTGCAGTACCTCTAGCGAAACGCTTTGAGACGTCTCGACGATACGTGATAAGGCCACCATATCATCATTAGCCGCCAATTATTGTTTAGAGTCTCACACCGGGACTTTCTACCTCCCCCCCTCACTGTGACTTTAAGTCCGCCGAGGACTCGACTTTGCGTACTCACCTCCTCGCTGTATTTGATAACGTAAGAATAGATTTCGTTCAATGCGCTCAGCATGTCAAACTCATTCACGTGCAAACGAGACTGCTCTGCCAAGTACGCGTTCATGTCTTGATCACTGATGGCGGACATTTTGGCAATATCGGCGTAATACCTTTAAGAAAGAGAGAAGAAACACATGTGCGTTGAGTACTTCAACCAAACACTTTCCCTTTAATAACTTTAAAATCCCCGCAATCAGATCCCAAAGCTTTTAAACTGCGTGAAAGGGAAGAACGATAATGCCACATAGGGTGAATGCTCAAAGGGTAATTAACAACTGGAAGCCTTGCCAGGAAGGGTGGTGAAGATGAGGATAATGTGGAGTCCTGTAACTCAGTGGTTAGAGCACTGGCCTTATAAAAGAGAGACCGGGCTTTGATTCCCAGCCAGGGTGAAACCTTGGGCAAGTTTCCTAACTCCACACGCCTGATAATAATCACTCCAAAAATTGGTTACTTCAATCTATGATTATGTACAATTGGCTGCTGTGTTTCGTACACATATATACAGTCAATTCACTTTACAGTATATTTGAGACGTCTAGAAGGTGTGAAAAGCCCTCTATCAAAATGCAAGGATTATTCTTATTCTTATTATTCAGCCCCATCGAGCCAGTTCCTCTTAATTATCCCTCTCTCATTTCGCTCTAAGTTCCGTGTTTTTAATGCCATTTCTCATTTCCAACAACAAAAACACTATTTATTACGGCGATTAGTTCATGACAGCCCTTATTTCCCAGAGGGCTGTTATTCTCTTGTAGCATTTCCTTATTTTAAGTGAAAGCAAATTATGGATGAAGTAAGTGCGTCCTTCAGCAATTTGCTGTGCGCCATTCCCAAAGAAGATGTTTGTGTGTGTTATGTGTGTGTTTTTTCAATAAAACTGCCATGATAAAGACGCCGCTCTTATGTAAGAGAGCCCGCAATATGTCCAAGCTTGGTTTGGCAGCGATGGGTCAAAATGCAACTGTGTACAAAGGAGTTGACATATTCCCTTCTGAATGATATCGTGTGCCATTTGCACAGGCAGGCAGAAAGAGAAGCAGCAGGTGCAGAGTGCCTGGGGTCCATCACACACAAATGGGGGGGCAAAAGTAGCCCTGTGCATCCACACGCCTCTCATTAATCACCATGATGAAAACTGCCCCCAAGGTATCTATCTGGAGCGGCGGCAGTGGTCCACTAGTGAAGTTGTACCATCAGTGCCTGTCACGTCTCTGCTTCCCCGTCATTTCAACGCGAATTGCCGAGGGTTGCATCCAGTTGCCAGTGTTATATATTGCTCTGCGCTTTTTAATCCAGTCCCATCTTCATTCAGCTTGAAGTGCAGGCTGATTGATCGCGGAACATGGCCTGGGCTTTCGGACTTAATGCTGTGGTGTGCTCATGTTAGCCAGGCAATGCATTTGTCACAAAGCTAGGCGGACCAAGGCAGTCATTTAAATGACATCCCCCCACCACCCCCCCTCCCACCACCGTCCACCACAACCTCCACAGCGAGCAACTAACTTCCTACAACAATAGTACAAGGCATTAAATATTTCACGTCATCGAGTTGCCTGGTTATTCGACTCTTTGGCTAAAGGCGTGATTACACCTCCCGGACTCAACCTGGTGAGTTATGGAGCCTGGTCAAACAGTGTTAACAGATGCTCATTTACGAGACGGTTCTTTGAACGAGGTGAGGGAGGTTAATAAACTTGTGGTGCTGCGCTTTCGAAGAGTTTGCTGACGCTGGCAAGTAAGATTCCGCTTTCCCCACTCGACTCACTTAACATACTTGAGCCAACCGCAAGCTAATCCGAACGAAAAATAAATAAGACTGATTTTGTCCCCCCAAAATGCTTTTCTTGCGCTGGAATCTGAACAGAAACTAGCGTTTCTAGTAATATTTCTTCCATAGTCTATTTAATTGCCCAGCCTGAACTACTGCCAACATCAAAACACTATTATACGAAATACAATTTCCCACCCTCTCTCAGAAAGCTATTAGCGTGCACAAGATGAATGAAGTGTGCTGGACCAACAATATTCAGTGCGTTCAGCGTTGAAAAAACGTAAATGGCTGAACACATTTTATGCCCGGACCGCAATACATCTGAACCTTATTGCCTGCGGCAGGAAATCTAAAATAAAAAATGAGGATGAATGGGAAGTGATTCGGAATCGATTGGATTGTGAGAAACAGCAAACCTCAGGATATTCACGGCACTGTTGAATAGCGCATTGAAGTCAGAATTCTACCTTATTGACACAATTGCCAGTACGCACACAACTGTAGATTTCTTGAATATGTATGTTTGTCGGGAGGTAAATATGTATGTATATGCGGGCAACGATCTTCCCGATAAAATTGGCCCATTCTATTTTGTGGCTGTTTGTGGGATCCTGTTGGGGTGTAATTTGGCTGCTGTGTTTGCCCACCAAATACACCGTAATTATTCATTACATAAACTCTGTGAAGCACTCTATGAGACGGTCAATGTTACTGTTGCCACATGAAAGGAGAAGATTAATACTACCGTGACACAAGATTGACTTCAGGAACACTGAGCTTTTCACCCAGTGGTGTTCACAGATTGAAGGCGCCTCAGTAATTAGTGCAAGTTCAGGTCAAAATGTCGAAGGCTCGCGGTGACCAAATTCATCGATAAGAATAAAATGGTCTTGTCTACTGGCTGCCCATAATAACTGGGTTCTGATGTATTTAATTCACCTGGAGATGATTAGCACAGCTATGCATGGAGCTATATCAAATCCAAAGGACGACTGTTTTTTTATTTTATATTATTATTGCAGACTCCCACATACACATTTTACATCGCACATCAGGGTTTAATTCGTGGCACTACACTGCCCGCCTCTCCTAGCTTGTGATTTGTGATGACTAATTCCAGTTGCTCTGCACGAGGGAGAAGAGAATAAGAGAGGTACAGGTGAGGGTAACCGGAGGCTCGTGCGGACTATAAACACCAGCACGGATTAGTTAGGCTGAATGGCCTGTTTCCGTGGCGCATTTCTCCATCACTCATATCGCTCTCTGATTTTGCTTCAAGAAAGGTAACATCTCGGCCCACCCACCCACCCGTCACTCACACAGATATATGTATATATATATATATATATATATGCACTAACCTCTCCACCCAGCTCTTGTAGTTGGGGATATCCTTGGCGTATAGCAGTTTGTTGGATGGTGAATCCTTTCCCAGCCGATGCTCGGATGTCGAGCACGAGTCCATGAACGTTTGCGCCACCACCGAGAGGCAGGCGTCTGTGATACTGCTCTTATGAATGTCGAACACAAACTGCGGGTTCTTGATCACGTTGACCCAAAATCTCAACGGCAAACTGCAAGAGGAGGGAAAGGAAATGACCAAGGGGCAAAGCGTTAGCCAATGGATGCGATCTCAGCTGCAAATGCAGGTGTCAGCACTTCCGAGACGCTGCCCTGCGTGGAGGGCCCCCATCTAAACGCAAGTTGTTGTTGTTATTGTTGTTATTATTGAAGGGGAGACTTGCCAGGTTACCACCAAATTTAATATTGACAATATTAATAATCATTTGATGCATTTGATGTAGCGCTTTTTATATTTTCTAGACGTCTCAAAGAGCTTCACAGAATGTACTGCAACGTGAATTGACTGTATATTTGTGGGCGAAACGCGGCAGCCAATTGCGCGCAGCAACGTCCTCGCAAACAGCTGAGGATTGAAATGACCAATTATATTATTGTGCTTTCTTTGGAGGGATTATTATTAGGCGTGTGTGTGTGTAGAGTAAGGAAACTTGTCCAAGGTTTCGCCCTGACCTGCCTGGATTCGAACACAGGTCTCACACTTGTAATGGGGAGGGCTCTAACCACTGAGCCTCAGGAGCTCCACAAATTTAACTCACTGCAGATCTTGGTGGTGACACAGTCCTGGAGATTGTAAGTACTGTAGCTCGTACATTTCTGAGGAGCACAAGCATTCTTCTTTTAAATCGGACTTTTATTGAATAAGGATGGATTGGAGAAATAAAGAACGGAAGCAACCTTGTGTGTTTTTTTCGTTTCATGGCCTTGGAAAGGTACTCAAATCCTTGAAGGTTCAACGTAAGTCAATGTTTTTAAAAGAACTTCTCAGAAGTTTTTGGGAGAAAAGGAAATAACTCACCACCTTGTGATTCCGTGGATAAAATCACACAAAAGATGTAAACGTATAAAGAAGAGCATTAAAAGCTGGATGATTGGGAAAGTTAGCGCAACCTCAAATCCATTGAGAATTACAGCCAACGCAGTATTGAGCTTCAAACCCATTATCCAGCACCTGCCATAATGGCTGATTAAAAATTCCTGCCCACTGATCACAGCATCAATCTCGACGGGTTCGATAACCAGGGAGAACGCGCGGCGAGTGCAAACCTGCTGCACGCCAAGAAGCCATTCATGGCGGAAATCGGGAGGAGAAACTCATTAAACTTTTAGAAAGATAGAAAAACAGCTTTAATTATCTTTCGTCTTCTCATCGGTTTGGTGCACATTTATCAACAGTGAGCGAGAGGGGGATCAATATCAGAATTAAACGCCTTCCTTATACATAACCAGCTGCACCCTCTTGCAACCAAAGGATCCACTTTGGAATGTAGATTGACACACAGATAGACAGACTTACTTATTGTAAGCAAAGGTTTGGTTTTCGCTTAGGCGTCTTTATAATGACCGATATAAATTAATGAACCATTTATAATCACTGGGACCTCCTCCTGGCCTGAAAGGTGCTTTGAAAGCATAATTTTCTAGTTGTTGTTCCCGTGGCTTAGCTTTGTCTGTGTTCTTTATTTTTCTTCCCACCGTCGCTTGGCTACATGCGTGCGCTGTGACACGAGATGCCACAGGGCACAATCAGTAGGCATGGACACGGATTGTAACGGCACGATAGGCCAGCGCCACGTTTGACTCGGCAGCTGCCAGGTCTAACTGGAGCGAAAAACGTCCAACTGAAATACACATTAGGTCACAACCCACGAACGATACGAGATACTCGAAAACAAATGTGCCCACGTCACTCCCAGATGCAAGACCGTTCAGATGAGGTGTAAATCATGTCTCTGTGTCAACCGGTTATCGAGATCCTTTTTGAAACGCAGACAGACACACACTGTCGTTTTGTTAGTATAGATGGATCGTCGAGCCGGCTGTCTAAATCACTGACTGGGGAATACTGTACAGCAAAGTGCACGGGCAGAAACAGGAATGTTAAAATAAAATGTGCACTGTAACACCAAAAATATTGTAAAATCATTCTACCCTTTTTACGATTGTCGTAACTTTATTAATTAAACAATGATTCAAGGTTACTTTTCTTGAAGGTGAAACAGTCCCGTGGCCTCGACGGTTCTATCCAGCTCGAAAGAATGGTTATTGGTTTTCAATACATAAACCTCACTCGGAGATTAATTAAAGAACATATAGAAGGTTAAAATGAGTAGGTTAAAGAAATAAGGAGAAATAACCAGCTCAGTGCTGGATCAAGATCAAGCTGAATAAATTTAATGGAATAAGTACAATATAATTAACTGAATAATCTTGATACCTTCCCGACATTGCGTGTAATTGAACTGTCAAGCATTTCTCTAATCTCAAAGGTGCTTTCTGCATTCATGGCTTCTCATGTTCTCTTCCGGACACGGAAATAGGAACAACTTGTATTTATATAATGCCCTTCACGTGGGGTTAGGCTCTAGGAGCGAGGAAACTGCACTCCAGTTTGATCAGATCAAACCAAACCTATTTTATTTATCCTCCCCACCCCCCACTCAACCTGTCACTGGTTGAAAATAAAAATGGGGCTAGAGAGCTAGCTTTGTGCCAGAACAAATCCCATTTCAAATGGACCCCGCTACCTTCCAATGTGGATGTTGGGAATTGGAAGAAACCAGGAGGAGAGAAAGAGACGAAGAGGTGAAAATCAGAGCACAAAGTAGTGACAATGATGACAACAGAGGAATCTGGACACAGCATCAAATAGTGTAAAGCTTTCACGCAGTTTCTTGTGAAGAAATATTAATATCTTATGTTATTATTAATATCTTCTTATGTTATTATTATTATTAAAAAAGGCTCCCCTCCCTATTAAAATAAAGTTCTTATTGTCCCATCAAGAAACTCTGTAACAGGGATAAACGCCTTGTGAAATTGACCCAAATGATTTCAGGGAGTCGAGCGATTTGCTATTGGAACGAACAAAGAGATGTACCATAATATTCCTCTTTGCCCACAAAATACACACAGTCACTACACTTTACAGGATATCTTGTGAAGCGCTTTGAGACATCTCGAAAACATGATCAAATGCTTTGTCAAAATATTATTATTATTATTATGATTATCATAACCAAACTCATGTTCCAGAGCCGTTTGAAGACCTGCTCATAAATTTTTCATTGGGAACTTGTCATCACTCACAGATGATAGGACGCAAAGGCAGAGTAACAGGTGACGACAGGGATGAGGGGTTCCTGTAAATGGGGGGGGGGCTGGAAGCTTTGCCGCTGATCTGATGAGATGCCTGGCAATCCGAAGCAGTCAATTCGAAATCACGCCTATACCCCGCCGAGCTGAGAGCCTGATAAAGATCAGATCGTCAGTACAGGATGGATTTGTGATTAAAGCCATCCTTTATCATATGGCTTTCCGTCTCCTCGGCTCAGCCAACGCGATTCAGATCGACCGCGACTGCATGTTTCTGGAATAACATTAAGCATTTTGCGATCGTTTCAGAGAAAGTGCTGAAAAATTCATGTCTTCGTATGAAAAGGTCTCCTCTAAATGATTTCTTCTCGAGCGCCGTGTGACGAAAGCACGCCTTCCTACCCAAAGATGCACGCGGAAAAGGTAATATACTTTAACTGGGTGGTCTGATAATCTCTTTCAAAAGAGCTTGGCTCAGCAAAACGCCAAGCCCAGGCAGGATTCCATTCTTTTCAAGCAAATAAATGTTCTTAACTTCGCGTTTGCAAAGAATGTGCAGGAGCGTTTCAGCTGGAACTTTAGCCCGTGAGGAGCTGGACTCAAAGCCACCATCAAGGAAAAGGAGTGAGGCAATTTCCTGGGGTGCACTGAGCTCACACACAACCGCCCCCCCCCCCCCCCCTCACCAAGCCCCCGCCCCACCCCCCGGCCGCCAGCGAGGCTAGGTCTCAGAGACGGACTTTGGAAGCGAACGAGAAAATCCTTGTATTTCACGCCCGTCTTCAGTCAGACACACCACTTCCCCGGAGAAGCTCGGGGAAAGGGAAAAGGGAAGGAATGTTGTTGATCACCTTGATGTCCTTGTCATGTCATAATCCTCGAGATTGCACTCTTATCTCGAGAAGAAAGGCACTCGCTCTCCCTCATTAACATTTCAAACAGGTGCAAATCAGTGCTGAGCTGTCAAACCCGTCCGTCCGACGAGGCTTTTTAAAAAATATTATTGGGGAAGACCACCGGATCCTCTTTCACATTCGTTCCTTTGTTCAAACGAGCCCCCTGTGAAAATTATCTTATATTCTTTTACTATTGATTTCTCCTCCGCAGGAAAGTTCAAACCTCACCCAGTTTTTTTTTCTTTTGGTAGATCAAAAATCTAATTTTTAGATTTTAAAAATCTAATACTAAAAATGTTTCTCCTCCCTCCCTCCCTCCCTCCCTCCCTCCCTCCCTCCCTCCCTCCCTCCCTCCCTCCCTCCCTCCCTCCCTCCCTCCCTCCCTCCCTCCCTCCCTCCCTCACTCCCTCCCTCCCTCCCTCCCTCCCTCCCTCTCTCCCTCCCTCCCTCCCTCCCTCATCATTCTCCGCAAGAAACATAAAAAACATCAGTCAGGACATGAAACAGTTTGGTACATCAAAACACCTGGCTGGACTGTGGCTCATGTCATCTGCCTGTTCTGACGTTTGAAATAAAATGCCGATAGTATTGATGCTGAGACATGAATGACAGACACACAGAGGTTCAATTTCCAAAGCGATGACCTGCAAGGCCACGCACTGACATGCCAGTTTGCCTAATGTACAATATCAGGGTTTAAATTCCTTTCCCTTCTATTTTGTGCTTCCTACCAAATTCTGCCCCGGTGGGCATGGCTGTGTGCCGCGCAAGGGAGGAGCTTAAGGTTGACCTTAGGCTTGCCTGAAGAGACGAGGTGCAAAATGAATGAAGATAAAAGAAACGAAAGATAAGTATAGGCGGACGACATCCCTGCGTGCAATAACAACAATAATCCTTGTGTTTGATATCGCGCCTTGTCACGTCACCGAGACGCCTCACAGACCTACAGATATACTGTCAATATATAGTGAGGGTATATTTTGTGGGTAAAACGTGGCAGCCAATCTGTGGCCCCATTCGATCCCCAGCATTCAACAACAGCAACAATCTGCACTTATACAGTGTCCTTCCTGGAGCCGCTGCTTCAAGGGGAAGCAGTGGGCGTCTCGCTTACCAGTTACTCTTCCACGTGTGCCTCACGTCCATGTCGTGGATGGTGTGTCTGTCCGCCTGCTCGTCCAGGAAGTCGAACATGTACTTGATGGCGAGAGGCAGCGCACTGCCCCGGTGCACGGTGCTGAAGAGCGTCTCGAACAGGTCGTCCACAAACTTCTGCAGGGTACCCTTGAGGGAACGCAAAGGCGCAAGTCAGGCTCGCGGTTCGCTCCGATAATAATACAAAATAACCCTCGCGTTCCGATAAAGCGTTCTTCACGTTTCCTAGCCGCCTCGAAGCGCTTCGCAGAATGTACTGTAAGGTGAATCGACTGTGGATGTTGTGGGCGAAACGCGGCAGCCGATTGCGCACAGCAGCGTGTCCCACACAGTCGTGGGTTGAAATGACCAATTTGTATTATTGCTATTTTATTAGTGGGTTTTTTTTGGACAGATTATTTGTTACGGGGTGTGGAGTAAGGAAACTTGCCCAAGGTTTCGCCCTGACCTGCCTGGATTTGAAACACAGGTCTCACGTTTGTAAGGCGAGTGCTCCAACCACTGAGCTACAGGACTCCACGCTTTACCCGGAATCCAAGGGACAAATCGCGTCACTTTTTGTTTTAACGTCCAAAAATCACGGAAGTCTGAAAAAGGCGTTTGCAAGGGTGACTCGAAAGGTTCGGTCAACCTATCCAGTCAACCTACATTAGGGTTACAACGTTAATAATACTCGCGTTTCCATACAGCGCGATTTCACGTCTTCGAGACGTCTCAATTCGCTTCGCAGAATATACGGTAAAGTGAATTGGAGTGAAACGCTGCAAGAGAATAACAACCCTCTGGGAAATAAAGGGCTGTCGTAAACTAATCTCCGTAATAAACAACGTCTGTTGTTGTTGTTGGAAATGAGAAATGGCCTCATAAATACGGCAACTCAGACAGACCCGAAAAGATAAGAGAGGGATAATTGAGAGGAACCGGCTCGACGGGTTGAATGATAATCCTAATAATAATAATCCTTGCAGTTTTGATAAGAGGGCTTTTCATGTCGATGTACACGTCTTGGGTGCCCTTCACAGAACATGATGCTGTAAATTGTCTGTGGGGGAAACACAGGCATGAGGCGTTTTTATTGCGCCTCGATTAGTATTGAAAGGGTGTGTAGGGATTTATTGCCCTTGGGATATCTGGTACCTTTGTAGCCAGCAGCCTGGTCAGGTAGATTTCCGATACCATCTTGCTACCACGGTCGCCTTCCTTCTGATCTCCGTGATCGTGGTTCTTCACCAGGTGCCACACTTTAACCCCGCTCTCTAAATCCGGGGTGATCATCGGAGCCCGAGAACGCAGGCTGTCGGGGCTCCCGGTGTAACGCAACGTGGAATCTAGTCAAGCCGAAAAAAAAGGGACACACTCAGAAAGAAAAAGTCTTTTTTAACCCTGACCCTCCAATAAACGTAAATCTCCCCCTTCAAAAAAGTCCAGACCGTGCATTTGAACACTCCCTAACCTATGGAACTGCCTGTCAATATCCCTCTGCCTACCTACCTTCTATCCAGCTCGGAATTGTACCTTCAGACTTATCTCTGCGGCTGTGTCGCCCTCCCCCCCACACCCCCACTGCCCCGCTCACTCTCTGTTCGCTCTTGATCCTCATTCAGTCACCGAGCCATTCCGCCATCTACCATCAGCCGATCGTTCACTTCACGGCTGTTTGTGGGGGCGTTGCCGTGCGCAAATGGGTTGCCGCGTTCTCCCACAAACTCACAGTCACTTCACCGCATGATAAATCCGGCAAAGATGTTCTCTTTGGCGTTTGCCAAATTTCAAATATTTCAATCACCAGCAAATTTGCTCAGTTCACACAACACATGAACAGACTGTCCAAATGATTTAAGGTAAGAGAATTCCACTGTGAGCTTTTGGTTCTCGTTGGGTAAGGAATCCCGTTAAGAGACGCCATAAATTATACCACAGGATTTATTTTAGACATTCTGTGCGCGAGGTAAAGCTTACTCACTCCAATAGATGGTTTGTGCCACCTCTTTGCTGTTGTATAAAAAGTATTTGGGTGAATAGAGACTGATCACAAAGTGATAGTCCATTATTATTATTCTTATTTTTATCTCAACTTACCGTAACGGCTGATGGATGTCCGACACATGCTTGTTGTGGTCGGGACGTTGTAAGACGAGGTCTGTTTGGGAACCAGAGCGATGATTGAGCGCTCCGATACCTGCGGAGGAATTAGCAGAATTGAAATTCGGAACTGCCGATGAGACCGCGTGTTCTCTGGTAAAAAGATTGTTGCTTCTTTTTATGGGCGCCAGTGGGGGAAAAACTGAGGGGCGGGGGGGGGGGGGGGAGAGAGGGAAACATGAAGGTAAAGCAACAACAACAACAACATAATGACATTCATAGAGCGCTTTTCACATCAGATGTCCCAAGGCACAGCGCAAGTCAGTCAGTGGTCAGGACTCGAGCATGGTGGGGAGGGGTGATGGGGAGGTCGAAGAGGAGGGTCTTGAGACTGGTCTTGAAGGAGGCAAGGGAGGGAGCGAGGCGAAAGGATTGCGGAATGGAGTTCCAAAGTGTGGGGGGCAGAGAGGCTGGAAGCCCGGCCACCGATGCTGAATGGAGGGAGTGGACGACACCGAAAGCACCCCAAAAATAAAAACATTCCCCATATTGTGCAGCCACCCCCCACCAATTGTGTTGAGATCATGAGATGACCAGGTCGGTTTGGATGAAGAACTCCCTTCAATTCATCTGATCTTATCCCTCCAGAACACACCCACCCCATCATTCTCCCTTCATGGCATCAAAGCTGATTCTGTTTCTTAAATGAGTCCCAGCCTCCCGGCCTCAGAACAGCACTCCTTGCCAAACCGTTGCAGTCGTCAATTATCCTCTTTGTAAAGCAATACCTCCTGCTACGTTGAGCCTTTTAAGAAGAAAATTAGAAACATTTTCCCTCTCTCTACCCCCCCACCCCACTCCACCCCCCACCCCACCCACCGACTATCAACTATGCTGGTTCCTTCAAAGATTTTATTGGATACTGTTATTTATAGTTTGAAGAATGCCTAGAGAGTGTCTGGCGCGTAAAACTTGGTAATGAAAGCAAATTCCATTGATAATATCCAGCAGCTCACTGAAGCAACATTCCTTTCCCCGACCCTGATAAATTAACAAGAAAACAAAATACCTCAAGCGCAACGTTCCTCTCTAGTCAGTCGCAGGCTCAGGCAGCAAATGTGCAACAAACATCTGAACCAGTTCAGGAATCGAGAAATAATATATATTTGGGGGTAAAACGGGATGCCCCTTGAATCACTATTAAGCTCCGTCCTCAACTCAACCTGGCGTTCTACAATGACACAAACCAGAAGTGGCCGAAAGTCAATCTGGTCACATTTAGGAGTTTTGACGGTGGGAAAATACCGCTAGTTACAGCTCAAAGGTTCGGCTGGCGGGTGCATTTTGCAATTCCTGTCCATTAAAAACTTCTGGCTCGGGTGTAATTTACGTCCGCTTCAACGGCTCAAAGCACAAGTCGGCATCACCGGGCTCCAGCTCGTGCATTAATAATAAATTATTAGTAAGAATCCTTGCATTTCATGAGGACTTTAATCACGTCATTGAGATGCCTCAAAGCACTTCACAGAAGGTATGATAAAGCGCATTGATTGTGGACTTTGGGAATAACCCAGCAGCCATTTGCCCCGCAAACAGTCCTAGATTGAGTGACCCACTTTTTTTATTAACCCCCGGAAAGCAATCCGCCAACCGACGAACAACCAGGTTTCCACTTCCTGCTAGGTAAACAGAGGCGGGATGGAGTAAGGAAATTTGTCTAAGGTTTCGCCCCCCCACCCGGGATGAATATTAACTGACAACTCGCTTCATTTACGTTTTGGATATGTGAGGGTCGGTAACACACAGGGCTTGAGTTAAGGTCAGTGGATTTATGGGGAGTGGAAAGGCATGACAGCAACAAGTCACTGACCATGCTCTGTATGTAATTCGAGTTTCCTGCAATAGACGCATGCAAAGCACATCTAGTTATCCCTGCCGAAAATAAGTGGACGGGTTCAAATTGCTTGGAAAGTAAAACAATCCACCTTCCCATTCCCACCTTCCCACCACCGCTACCCACTACCCACCCGCCCCCACCACCAGCCCCCACCCCCCCCCCCCGACCCCTCCACATACACACTCATCAAAGAATTAAAAATAAAACAAGCAATGTCGGATATTAAAAGACTGAAGTTTGAAAGGGATTAATGTCGCTTTGATTTTGAGGTTAACATTCAATAAAAAGGCAATTGGAACTCTTAGAAGACAGGCCATTTCATGCTAAGGCAGCTGAGCTTTTTCAAAGAACTCTTTCAAACCTCAATAGCTCGGGTACTTATAAGAACCTGTTAATAAAAATTTACACAAAAAAAAAAAATCATAATGTATACTTTTATATCCGACAGAATTCCAATTTCGCATTCATCTCCATCGGCGGACTAAAAAAAAATCCCCCTCGTTTTATTTTAGCAGAATAAACTATTAACTTGGACATAGTAAATGTAAAAATGTTCCACCTGAAATCTTCTGATTGACTATTATAATGAATAATGTGTACAAAGCAGCAGGCACATCTAATATTTCTTTATTAATCCTATTCTTGGAGGAAATAGAAAATGCTAATCCCATTCTATTCACTGATGTGATGGGGAGCCGTGGCTGACAAAGAAGGAGGTTTAATTCTGTCAGCCCCTGTCAGCTTTTCGCTAATTTGAATTTGCTGCAAATCTCCTCTTCATTATCTGCCACCACTCAAACTGCGCAATAACTGACAACTCATCAGCTCTTCATTTGATGTTAACCTTTCTGGCACCCATTCGATTTTTGCACTGCACCGCAAACGCTCGTTTTGCCTCTGACTGATGAAATCTGCAAAGCCGGGGAACTGAGCCAACGTGCGATGCGGTAGGAGGCCGTTTGGCCCGTCCTTTTATATTGGTGGTTAGTCTGCCGTTTGAAGCCATTTTTCGCAAAATCGTTCTGGATGAACAAAAATGAACACCCACTCTTGCCGTTTCCACTAACTCCCCGAAACTCTGGAGCTCGCTCCCTCAATCGCTCCACCGTCTTGCCCCCTCCCCTCCCTTCCCACTTTCATATACAGTCTAAAGGCCTTCCTCTTTGATCGTGCTTACGGTCACCTCTCCCGTTCCTCTCCCCTTTGCTTGAAGGTCAGACTCCACCATTGTCAAGCGCTCTGGGCCGCTACTCTGGATGATGGGCGCGATATAAATGCAAATTGTTGTTGTTGTTCCCCCACCATCGGAGCAGAAGGTTAACCGTGTGTGTGTGTGCGCGTGCGCTCGCGCTACCTGATAGTGTGCCAAAGTGTTCAAGCGTTTCCAGTCATTTTCAATCTTCGTGGTGATGTCTTCGTCCTGCAGGACAACGCGAGCCATTCTGCCCTGACGCCACTCTGTGGAGTCGTGCTACAGGTTAATGAGCAATACTAACCTTCACACTTCAGTGCAGCTCAACAGAAAACAGTTTCACTTTCAAGAGTGGTTCAGTTAACAAGTTCAATAATTACAATAATAATAAGTTTTCAGCAACCGCTGTGCGCAATTGGCTGCCGCGTTCCGCCCACAAAATATGCCGTTAATTCACTCTGTGATCTATTCTGTGAAGCGCTTTGAGGCGTCTCAATGACGTGTTAAGGTGCTATATTAAATGTAAGAATTATTATTATTATTACTAGCTTTCACGTACTACATGGAGCTCCTGTGGCTCAGTGGTTAGAGCACTTGTCTTGCAAGCTGGGGAGACCAAGCTGGGGAGACCTGTGTTCGAATCCAGGCAGGTCAGGGCGAAACCTTGGGCAAGTTTCCTTACTCCACATCCCTAATAATAATCCCTCCAAAAAAAAACCACAATAATAAAATTGGTCATTTCAATCTGTGCGCAATTGGCTGCCGCGATTCGCCCACAAATATATACAGTCAATTCACCTTACAGTATATTCTGTGAAGCGCTTTGGGACGTTGATAAGATGTGGAAAGCGCTATATCAAATGCAAGGATTATTATTATTATTATTATTATTACATAATGGTTTTAAAGCTGAAAGTTCCTTTGGCAACCTCAGGCAGGGACAAAGTTTATACAAGGAATTGGGAAAGGCACTTAATCTAGCGATGGGATTGCATACCTAAATCCATATCAACAGCGCGAGGTCTCTGTGAATAGGGCACATTTTTGTAGATGGAGTCCAGGATTTTCTCTTTGACTTGGGTGATTGTGTCGCAGTTCAGGACTTTCACTGGAATCTCGGGACTATTCTCATTGTCTGGATTCACGCAGTTCAGAATCTATTGCAAAAGAAACACACACACAGAACACAGACACACACACACACGTTGATTAGATTAGGAAATCCAAATAACGAGGGCAGGGTTAACAGTTAACATGGTCAGTTTGGCTGCTTTAATCTTAAAGACGTTTCTGTGCATTTATAGACGAGGGCAGTCTTCAAACTCAGCAACATAAAGGTGGTGGGGTGGGTGGGTGGGGGAAAGATGTAGACAATCTTAAACCAATCCGGGCTCTTACACTGGTATTACCGTAAAACACTGTGGATAATGATTTCAATTAAAAATAAACCAACGCAAGCATTTTTAGCCCGTGAACCAATGTAGCTGAACATTTCATTTCAGAACACACAGTGCATGCAGCTTTTTCGTGTTGGGAGTTTGACAGATGAACTCACTAGGGTTTTATACTCAGTTTGTTGTCGGATCAGTTTATCCTCACTGAGGGAATAGCGTGCCTCTCCGGTGATTGCATCAATCGGCCCTTTCTCCATCTGCTGTTTAATGGCGCAGTACAACATGAAGAGAGGCTCACCGGCACATTCCTGGAAGAAAAGACGAGTGCAAGTCAGAAAACGAAGAGGGTTCATTTCATTTGAAAATCTTATTTAGCTTGTCAGCCAAAAGCGTCAATGCTTCATATCGCCCCACTGCTCGGTTCCCAAGCAGCAGAAATACCCGTTGCATTCCATGCTTTCAAGAACACACAACATAACAATCAATGCAACTGCAATGGATAGCAATGGATCCAAGGCCTGAAATTCCACCCCGTCTTAGAAAAAATACTTCAACTTCAGACTTAATTTGGAGGCCAATTTTCTCAAATGCACAGGCTTCCCAAATTAATTTGGGAATTTTAAAATTTGACAATTGAAAGTTTGAATTTGAGAATCTTCCACAACTCTGTGCGGCCTTAAATTTGAAGCCCAGGTGGCTCCGATTTAATCTAGGTTTTTGTTTTGGAAATAAACGCAGTGAATTTAGGCGTGACATTTTATTTAAAAACAGGAACAGTTTTCGCTGACGAAAGTGTAAATATTTGCTGAGCAGAACATATCTGAAGGCAAGTCAAATGTAAGTTATTCACATGAGTATATTTACACAGCGTCGAAACACAGCCAAACTCCTCTGGGGATTATCATACTTTACCTTAAGGAATTTATGCAGGAGGAACGCAAACCAGTTAGTCAACATTTTCTCAGCCACAGACTCGGTCCTGAGAACACAAAAAAGGAAGAAGAAACTCTTTCAGAGGTTATGGTGTGGTAAAGGGGGCTAAAGATCCAAAGTGGTGGCTGGCACTTCAACATTCAAACACCTGGATGTTCTGTGCTCTCTTCTGTGTAATCTCAAATCGGACACAAGAGGTGAAACTAGATGGTGCCACACATTGGAAAAGCCATTCGTGATCCACGGATGAGGGAGAGGGAGAGAGCATTGAGGGCAGCAGAAGGCGTGATCGAAAAGGGAGGGTCTTGAGACTGGCCTTGAAGGAGGCAAGGAAGGCAGCGAGGCGAAGGGACTGTGGAATGGAGTTCCAGAGTGTGGGGGCAGAGAGGCTGAAAGCTCAGCCACCGATGGTAGGGCGGGTCAGGCGGGGGACATGGAACAGGCCGAGCTCGTTTGGTCGGACAGGGTCATATGAAGTCAGCAGGTCGGAGAGATAGGGAGGGGCAAGGCCGTGAATGGCCTTGAAAGTGAGGACGAGAATCTTGAATTCGATCCGCTGGGGGGATGGGGAGCCAACGGAGCCGGACAAGGGTGAGAATGATGTCATCACGAAGCTTAGTGAGGGAGAGGACACTAAACACATCGAGCCCTTGGAACTCAGGGGTTGCAGGGTTACCGGAGTAGAAATTGCATGGGTAGGAACAAGTTACAACGTCAGCATATTTGGAGATATGTTCGCTGACTTAAAGAGCAAACTCCACTTAACCCGAGCGCAAGCAGATGTGGCCATCATGTTGACGTTTCGACAGTGCAATCAAGGACCAATACAGCATGAAGAAATGAAAGCAGAGAAGCATTCAATGCTTCCTTTGCTGGTGGGGATGGGTGGCAAAGGACCGGGGATGAAAAATATATAATTAACTAGATAGCGCTCAAGTGGGATTCCATCACCATTTCTGTCCACGAGTCTCTCCATCCAATGTATTTAATTAATTTAGCTCAATGAAAAGCTTTTAGGTGCAGCTAAACACATCAAATTTTAATGCACGGAAACACACACGGGGTCTATTCTGTGATATTCTGTAATGGAAGTTTTTAATGAGAAATTCTCAACTTTTTGTTTGAAGACAATCGAGGTGCTCAGCAATCTTCCACATATGTAGTGTTTCACAAATTCAATAACTGCACTGAGTCTTACTGAGAAATCTGTTGGAATGCCACAGATTGGACCCTTGGGTAAATTGGGTAGATTGCCCGAAGTTAGCTTAAGGCTTAAGGTCTCTAACTTAAGCGCTCTGAGACACTACCCCGCTCTGAGACACTACCCCGCATTAATGGCGCTATGTACAGTAATTGGAAGTTGTTGCTGATACTCTAAATTAGTAATGATAAATTATAATCCTCGCCTTTGATATAGCGCTTTTCACGTGTTCTAGACGTCTCAAAGCGCTACACAGAATATACCGTAAAGTGAATTCACTGGATATATTTTGTGGGCGGAACGCAGTTGGGAATTTGGGAAAATTGGGAATCGTAAGAGCCCGTGACTCAAAAAGGCTCAGAGAAAGCCCAGTGTTCTCAGTGACTTATCGGGTGACTAGATCTAGTACTCAAGAGTGTGTCTTGGGTCATCACAAACCCCACAGTGGATACACTACTCTGTGGCAACGCAGCTGCCAATAGGCAAGAGATTATCACCTGAAAGAAACACATACACATCTCGACCACCATAAATAGGGAAGGCTTGTTAAAGCTTTACAGTGAATGAAGATTGGGCGAGTTGATAGCTGTTTTTCACATTATCCATCCCTCTCGCGGTACGCATAAAAACTTTCACCCTTTTAGCACTCAATGAGCGTCACCTAACACAACACACTTGTTAAAATAGCAGCACTGTTTGTGGTTAATGCTGGTTATTTACTCTGAAGGATGCGTTGCAGCCTAGGATATGAGTTTATGTGAAAGTTGCAAGAGATATTCAATGACAACTGGCATCTACATAAACCCCCCCCCCCCCCACCCCCCTTAAACAGGTAGATGCTATCCTGCATGGAGGGCACTATATAAATCAAAGTTGTTGTTGTTGTAGCGTCTCGGAGCGCTCAATGGTGGTGGAGTCCGATGCTGAGCTGGGAGGGAGATACTAAAGTGGCCATTTTAGTATGGTCGAAAGAGGGAGGTTTCCAGACACCATCTGAAGATGGGCGAGGCGTAGGGATTGAGGCCGAGAGTTCCAGAGGTAAAATTCAGTATCGAAAGGAACAAATGGAAGAGCCTTAGCAACCCAGCTTCCCCAACCTGAGCTTTAATCCCGTTCCCATTAGAATACTCATTTATGTAATAATACCTTTGTTGAAAATATTATTCCGAAAAATATAGATTCCGCTGGTGAAAGTAATAGATGTAAAAATGATGGAACATTACAGCGAGTGCTGTAGACTGGTAATGGAGCTCCTTGACATGTATATATTCAAAGTGTGTGGAGAAGCACAGATAATGATGCACAGTGTTAAAATTGTCACCTCTGGTTATTAACATCTGCTAGGGATTCAGTCGACTGAAACTCCATTAAGATGTTAATCTACGAAAACATAATTCTATTTCTGCATAGAAGGTGCGGGCAAGCCAGTGCCTTCTTTTTTGGTACAATTTCAAGCGTGCAAATTTCACAAGCGGTAGGGACGACAGAAAAATGAACAATATCAGGCTGTCACCCCGTCTCCAGACCTCTGGGCAATATGTTCCGCGCGGACGGGAGGCGGAGAGAATTCCAGTGGATGGCTTCGAGTGTCAACACGGGCCGAGAAGAGTCGCTCGCAATTAGGCAACAGTGATTAAAACCGAAAATTGCACTCCCTCATATTATCTCTCGAACGCACTCCTACATGTGACCTGATATTTATTCACCGAACACCGATATACGCTTCTTACAATACATATTTTGAAAAGAAAACTGCCTTTTGTTTCTGAATAGCACCGCAGAATCATTAAGCTCCATGGAGCTCCTGTAGCTCAGTGGTTAGAGCACTCGCCTTACAAGCGTGAGACCTATGTTCGAATCCAGGCAGATCATGGCGAAACCTTGGGCAAGTTTCCTTGCTCCACTCACACACACACGCGCGTGCGCCTAATAATAATCCCCTCAAAATAAACACCCAATAATAAAATTGGTCACTTCAATCCACGTCTGTTTGTCGGACACTGCTGTGCGCAGTGGAAATGTTCTGAGCACGGTCGACAGTGGGAAACAGCTTCTGTCACAAATAATGCTTTGGGAAAATCTTTCAGAAAATCAGCCACGTATGAAAATTCTTTAGAAAAAAAGTTTCCATTATTTTCATCCCTTCCAAAGCCACTCAGCGACACACCGGGAAAGGGGAATAGCAAAGACCCGAGGTCCTCTTCGCAATCACCACTCTGCGATGAAACAGGATCGTGAATGGCAGCCAAGAGAGAGCGTCAACCAGCCTATTTCTCAATCACTGCAAATTCTTGTTAATAGCAATTTTCTACCATCAATCGTAGACGGAAATGGCTTTGGACGGGATGGAATTTGAAAACCACTCCTGCCATTGAGCGTTCTCTGAAGGAATACAGGCTCAATTCAATGCCTTCCGAGCGAAAAAAAAAAGCACAGATTGCCTGAGTTTTCCATTGTGAAGCAAATAACAAGTGTGCTTTAAATATAAACCCAACGACTGCACAGAAGATCTGGGAGATAAACAGACATTGGCCACCTGCCTCCTGTTTAATCCTGCAAGCCCCCATCCGAATTTTCCTGATCTGGGCCAAACGTAGCTTTATATCGATATAATAAAATCAATGGTTGCTAATTAGTAATCGCATGTAATTAAGTTTCAATCATTACAAAGACAAGCAGGTGGGTGGGAGGGGGAATTAAACACTCGGCTTATCTGGTTAAGGTTGAAGAGAGAACGTCTTTGAAAACTTTTGCTTTGTTAAATAAAGAGTCAGATCCACACTTTCCAGGTTAAGACTTGAGACTTATCCCTTTGTGTCTCCGTTCTCAAGCTGACCAGAGCTCCGCAGGTCTGACAACCGGCAGCTGCTTAGAGCAATCAACTCCTGTTCTCCACAATGCTCAAGAGACAGAGACTGTCCAGAGAACCAGGTTGGGGGAAGTTTGTTGCAACGGTCACACAGTAATAATATTATTATGAATAATAATCCTTGCATTTGACATAGCAGCTCGTCAAGGTCATTGAGATATCTCAAAAGCGCTTCAGAGGACTTTAATGCAGTACAGACAGTTTGATGTCTCAACCACAACAACAACAAGATTACACTTGTATTGCGGCTGAAAGGCTACACCGCTGATGATGTGTTACTCCCCCCAGCACTGCGCTGGGGGCGGGGGAGCAGCCTAGCCTGTGACCCCACAATGTTTTGTCTCAGAGGAGAGAGTGCGCTTGACTGAGCCAGGCTGCCACTGACAACAAGAAGACAACAAAATGACATTTATACAGTACCTTTCACGTTGGGAGGACGTCCCAAGGCGCTGAACAGTTAGGTCGGGATCTGAGCAGGGGGGGGAAGGGTCAGGGGGTCTGAGAGTAGGAAAGGGGGGAGAGTTAGGAGGGCAGCAGAAGGCACGATCGAAAAGGAAGGTCTTGAGACCAGCCTTGAAGAAGGAAAGGTACACAAAGGGTACTGAATAGCCATCCAGAAAGGACGAGAATTTGTAACTCTCTCCTCGAAAAGACTATGAATGCTGGTTTCACGCAAATGGTTAAGGTCGAGGTGAGATGAATAGATTTCTGTCCATCAGGGTCTCAAAGGGGTACGGAGCACAGGTGGTTTATTGGAGTTGAGGTATACATCGGCCATGATCTGATAAAATTGTGGAACAGGCTGAAGGGGATGAACGGCCTTCTCCTGTTCCTAGAATCTCTAGAAACACAATTCACACACTGACCAGTGGGGAACGGAGGCAACGACTCAAGGAGTTCTGAAATCCCTCAAGTCAACTGAGCGAAGCTTGGGGGGCCCAACTCCCGCCTCTAATGGAGAGCGAGCGAGCAGGCAGTGCGTGACTAGGAGGAAGGCTGGAACGTGAGAGAGAGAGAGAGAGAGAGATGATACAATTCCACACTGGGGGATAGAGGGGAGGGGAAGGGGGGAGAAGAGGACCATAACAGATGTAAATACAGGCTCTTTGGCATCTTGTCACATCTGGAGCTTGGCAGGTGTCACGAGTCCAGCACTGCCAGCACTGAAAATAGCAGGAGGTGTGATCGGAGCAATGAAAAGTCATTTGATACCATCCTTCCCCTTCCTTCTGATAGCAAACGCTGGCACTCGGGCACCAAGCTACACAAGTTTGAGTGACAGCTAAGTTCTTCAGCAATCATCTGGTTGCTGAAAACAAAGTGTGTGTGTGTGTGGTGGTGGTGGGGGGGAGGAGGGGATGGGGAGGAAGGGGAAAGAAAATGAATGAATCAGCCCCAAAGTAGCCTCAGTTTTCGAACTTACTCAGCTGGAAAGAAATGGCACCTTATTTAATGCGGCGCATTAGCCTTTCATGCACGAATGAATGAACGAATGAACGAACGAAAGCACATTGGAGAGGAAAAATATACAAACAAATTGTACCCCTAATTGAAAAAGGTTTGCGAGGACCTTTTCAACTTTAGTTTTGATTTGACTGGAGCCGAGCATTATTAGCAGAAATAAGAAGGAACATTGTTATTTTTTATCTATCTTTCAATTTCTTTTTTTTGTTTGGTGGTTGGTGGCGGTGGTGGGGGGTGGGAATGCCCCTCATTTGTTTTGGGGAAGGAGGGAATGGTGGTGGCAGTAGTTTGCTAATGTTTTTCTCCCTCAGGAGGCTTCCAAATCTGTTCCAGATGCCTCCAAATATTTTGAGAGCATACTAGCGAAGACATGTCACCCTATCTACAAGGAGTCATTAGGAATGCGATTTTCAGATGTTCTGTATTTAATCCCTGGAAAAGATTTCTTCCCACTGCGCCCCTCCCCACCCCCACTATTTCCCAGCAGGGAACAATTAATATTTTCTCTTAACAGTACCCGAGAGTCCTCCCTTTCCCTCCATGAAAAAAAATCCCCTCAAACTGTAGTCAACTCGGATATACTTTTAGACGTGATTAGAAGCGAAAGGTGTTTTATCTGCCCAACTTATTCCTGAAATTTATAACCCAGCAAATGTTGCTGGACGTGAGTTGGGAGTGAAATGCAGCAAAAGTACTGCTCGATAAAAGAATACACAGAGCAGAGCTCCATCTGTATTTCCTCCGATTCCTCAAAGGACCGAATCCAATATCTATTTTGCCTCCACTCAATAGCCCCCAACACCACTGGTGGTTATCAGACACTGTACAGCTGTGTGTGCTATTGTAGCTCCTAATTATGCTCCTGCCTTTGGTGTCACTTTGATACTAACCAGACAGCAGTGTTGTATCCAGATGTTTACCAACCCCTTCTCTGCCTTCGACCAACCTGCTTCCAAGTCTTCAGATCGGGTACGGGAAAGCAAGGTTAACACACTAACCCAGAAAGCCACAGAGGCTCAATTAATTGGGATGGCTAAAAGGGGAAATGGATAAATGGGAAGCAAGAGAATATCCAAGTGCTTGCAATATATATCCCTTATACAAGGCTTCAAATCCTACCTCCCGGAACGTGTCTATAATAATAATAATAATCCGTGCATTTGATATACCGCTTTTCACATCTTCTGGACGTCTCAAAGCGCTTCACAGAAAATACTGTCAAGTGAATTGACCGTATATATTGTGGGTGAAACGCGGCAGCTAATTGCGCACGGCGGTATCCCACAGACAGTCGTGGATTGAAATGACCAATTTATTATTGTTTTTTTGGAGGGATTGTTAAAAAGACACAAACACCGAGATCCAGGTGAAAGTAAATTATTATTATAACCAGGGCTTCAGCATTGATTATATACTTGCATTTGATATAGCGCATTATCACGCCGCTGAGATGTCTCAAAGTGCTTCACATAATATACTGTAAAGTGTGGTGACTGTGTAATTTGTGGGCAAAATGAGGCAACCGATTGCGCCCAGCAGGATGACAAACTGACAGAAAGTTCAGTGTTGCGGTCTGTGTGCGCTGTCGACTCACAGATGGTCTAAAATTAGATTTGCCCGCTGAACCAAATGAAAAAGAGAGAGAGAAAGAGAGAGAGAGCGCGCGAAAGCAAACAAGAGAGGGATGCACAATGAGAAACATGTTGAGTTACAATAGAAAAGGAGCCATTATACTTGCAAGAAAAAAAATAACTAAAACCTGTTTTTCATCAGTTAATGTTATTCTGAAATTGCATTTGCAGAAGCTGTAGCAGATGCGATGTCCAGAATGACGGAGCGCACACATCCCCCCCTGTGATAATTTGTTCCGACTTGTTCCTGTTCTTCGGTGGAGGGAAATAGGAGCTTTATTATAGGTCAGGGCTCTGTTTGACCCCCGATACAAAAGTTAAGCTACAGAAACAAAATTAAAAATAATTAAAAAACCCGGCACGACTCTTATCTGTCACCCCGCTGAATCGATTTATTCGCCAAATAGCTATCTGCTTCTCTCCTGCATTCGCTGACACAATCTGCCTGCACTGCTTCCCTCCGAAGTCCATTTAACACTTTCTGTGTAAAGTAATTAAATCTGAATGGTCTGTTCACCTCCTCTCTTCTGAGCTTGAATTTGTGTCCCCTTTGCTCTCGATTTGGTGACCGCATCGAACATATAAATGGGACTCAATTTATCTGCGATCGATAAGTGTCTTGAATACATCTGATACCTCAAGTCTTCGCCTCGCTGCTGGGAGGGTTCCAAAATGCCTAATTCCAGCTGTAACTTGTGTGTGTGTGTGCGCGCGCGTGTGTGAAATTTGTGGTGTTTCAAACACAGTCAATGTGGTATGATAACCATCAAGTCGAACTCAGCAAAATCAGTTGTCACCCCCAAAATGTCACCCCCAAAATGTCACCCCCAAAATGTCACCCCCAAAATGTCACCCCCAAAATGTCATCCCCAACTCGTGTGTATGTGTGTGCGCACTACTCTGCCCCCAACCTCTGGAACTCCACCTCGCCCCCCTCCCTGGCCTCCTTCAAATCTCGCTTCAAGACTCTCCCCTTCGATGGATCCATCGGCAACTCCTAATCCACCCCCTTCCCTCTCACCCCCCGCACCGCGTCCTCAGCTCGGTCCTGAAGCAGTGACTGTCCACCGCCTTGCGACGTGAAACGCGCTATACAAGGGTAATTGTGTTGTTGTTGTTGCAACAGCAACGCAAAACAGTCAGACATCTACTGGAGTTGAAACTTGATATTTCTTTGGCGGAAGGGAGGGGATGATGTGTGCGATCGAGGAAATAATGTGTGTGATTGAGGGGGTGGGGGGGAGAGGGGAAATAACGTTCGACCAACGATGGATTACATTTTCCCTCCGGAGTAAGCAAAAGGAGAGAAAACAAATGATGGTTGTAACATTTGCCTGTAGGTCAGGCGGTGGTGATGCAGATGCACTTTCAACGCACAGTTTTGGAGGTGCGTTGCCCCGGTCTGACTTACAAATTCGATTCCGGTTGAAACTCATTGCGATGGCCGGCCGGGCGGGTGAGGGGCTGTTTCAAGTCAAATCGAGTGACAGACGTGAAAAGCGCTCTCAGTTGTTAACCTTTCGTTCTCTTTTCTCAAGCAATGGGATTGCCGGCAATTTTATTACAGGTTTCCAGCGTTAAAAATAGGTTTTTTTTAAAAAATCCCTTCCTCGTTTCTCCCCGCTGGGCTTCATCCGCGTGATTAGATTCGAATTCACGCTGCCTCATAAGCCAAGAGTTCCGACTCACCCGCAAAATACACAATCAATTCGCTTTACAGTATATCCTTTGAGACATCTCGGAGACGCGATAAGGCGCTATATCGAATGCAGGGATTATTATTATTAGTGTTCCTGTATAATGGGAACTTGAGCTGATGGCTAGCGTTTAAGATCTCACTGATCAGTATCAATCATATAATTGCCCAAGTCTCCCGGCTGCCCAAATCCCGTTCGTTCAAGAATTTATATTCTACGCTTGTCCGACGTAACACTCGTACTTTGAATGTTAAAATATGGGGTCTTAAAAGATACAATATGTGAGGGTGACTGTGTGACGGGTTCCCTGATGCGCGCACACTAATCGTATGACTTTCTTCACCTTGATGCCTAACGCAGTGTCTCTTTTGCAGTCAAAAGGTTCTGGCGTCTAGAGACTGATGCTAAACGAGTCTTGACGTGACTTTGCCAAGCGCAAATTCGGGGGGGGGGGGGGAGGGGGGGGGGGAGGAAAGCCCGGCCATTAACCCCAGAGATGGAATCGACTCGGGAGACAAAACAGCAGTGGGAGAGGCAGTTAAAATATCCTCGTCTTATTCGCTCGGTTCAAGACTGAGCAAAGTGCGATGAGAGGCAAAAAAACAGGATCACTTACATTGCATTATTACATATAAGAGGATCTAACGAGTAACACCGACTGAGAACTTGGGCTCTACTCTCTGATACAAAACATGCAGACTTATCTTTGTCAACCCTTCTGTAGGCGACTTCTCACAGTGGCTCATTGCATTCATCAATGACATGGTACAGATCACATATCTGCCAAAACAGGTGTCTATAGACACCGCTAGACATTGTAAAGCAACGTTAAAAGCCAGAAAAAGAAACGGGGAAACGCTTTTATCCGCTCGCACGGTTCAATTACTAATCTGAAATGTGTCACTTCATGCGGAGGAGAGAGAGAGAGAAAATATATCCTTCCCATTCCCTGTCTCTTCGTCCTCAACCGTCCAGAGAAGTAAGAGCCCGAGTGGGTAGCAGAGATAGTTCAGCGAGTTACCACTGAGCTAATTATTGGCATCTGTCAAGAGTGAGTGTTTATAAGATAGTTTGAGTCTCTCCAAACCAAGCCTTGTGGTTGGAATATCCGCTGGAATATCGTAACACCACAAACAACGCAACACAACACGCACAGAGTGAATCACTCACAGAAACACTGCGCGCACGCACACGCACACACACACACACACACCTCTGTTTGCCTAGCAGTTTAGTGAATCACTTTCCGGGGGTTAATAATCTCTTCGAAATAATAATAGTTTAGATGCTCAGTCCGTGACTGTTTGTGGGGACACTGCTGTGCGTAATTGGCTGCCGCGTTTCACCCACAAGGTACTCAAGTCTCTACACTTTACACTATATCCTGTGAAGCACTTTGAGGCATCTCGATGATGTGACGAGGCGCTAAATAAAATGCAAGGCTTATTATTATTAATAAGAATAATCCTTGCATTTGATATAGCGCTTTTCACATCTTCGAACTGTCTCAAAGCGCTTCACAGAATATACTGTAATGTGAATTGACTGTATACTTGTGGGTGAAACACGGCAGCCAATTGCACAGCAGTGTCTCCATTGGAGGGATTATTATCAGGCGTGTGGAGTAAGGAAATTTACCCGAGTTTTCGCCCTGCTGGGAATTGAACCCAGGTCTCTTGCTTGTAAGGACGAGCGCTCTAACCACTGAGCTACAGGACTCCACATTATTATAACTGGAGTTCAGCCCCTTGAGACCGTTTCACCATTTTATTAGATCAAGGCTGATCTGTACCTCAACTTGTGTGTTAGGCAGATAGAGCATTCCTACTGATGGGACACCAGCAGCTATTTTCCGTGTATGCTACTGTTATTCTGAATGGGATTTGGGTTACTTCCTTAAAACACTGATAGCGCATTTGCAAATGATATATCAATACTGGTTCATAACCTTAAACACCTCCATCACGTCCGCTCTCAATATCGTCTCATGTCCAGTGGGGAAACTAACACACTCTAATCAGTTCAGCCCTTCCTATTAGTTGCATCCAATCATTCCTGGTCACATCTTAGTAAATTTTAACACTACGCTCTCTCCTTTGTCACACTATACTTCTTGTGGTAGGTTCACCGGAACCGTACAGTGTTTCAAACCAGATACGGGTCTCCAAACCAACAGCTGGAGAACACATTTTTGGACGGTTACAGATTGTGGATCCCAGGTGGATCGAAACCCAGTGACTGAGCAGCGAATTCACCTTCTCTCTCACCGCACCATAAAACGGACCAATGTAAAACCTAATTGTGCCACGTGAACCCGCCTGTGCGATGGGTCCCTTTTCTCCCCTGTCTCTGCCACGTACCTGCGCAGGAGTAGTTTGGGATGGTTCTTGCTCTCGAGGTTCTTCTCAATCAGGTCGGAGAGCAGTTGCTTGAGAACGTCAGTGGCGTACTCCAGCTTGCCTTGCAGGGCGGTCATGATTAAGGACGCCACGTTGCCCCGGTCCCTCATGGAGAAGCTACGCTGCAGCTCCAGCGTCCGAATGAACGTCAGCAGGAAAACCTTGTTGTTAATGAGCTGGGCAAAGAGTTTTAGGGCTTTCTCCACGTTCTGCTGCCCATTGCCAGGAACCTAGGAGGCAATGAGGACAGGGTGAGGGAACTCGGAAGATAATAATAAGAATAATAATCCATGCATTTGATATAGCACTTTTCACGTCTTCTAGATGTCTCAAAACACTTCGCAGAATGTACTGTAAAGTGAATTGACTGTATGTGTATGTGGGCGAAACGCGGCAGCTAATTGCGCACAGCAGCGTCCCCACAAACAGTCTTGGATTGAAATGACCAATTTATTATAGTTTTTGTTTTTGAGGGATTATTATCAGGCGTATGAAGTAAGGAAACTTGCCCAAGGTTTCGCCTTGATCTGCCTGGGTTTGAACACAGGTCTCACGCTTGTAAGGCGAGTGCGCTAACCACTGAGCTACAGGAGCTCTACAAGGATAGCGTCGAAATCCCAGGGCATCAAAGTTTCCGTTTGTTACTGAATTAGAGTTCTGAGCACTAACGATTCACTGGAACAAAGGAAATTTTGTGAGCGAGATGGTGAAAGATTATCCTCAGTGCTTGGTAAATAGCTAATAAGGATTTAGGATTCTCTCGGACTTGAAGAATTAACAAGACAGGCTAGAAGAAATTTTGGCACAAGTGGCTTTTGAAGCTAAACCACAAAAGCATTTAAAAGGGAGTTGGATAAATATTTGAAAAGTAACATTATTAAAGGGTGCGGGAAAGGAAGAGCCGGGAACTGAGATTAAAGCTGACAGGTCCAGTCGTGCAGTGAGCGCCAGCAGATACTCGATGGGCTAAAAGACCACCTCCCATCTGTAATTCCTGTGATTTTATCCTGCATTGCAATGAATTAGAATTGGAAATCTTTGAATGCTTCAGCACATTTAAAATTTACAACTTGAATTGCTTCCAACCTTTGCAGGATCCAAGTCATTTTTCTCAATATCGACCTGTTCGCTTCCTCCGCTCGGCGGGCTCTGACTTTCTCCACATTCCCCGCCCTCTGCCTCTCTGCCTGCACACTTTGGAGCTCCATCCTACACGTCCGTCCGTCCCTTCCTCCCTCCCTCCCTCGCCTCCTTCAAGGCGCGTCTCTAGACCCTCCTTTTCGATCCGGAACTTTGTTCACCTTCCTACCCCACTCTCCCAGACCTCCACCCCATCCCACTGATCCCAACCGCCAGCTCAGGTGTGAATCTCTGACTGTCCAATGCCTTGGGACATCCTCCCGATGTGGACCGCGTTGTGTAAATGTCATTTGTTGTTGTTTCCCCCGTACCTCTAGCTCCCTTAGAACAGGGTGGTCTTCAATGCCCGGGAACAGAACTCGCATTGCGTACGTCCTGTAATCGAGGTAGGGGATTCCGGCTCGGTCCAAATCGCTAGTGAGTTCGTTGATGTCGGTCTGAAGCTCTGCAAATGCTATCGCAACAAAATTCACAATGTGAATACAATGGGTCCTTGGGGCTCCTTTGATTATTAAAAACAACACAAACACACACACAATATATTACAGAAAGCCTTTCCTGATATAGGGATCTTTGCTCAAAGCAAGATTGTGTATTTTATTTAAACAGATGCAAATGTATCCTTTGTGTTATACTGATTTAATTGCAATATATTGTTAGAAATATAATATTTCATGCAGTTTCACACAATGCCTTATTATGCCATCGAGACGCCTCAATAATAATAATAATCCTTGCATTAGATATAGCACATTTCACATCTACTAGCTGTCTCAAAGCTTCTCACAGAATATACTGCAAAGTGAATTGACTGTATATATTTATGGGCGAAACGCGGCAGCCAATTGTTCACAGCAGAGTCCCACAAACAGTCGCGAATTGAAATGACCAATTTTATGATTGTGTTTTGTTGTGGAGGGGGGAGGGATGCTGCTGCTTTTTGAGCCTGAAGTGCTGCCGTGATCTGTTAAAAAAAAATACCTGGATTCCAGGCCCGAAGGCACAATCTGGATTATTTTACGACTCCACTGCCGTGCAATGCAAACAAGGCAGAGTGGAACGGCAGGGGAGAAAAAAAGAGGGCGGAATCATAATAGCAACCAGTTGCCAATTATTCTGATTCGAATACGATCCTCGGGAAATCGTGAAACCCTACAGTCGAGGACAGTGCCCTAAACTAATCGAATCCCATATTCACATCACTCTATTATACCGGGCCGCATTGTATTAGTTCCCTTTTGTTTCTGCTTTGCCAGAAAGAGTGGACTAACAAAGCCAATCAATCACATTACCGCAGCAAGACTGTCTCTCCGTCCCCCTGGGCTTGGACAATGTGAAAGAAACATCTGCTCTGTGTTACGTTCTTGGCTTTTAACTGTCGCAACAAACATCAAACTGCTACGGACTCAGCCTGTACCCCATTTAACTTGAGTCCCACCATTCCTCCCGCTTCCAGCATATGTTCTCTGTTTAAAATGTAGGAAATTTAATTTTTTTTGTTGCTGTTTCGTTTTTTTGAAAAAAAAATAAAACACTGCGGTTCGGTCGCAAAGGCTCGCTTTCAATTTACAGTTTAGTTTTAGACCTATTCCCCCCCCCCCACCACCCACCCCACCTCTCCATTAAATAAGAAAAATACGCTTTCACAACACTATCACTCCAGTTAAAATTCAGGCTGCTGAGCAACTTGGAAGCAAAATGCTTTTAGGACCAATACTGACCATGACTGAAATGCTTTTAGCCACAGTTTCTCTAGTCTAGTTCCACCCTCTCTGTAAAAGCCTGCCTTTAGTCGAGACATTTGGTTGTCAGTCAAAGCCTGAGGATTCAGACCCTCTTAAAGGGGAATGCAACACTTGTTGTCAGGTCGAACATCGTTATTAAACCTCCCATTACAAGCACAGTAAGTAAAAATACTGATAACAATCCTGCATATGATGTAGCGCTTTATCGCGTCGTCGAGACGTAATAATAATCCTTGCGTTTGAGATAGCGCTTTTCACATCTTATCGATGTCTCACAGCGTTACATGTACTGTAAAGTGAATTGACTGTATATTTGTGGGCGAAATTCGGCAGCCAATTGCGCACAGCCGTGTCCCACAAACAGGCGTGGATTAAAAATGATGAATTTTTATTGCTGTGTTTTTTTTTGACGGATTATTATTAGCATTATTTTTGGGGGATGGACATCTCAAAGCGCTTCACGGGATATACTGTAAAGTGAATCGACTGAATATTTTGTGTGGGGAAACGAAAATCCACCGGTGCCAGCAAAGGCTGCCTTGTTTTGTCGTTAAGTCAACCGTAGGCAATGTCAATGGCTTTGTGAGGTCTAAGACACTTGGGGGAAACAAGACTTTGGTTCCTACCTTCCTTGCACTCCAAAGCTACACGAGATTCCAGGTTGTCCATCTGCATCTGCAGGCGTTTGAGGGTCAAGTCGTTCTCCCTGGATTTGCGCTTGTAGGCGATCAGAACGATGATCACGATGATGAGTAGGAGACCGCCCCCCGCCGCGATGCTGACGATGGCTGGGAGGGTGAGCAGGCTGTCGGACATGATGTGGACCACTCCAGGCGAGAACTGCACCCCACCTACCATCACCTGCGAGGACATGGCAACCCAAAGGTCAACTGAAACCCTTCAGCCCAACAGAGAAACACTTCCTTCAATTTCTTTTGTGTGTGTGTGTGTGCGCGCGCTCAACAAATTGAGAGATTACAGTGCTGGGCAGCTGAACAGCTTCTCACTTTGGCATCGAATGTCAGTATCAAATACTCATAATGTGAGATGTTGGGTACAGCTCCCTTGATTCTACTTCAGCATTAATCTCAGGAAAGCATTTGCCATTTTGCACCAGTGAGTTCAGCCTTAATTCTTTATGCAACATCAAGGAGGAATTTTGCATCAACTGTGGCAGTCCTGGTTTGGGAGATCATCCATATTCAACAGAATCTGCCCTTATACTCCAGTCGACAGGCGGATCGCTTTTCAAAATGATCCAAATTATGATGTGCTTTTTGCGTAATAATTTCATTAAAACATTTGATTTGAGTGTTGTTCAGTTCAATCCACGGCTGTCTGTGGGACACTGCTGTGCGCAATTGGCTGCTGTGTTTCGCCCATAAACATACAGTCAACTTACTTTACAATACATTGCGTGAAGCGCTTTGAGATGTCTCAAAGACGTGGTAAAGCACTAGATCAAATGCGAGGATTATTATTTGATTATTATTAAACCTATAATAATAATAATCATTGCATGTGATAATAGTGCTTTTTAGGTCTCCTAGACGTCTCAAAGTGCTTCACAGAATATACTGTAAAGTGAATTGACTCAATATTTGTGGGCCAATTGCACCCAGCAGTATCCCTCACACAGTCGTGGATTGAAATTACTAATTTCTTATTGAATCTCATGAGGGATGATTATCGGGCGTGCGGAGTAAGGAAATTTGCCCAAGGTTTCGCCCTGGCTGGAATCGAACCCAGGTCTCTGGATCGTAAGCCGAGTGCGCTAACCGTCGATCTGCAGGACTCCTGTGTCCCGTTGTGCCATTGTCTTCGTGCGTCCCAAAGTGTTGTTCCGAGTTTGATTTTTCAATCCGATTTAAAATCGTCTCCACGTCTATGAGGTCTCTCCTCTGTAGACTGACGAGCCCTTGCCTGTCTAATTGTTGCTCGGGTTGTTTTGCGAGTAACTGAGCAATCCATTCTAATTACAATCTCCAGGCATGCAAATTTGCATCCGCTTATAAAACACCTTTGTAACCTATGGTTTAGTGTATGTTTGCTGTGGATTATTGCACATCTGAATATGCAATAAAGAGAAAATCTCCGCCATAAAGAATCATTCGGTGCTTCCCATGATAAAGTTTACCCTCGGGGAACCCTGTTCCGCTCCCTTGCAACCATCTGATTGATGTTTTTTCCACTTGTAAGAGCCATTCAGTGGTGAAAAGTCTTATCTATAGCATAGGCACTAAATCAAACTCGCTGGTATTTGATGGGAATGTTGCTTTGATGCTAGGAGCGGTGGGAGAGTAAAATTACTCCAGGAAGCAGGGAGAGAGGCATTATGAAAATGAGGATGGCTACTCGGGTAGCTAACTTTTACGGGGAGCAAGCGGAACCTCTTCTCGTAATGTATTGACAAGTCTTTACAGGGTAACATCCGGGGTTCAGCAAAGCCAGGCCTCCAAACAAAGCCTAATGTAGGTGACCTCAACAGTTCCAAGGTCTGACCTTACACAGGGTTCCCCCAGCAACGCTAGCACCGCTCGTTAAGGCGTCCGCACAGACACAAACGGCCTTCTTCCGCACTGTAAACCTCTACAGTGAGGCGCAGACTTGAAACCGATCCAAACGCTCACTCTGTGATTGATTTTCTTTTCGACCCATTTTTCCGAAGGGCAGGTTGGAGAGAGCCAGCCCAACCCACCCCCACTTCCCCCACTCAACCCACCACCCCCCTCCCGATCGCCCACCACCCTCTCTCGTGGCTTACCAGAACGCGGAGCTGTCCACTGAGATTCGGGGGCTCGCAAAGCAGCTGCGTCTCAGATACGGTGACGGGACAGGGCGTATCCCCAATCAGTACAGTGTAATTCAACTTTGCTCCTCCGCTGGCAGGAGGTAGCAGATTCCGACCCTGTCCAACACAAAAAAGCAGGGTTCTTTATAGATGCGTCCAGAATCATTATTTTTTTGTGTACGTGTAACAAAGGAAAACCTTGCAATCAAGTAAGTCTAATTTAATTCGCAGTTGAGAACGCATATTAATTTCAACAGCCGCCGCAGATTGATGGCAGAATACAATTAACCTCTGGAAAGGTGTACTTCGACGGAAAATGACAGGGCTTGCATATTTCATTATTGCCTAAAATATTTCCAGCAGCCCTAATAAAACCAGTCGGATTTCATTTCGGACGTGGTGGGCGGGGGGGCAGGGGAGAGAGAGAGAAATATCTATTTTCCTCGTCTTCGCGATTAGTACACACAGTGACAGAATGCAATTAACCTCTTGAGGGATGTGACGGAGCTCGCCCACTCGCTCGTAAAATGTAACTGGATACGACAAATAATTATTTACGGGACGCAAACGGGTGCTTTGTGTCACTAATCATTTTGTCACGCAGGGGGAAAAAAAATCCGCCAACGTTTGGGAAATTTTCAAGACCACTATTTGTGAAATCACTATCGACACTTGGCCTTTCAACCCGGATGTTTTAACTCAACGGCATTTAAAAAAAGCAAAACAATTCTAAGGCAGAAATAAAACAAAACTACACGACGTTAGACAAACGTTGTCTCGGCTCGTAATGCGAAAGACCCCAAACGGAAACGTCAATTAGCGAGGTGATGCTTTGTAAGCATAAAGTAATGTTTTGCTGCAACTGCCGGGAGCTAATTAAAGTGTCAGCCCAGAATAAAGATGATAAATGCAACGTGAAGCGGCCAGTTGGTTTGCATCCCTTTGTCGGCCTAAATACCACAGACGTTTGCGATCGAGATGAGATGCCTCCGAGGGCGCTCTCTTGGTAACTGAGCAGAGAAACACATTGCAAAGTGCATGACTGAACATGGGAGAGTCAGGACAGTCCCAGGCTTGATCTCTGGCTGTGGCGAGGTTGCTGATCTGATTCGGAGAACGGGCGGATTAGTGGCAGATTAAATTTAACGACGGTGATTTGATTTGGTGGGAAGAATAAAGAAGCCCAGTGTGCACTGGGTGGCAGTAAACGAGAAGAGGCAGAGAAACAACAGGGAGATCCAGGTTAACAAGCATCTGAAAACAGCAGACAATTAGACAGAGCCACAAAGAATGCAAATTGAATGCAAGTAAGGGCAGGTCTGTTGTAGAGTGCATGGAAGGCAGAGGGTTAAGGTATTCATCGTTTGCTATGCAAGTTTTGCAAAGAGAACCCAGGCAAAACGGAGGGGAATGTTCTCGCACTCTGTACAGAAGATGCCTCGGATAATAATACAGTACTAACAATAATCCTTGCGTCCGATATAGTGCTTTCTCAAGTCTTCTAGACGTCTTAAAACGCTTCACAGAGTGCACTGTAAAGTGAACTGACTGTACATTTGTGGGCGAAACGTGGCAGCCAGTTGCACAGAGCAGCTTCCCGCAAACAGTCGTGGATTGAAGTGATCAAATTACTATTGTTTTTTTGTTGTTGAGGGATTATTATTATCAGGCGTTATAATCAAGAGTGAGGAAAGTTGCCCAAGGTTTCTCTCCCTGCTAGGAATTGAACCCAGGTCTCTCGCTTGTTGACCCGAGCGCTCTGGGATGCGAACTCGCGTGAGGGTGGGGGGGGGGGGGGGGGGGGGGGGGCGGCTGTATAAATGCGAGCTGTTGTTGGTGCAAGGTCAGGCAACGGTGGAAATCTGTCTCCCGTGTAGAGCAGAACGCACGGCTTGAGTGGGGGCTGCGGTCGTTGTAATATACCATAGCTGGACAGAGCCCTTTACGTTTAGTGAGAGCCGGGGAAGGGAGGAGGTGTGTTTGCCCCTGTTTTGATGCTATCAAACCGCAGAATGATAACATCTATTTACCTTACATAATTTATCTTGACGCCAGCTGTAAAAATAAAGTCAACGGCAGAACGGCAAAACATCAATTAGAGTCGGAAATATCTGTTTTGGGTTGAGAAGTCCCTTTGTACCATTATCCTCTTATTTCTCTCTCTCTCTCTCTCTCTCCCGAACGACTCGCACATGGTTAGATTCACAGTAATATCACAATTGCACCGGCTTCGCCTACTCTTCCTCTGCAGACTTCAGGAAGGCAAAGCCTCGCAGTTGGGTGGGATGAATGATGATAATAATAATCCTTGCGTTTGATGCAGGCGCTCGTCACGTCAAAGCACTTGGCACCATATACTGGTGAAGTGACTGGAAATTTGTGGGCGAATATACGGATTGCAAGTAACTGGTCTTCCCTTCCCGTTCACCCGCCCGACGTGAAAGACTGCTATACAAATGTAATTTGTTGCTGTTGTGATAAGCCATGATGCAAGGATTATCACTAATACTATTTCTTGTTACAGGCGATATATCAAATGCTGGGAATTATTATTATATTATTATTATTGAAATGCTTCCTTGAAAGTGTTCCGCTGATCCATTGATTAAAAATAACATGAATCCTTGCGTCTGATCCGAAGATCACCCTTGTCTTCAAATCCCTCCACTCATCTGCACCCCCCTACCTCCTCTCTCCTCAAAACAGCACCCTTTGCCTTCGCTCCACCGGGTCTGGCCTCCTCCATGTCCCCCAAATCCTCCGCTCCACCCTCGGCGGCCATGCTTTCGGCCACTGCACCCCGAGGCTCCTGGAACTCCCTCTCTCACTCCCTTCGCCTCGCCCCCTTTCTTCCCATTTTCAGGTCCCAGCTAAAGACCGTTCTCTTCGACCGCGCCTTTGGTCGCCTTTCTACCCCTGCCCCTCGGCTCGGTCGTTCCCAATCGGAGGCACGTACCTTCAGCATGATGGGAGAGCCTGGCTTCTGCTCCAACATGCCCGTGGCACTCAGGAGTTCGAACGTGGGGTTGGGGTAGAAGATGAAGTTGGTGTTGTTGTAGATGAGTAGAGTCTGCACATTGTCAAAGACGAAGCCAAATTCCTCCGGCTGCTCCACACTGTCTACCCCCGGCACGTACTCGTGTGTCAGGGCAGGCGCACGGCAGCTCATCGTTGTAGAGTTCACCACTTCGCAGACCTGAGATGGGGTGGGGTGGGGAGGGAGAGAGAGAGAGAGAGAGAGAGAAAGAAAGAGAGAGAGAGAGAGCGAGGGCAGAGAAAGGAAGAGAGAGAGAAGGGAGGAGACACACAGGGGGCAGAAAGAGAGAGAGGGGAGGCATAAGGAGATATAAGGGAGAGCGAGAGAGAAAAAGATAGAGGGGGAGAGGGCGGAGATAGAGATAGAGAAGGAAAACAAAACTGGTCAGTTCGCCCGCAGCACTAAAACTCAAGACAAGACACTTTTTTCTCTGTTCATCTATAACAACGCCAAACAATTTGAATACCACAGCGCTTACTGTGCTCAAGAAATTCAACGTAATTAACCTTTTAATTTTGAACTGGAGAGTATTTGAAGCCTGCCGTGCATCGCAAACCCAGAGAAGAGAATCTGACTTCATTCAATGGGCTTTGATTGAAAGTGTCGATTTTTTGTTTGAATAATGAAACACAACTAGTTGTGAAGCTTTTTTTCCACCCAGCCAATGCATGCGGGGGGTAGACCGATCCGACACATATCCCGAGATTGTGACATGCATCCACTGACTCCTCTGACCGTTCGCTCACGTTAATGGAAACGTCGGCACAAGAATAGTTTCATGCAGTCACAGAAACAGGCAAAACAAATGCCTCAAATTCCTGGGTCCTTGCTTTTTTTTTCACATACACACACACACACATATATATATATATCTTATGTACTCGACCTCCACATCAAATCCTGTCAGAAGGAGTTATGAGTTAGGTCTGAAGGTTGTATTTCTGGTTCCTGAACTGTGCTCTTTTATGATTAGGGAGCGCTGGAGGAACAAAACTGTGCAGTGAATTACATGGACACATAAAAAAAAGGACACTCACTCTATCAATGCATATTGCCCCCTGGTATTCACACACTGCATGCATTGAGATCTTAAACTCTTTTTCTTTGTTAAAAAAAAGGGAGATTCTAGCTGCCCATAAGCATGATCCAAAGTATAGTTTGATGTGTGGTAAGCTATATTTTTCATTTCACTTTTCCTCCAGGAAAGGTTAATTTGAACTACATTTTCCAGCTTGAATACACTCTGCAAATGAGATTCTCTGAGCTGAAGCTAAACTGAGCGCTCCCGATATTGGATTGAAATTCCGCACGGACGTTTCGCCCGAGTCAAGAAGGGCTCCTACGAGTTTCCTGCCAGCGTGGAAGTGGCTAATTTACTTCATTAAAGAACGGCCACAGATAAAGTACAAAATTAAATCTATATGGATTTATTTTTCCTTCTCGTTCCTCCTTTGTTTCATTTCTCTTCCTTGGTGCTGACGAAGGCTCTTTTGTCTAAAGTTAATCTTCCATTAAATACCATTAAGGAGTTCCAGAAATTCCATTAACCCTCTCTGTGTGACTTTAAGAGCTGGAGAGTTTCATATAAAATATTAGCTATCGCACATTATGAAACTCTTGCCTTGGCATTACCCGGGAAAATAGGGAGGGGTGGGGGCTGTTTTTTTTTGCTGGATTTAGAGATTATAATAAAATAAGAATATTTAAAATGCTGCGTTCTTAATCCTTCCTTTGGTTGTGTATTATTCATGAAGTGAAACAATGAAAGATGATTCTATAAATCCATTACATGTTATGCTTGAACCTCCAGGATTAGACAAACTGGTATCGTTAAGATAAAATAAACGACGGCTGGTTTGGAGGGATGGGATGAAGTGGTGGTCTATACAATATATTTTTTTCAATGGAATATTGTTTTCCTTTTCAGCTGCTTTTTTTATTTACATTGCCTCTGACTGTTCCCAACGGGTTTTCGTTTAGCTAAGGGTAAATCGTTTCTGAATCTAGGAATGTGCTAGATACATAGGAATCCTGTTTGCAAACGACACTCACTCACAGGGATTGGGGTGGAAGCCACTGGCAGAATCACACTTGTTCTGGCAGGACTCACGAGGCAATCTGTCTAAAGTAGACATGAGACAATCTGGCTAAACCCTTTGGAACCCCATCACGCAGTCCCTTGGCCCCGCTCGCTTCCTTGCTTCCAGTTTCCAGGCCATCCTCTTCGACCACACCTTCGGTCACTCTCCCACCCCTACCCTCCCTGTCTGTACTCCACCTCAACCCTGATAATAAGATAAATAATCATAATCCTTGCATTTGATAGAGCACTTTTCACGTCTTCTAGACGTCTCAAAGCGCTTCACAGAATATACTGTAAAGTGAATTGACTGTATACTTCTGGGCAAAACGTGGCAGCCAATTGCGCAGAGCAGTGTCCCACAAACAGTCGTGGATTGAAATGACCAATTTTATTATTGTTTTTTGTTTGAAGGGTTATTATTAGGCGTGTGTTTAGAGTAAGGAAACTTGCCCAAGATTTCGCCCTGACCTGCCGGGATTCGAACACAAGTCTCCCTCCAATCCCGCCGCTCGGTCCCAAGCCCAGCGCCTTGGGACCTCCCCCAAAACCTGAATGGCGCAGTGTTAATGTAACTTGTACGAGTTCCACACTGTAAATAGCGTCCTGCCACATTGCCTATTGAATGGATCCATAAGCACGAGAAGGTGTTGGACACTCGAGGGAAGCAAAGGTTAGGAACGGGAGACAACCTAACAGAAATGTGAATGAAATCTAAACGTTTCAAGCCGCTGTTAAAATCGGAGGAGGTCAATGAAAGAAAAGAGATAGACGTCTGGATTGAAAAGCCACGTCTGGCAGCTCCGCCCTACATTAACATACGAACAAGTGGGTCATTGGGCCATTGAAGCTATTCCACCATTTTATTAGTTCATGGCAGGGCCTTTATCTTTCTAATCTCACTCCCCTTCCTTTTGTCAACACTCCCCTCAATGCACAGGGTTCCCATGCACCTAACTGCCTCTTTAAACACCTCAATTGCTTCTACATCTATGATCCTCTGTAGCAAAAATTTGCACGTTCTCACGGACCTCGGTGTGAAGCCATGTTTTCTCTGGTCACGAAGAACTGGTTAAACTCTGATGTTAAGATTAGATTCCCTAGTTAAAACTATATTGCTATGGGATAGCTATATGTTGCATGGTAAAACCGGGTGTTAACACTATATACAAACTGTGAAAGTTATCAACGAGTCTGTTTGTGGAATCGCCTGCATCGTGATGTTAAGACTGATTTAAAAAAAAGGAAATTATTCACAGTAAAAACTCGCACAAGTCTGATCTCTTTATTGCATATATGAACACAAAAAGTAGGAGCAAGAGAAGGCCATTCAGCCCCTCGAGCCTGCCCTGCCACTTAAGAAGATCATGGCTGATCTTCTATCCTAATTTCATTTACCCAACCTATCCCCATATTCCTTAATACCTTCAGCTTTTAAAAAAAACTTGCGATCTCAGGCTTGAATATGTTCAATGATTGAGAGTCCGCAGCCTTTTTGGGGTAGAGAATTCCATAAATATATTGCATATTCTTCTCAAATCCCATTGAATACCTTATCAATAATAAGTTCTACCTAAGTCATACTGAATGTGTGGTCGGTCCCAACTGATGTGACTTGTGTGACGCCCGCTGTATTGACGTGATCCGTTTTTCCGCTTGTGAAATAAACTAAAAGAAACTCGGGTCCCCCGGAGAGGGTTAATCCTCGGGCGTTCACTTACATTAAGAGATTCGTGGCTGTTGTGCTTCACACGGATTCTGGGCTCCTGGATTACGTCTAAGTTGGTCCCAAACACAGTCAGCGGAGTGTTACCACTAAAAAAAGAATTACAAATAAATTCAACGGCAATTTACAGCAGTGGAATGAAGAGCCACTCGTTTGTCCCCCTTCTGTTCGCCTCTCCACAAACCCCCCTCCCGCTCTATTCCCAGTGCTTTGGGACGTCCTCCCGACGTGAAAGGCGCTATGTAAGTGCAATTTTGTTGTTGTTGTTGTATTCCGCAGCCCATTTTAGCTGCAGGCCTATTTTAACATGCATGTGCGTGAATACACTTGTGTAAAGAAACTCGGGCAGAATGCAGTTTGAATGTAATCAGAACATGTAGTCTTGCTGCATGTCTCATCAGGTTAGCCCACAGAGCTAGGAAATTCATCTCACTCACTGGGCAAATTTGCATTCGGATACGTGACATATTTATATATTTACTTAGGTCGGATTTCACCGGGGTTACCCAATGAACGGTTAAATAGCTTAAAGCTCCAAACGATGCAAAAATGGTCCATTTTCTAGGCAATCAACTGAAATCATTGTCTAAATACTGCTGATCCTCGCAGAAAACCCCCTGCCAGGTTTTCCACGTGTATTTATTCAGACCACCTGTACTGCCAGAATATTAATTAGACGCAAGGCACCGAACTTCACATTATGGACCATGAGACATAAACAAGCCTTATGGGCAGATAATAAACAAACAGCTGCACAAACAGAAAACTGCTTACTCTTCTCTGAGTTACAACAAAAAAACCACGCTCACGTGCATTTGAGATTTTAGCAATGTGTCGCGAAAATGACAGTAAAGTTTTTTGTGTTTTGCCGCTGCGCGCAAGGTGCTTTGGGAACAATCCTGGGCGTTCGACGCAGCACCTTTCCCGCCTGGATGATGTCTGAGTGGGAAGTGTAGTGACTGTGTATTTTGCGGACCAATTCCTTCTACTGTCACCAAACGCGAACAGGGTTTATTTCTACACTTTTAGGGAAGTGTGACTGTAAGTGTTCAGGAGTGCGGCTTATGATTTGTGACAGGCCAGCCTTTCGACCAATCTATGTTATATAATACTTGCCTTTGGCACAGCGGTTGTCACATCTACATACGTCTCAAAGCGCGTCACAGAATATCCTGTAAAGTGAATCGACTGTATATTTTGTGGACGCTGTTGAGAAGGATTTAGTGAAGCTAGACTGAGTTTACGCTTGGCCATCGATTCTAGTGCTGGCTCTCCTTCCCTTACATCACAGCGATCGGGCTTTACCTTTGTGGGGAACGCAGGCCAGAGAGCGAGCGCGGTTGGGAGTCAGCCTCAGGTGATCAGGTGTAAATTTTTCAGTCATCTGTGAAGTTGCCGTTATCTCCCAAGTCTGTATGGGAGGTTTCAGCATTCAGTGCATAGCCTCAAAAGGGCTCTTTTACGCATCAGGGATGTGTGAATCCCGAGGACTTTTGCCTGAACGTTTTGGAGACTTAAGATGCCTCTTGTTGCTTAATGAACCGGTGGCACGGAATTGATTCACCGCGCTGTGTGCTGGAGTTTTTCCACCCCCCCAACACCCCCCACCCCTCCTCCAATTGGCAGCATTTCTCACGGAACGCCAGGAAGAAGTTTCACCCAGAGGAACGCACGCAGCACGGGAGTTGAGGCCCTGTTGTTGTCAGGTTCTGTTGACAGACAAATTAAGAGGCTCCTCGGGACTTAAGTACGCTTCAGTGACATTACACGTTTCACACTGACAGAGGATCGAGGGATCCCCATAGATGCGGGATTTTGACACCGACTTATCATCGAATAAATCATGAGTCGTGAATAGTCAACACTATCAGTGGTTGTGGAGTAGCTCAGTGGTGAGAGCAAGCGAGGGTCCTGGGTTCAATTCCAGGCAGGTCAGGGCGAAACCTTGGGCAATTATCCTCACTCCACATGCCTGGTAATAATCCCTCAAAACACAAAACAATTGGTCATTTCAATCCACGACTCAAAGCGCTTCACAGAATATAAGGAATGTAAAGTGAATTGACTGTATATTTGTGGGCGAAATGCGACAGCCAGTTGTGCACAGCAGCGTCCCCACAAACAGTCGTGGATTGAAGTGACCAAATTATTGTTTTTTTTTTTTATTAGGGATTATTATCAGGCGTGTGGAATAAGGAAACTTCCCCAAGGTTTCGCCCTGACCTGCTGGGAATTGAACCCAGGTCTTGTGCTTGTAAAGGCGAGTGCTCTAACCACTGCTGCAGGACTCCGCAAATGCAAGGATGTATCAAAGGCAAGGATTATTATTATTACTATCATTTCAGACCTCTTATTTGTGCCGTGATCAATAAGTTGCTTTGATTACTTTGGGGGTAGGGAAGGTATAAGTTGATAGGGACTGGTACCTGGCGATACTCCATTCTGGCTCTATCCGTATAACCGTGGGATCTTCAATGAACTCGAATTGCAGGCTGCTCTCCATCTGAGCCCGGTCGACGTTCACAGAGAGGCGGACGGAGCCCGGGCCGTGAACTGACGGGGCCGAGACGCAAACTATCTCGGTCATGGACCTCCTGAAGAGGAGAGAAGATAAAGAGCAGTGTGTTTTATTGGATGCAACGCGTCGTCTGAAAGTTCGTGCCGTAACTCCGTAACCGCAACAAGATGACGCGTGTATAGCTGGCGCTATTTCACGTCAGGAGGACGTCCCAAAGCGTAAGAAATGCCAACAGAGGAAAAACCCAACTGTGGAGGAGTGAGTGTGCGTTATTTGCAAGCAATTACAGCAGCCAATTTGCACACACCCATGTCCCACAAACAGCCATGGAGTGAATGAACCAATCTTGTTTGGGGGGTGGGGAGGGAGTAATTTTTTGGCCAGGACATCCCTTATCGAATTGTACCATGGGAGATCTTTAACGTCCACCTGAACAGCTCGGCTCCGGTCTCGCGTTGGGAGTTCCGAATCCCAGTGGGAGCTCGAACCTTCCGAGTCAGCGAGTGAGCCAGGCTGACGCAGTAAACTCCAGAACGAGCCAGGGTTTTACTATCGCGGTGTAATTAACAGCAGGGATCGTGAGCCTTACAATTAGCGCACTGAAAAGCAAATCCGCGCGAGCTACAATAAAAGAAACTAGCGCCACGGCGATGTTACAGGTTAATTGTTAACCTGTAACTTTGTAAATTCGGGAACGCATTCGGGGGTGGAAACACTGTAGAATCCCTTAAGCCCTCCACAACGAACACAGCACTGCCGTGGGATGGATCGCGATACGCCGCTTTCGCCCACCCGCATGGGCTTGTCTGAATTCTGCCGTAATTAGCTATTCAGATTATTATTAGCCTGTCAGGACTATTTTCATGTAATTCTATTCTGCTCGGCTCCGTTCATCAGAGGAGATTGAAAATAAAAAGCTGTAATTAGTGAGGATCTCATTAAACTCTTTCAGCCCCGTGGCACTCAGCCAGAAAATCAAACTGCATTACTTCTAATGGAACCGAGATCGCCCCCCCGTATGAAAGGCCCGTCCACGGTGTTGACTCGCGGCGTCGCGTTAAGGCACATATTGGGCCGGCGGAGCCCGATGTAGCAGATCGAACACCGCCTCTCCGTCGATAACCGCGCTCGGAACCCGTTTGTTTCTCTTTGGGAGCAACGGTGACCGAATCGACTTTTTTTTTTTTGCACAGCGGATTTCAATGCGTCCGCTCGCTATTCTCGCCTCTCACGCGCCCAAAGGTTGTTTGCGATCAACTTGAATGGGCTTTAATCAAGGGTTGACTCTTTGTGCAGTCACCGGCAAAGCATGGGTCCCCCTTCCGCCACTCCCACAGTCATTTCCACCTCTCGTTTTATTTGAAAAAAAAAGTTATTTCACTCACAGTCAACGCAGGCACACAAATGCGCAGAATTTCCATACAGAAGGTTACGGTCAATGTGAGTGCGCAGTTAGCTGTGGAGTCAATTCAGCGGTACACTTGATATCTCATTGTGTATGCAATGCCATGTGCCAGAGAGTATAACAAATAAATGTGTCGATTGGCTGAAAAATAATGGTTTTGAAACCATTTTTTTTGTACTCGCACTCACATAAACAAATCAGAAAGGGATGTTATCGCTGAAAAATGATCTTTCAGCCAGCAGCTAAAAACACGGTAGGCAATGACAATGTTTATCATATTTACCGAGCGAATTTCTTCACTTGCGATGCAGGAAATGTCAACAAACTGTTTTCAAAAGGGCTATGTCCAACGATGCTTCTCTCTCTCCCCTTTCACGCGCACGCATACACACACACACACACACATTCCTCCCCTCTCCTTCCCCCCCACCCACCCACCCACCCCCCAGCCATAATGAATGTTGAAGAGAATGAAATCAGAAGTCAGAAGAAGATAACTTTGCAGCTCCTTTCAATCATTCCATCGTGTGTTGTCCAATGAATTAAACATGAGCCCAAGATTAACCGCGACAGTTTACTTGCACAGGAGCCCAGGAGGTAGAATGGAAAGCATGAGCGTTGTCAAGTGATGGGCTCGCATTACGCTTCCACCCAATGGGGCCGTTCATTCAGGTCCTTCCGCTCACTCACTCTACATCATCGACTGCCCAAAGTGGGAGTTTGCACGAGGGAGGGAAGTGGGGGGAAAACACTGGAGGATACTGTGAAGCAGTGTGACTGTGTGCATTTTGCAAACCAAACGTGGCAGCGAGTTCACACACATAACAATCGCGTCCCACGGATGGCGGTGGAGTGAGTGACCCATTTGTGGACCTCCTGTGGCTCAGTGGTTAGAGCACTAGCCTTACAAGCGTGAGACCTGTATTCAAATCCAGGCAGGTCAGGGCAAAACCGTGGGCAAGTTTCCTTACTCCACGCACACGCCTAATAATAATCCATCCAAAAAACCCTCAATAATAAAATTGGTAATTTCAATCCACGGCTGTTTGTTGGACTCTGCTGTGCGCAATTGGCTGCCGCGTTCCGTCCACAAATATACAGTCAATTCTCTTTGGCTGCCGAGGGTGGAGCGGAGGATTTGGGGGACTTGGAAGAGGCCAGATCTGGTGGAGCGAAGACAATGGGTGCTGCTTTGAGGAGAGAGGAGGTCAGAGAGGTAGGGAGGTGCAGAGGAGTGGAGGGATTTGAAGACAAGGGTGAGGATCTTGAAATCGAGAACTGTTGTGGATTTGGGTTGGAGGTGACTGGGTGTTAACGGTGGCTTAGCACACCATCCTTTCATCTGGAAAACACATAGTCACTATACCGTGTAGTAGATCGTGTGAGGCGCTTCGAGACGTACCGCCCACATGAAAGGTGGGCGCTGAATCAAACGTAAGGGTTGTTGGTGTGGTATTAGTGCTGTGATTTCACCTCTGTGCCATTGGGTTGAATCTCTCCTACACTGGCTGTTTTCTGGGTGAAATAAATCTGCGAGGATAAATAAATAAAACACAGAAGCTGGCAAACCTAAGCTATTTAAGCCATAAATCGGCGCAAACCTATTCGAAATGACCAAATCGATCTGGCGATTGCAATCCAATGACCTTTACCATTAGCTGAAGCGTCACAGGTCTGAGCAGCCTCAGTAATGAAATCTCGGCTCAGGTTAATTTCAAAATCTATCATTTGTGGAGTTCGGCGGGTTTCCTAACGATCAGCTGTGCGCCTAACTCGATGAAGCCCAGCTCTCTGACATCAAGTCTCCATTGTGAACTAGCTCGGCTGCTGTCAATGAATTCAGATTCCAACGCTCCTTAATCAATGCCAATGGGACAAAAGATAACAGTGATAATAATAATCTTTGCTTTTGATCTTACGCCTTACTTATCACGTCCTCAAGATGTCTAAAAACACTGCACAGAATAAGCTGTAGAGAGAATTGACTTTGTATTTTGTGGGCGTTATTGGGAGGATTTGGTGAAACTGGGCTGAAAGTGAGACTGAGTCTATGCTTGGCCATCTTTCTACTGCTTGCTCTCGAGTCCTTAGGCGATAGCGATCGGGCTTTATATCTGCAAGGAACGGACGTCCGCAGCTAAGAGTGAGCGTGGTTGTGTTGTTGTGAAACGCCCACACTGGACTCAATGTAGGACCATTTTGTTGGCGAAATCAGGACAGAGTTAGAAACCATTTCAATTTTGATTCCACATTGTTTTCATTGACCACTGACTGACCGCTTCTCCCGACAAGAATATAACCTGGGAATTATTACCAGCAATCCATCAGCAGGCTCTAAGCATCTATAACTTGGGGACTTTTTGGATGGGATAATTCTATTACGGGGATTCGGTTGATGATAATAATCATCCTTGCATTTGATATAGCGCTTTTCACATCTTAATCAATGTCTCAAAGCGCTTCACAGAATGTACTGTAAAGTGAATTGACTCACTGAAGCTCGGCAGCCAATTGCGCACAGCAGTGTCTCACAAACAGTCGTAGATTGAAATGACCAACTTTATTTTTGTGTTTTTTTTGGACGGATTATTATTAGGCGTGTGTGTGGAGTAAAGAAACTTGCCCAAGGTTTCGCCCTGACCTGCCTGGATTCGAACACAGGTCTCATGCTTGTAAGGCGAGTGCTCTAACCACTGAGCCACAAGACTCCAGAGCAGTCTTAGCTTCAACCAGCTTCAGGTGGCTGAATGGTTTTGGAGGGCAGTGGGGGAGAGAGTGGGGCGGATCATTGCACTCAAGATTAACGCTGCAAGTTCTGTTTCCTCACCTGTAAAACTCACAGGTCTGGTTACCGAACATCACATTGACGTTACTGCCAGCCCCGAGGTTCTTGCCCGAGATGGTCACCATCGTTCCTCCAGACTCCGGACCGCGTCTCGGGATCAGGTCTCCCAGAGAGGGCCTCTGTCAAAGTGGGGGGAAAGGGAGGGAGAGAGAGAGAGAGAAAGAGAGACAGACAGACAGAAGGACAGACAGAGACAGACAGTCGGACAGATAGAGACAGACGGATGGACGGACAGTCAGACAGACAGAGAGAAACAGAGAGAAAACACATGAGCACAAATTAATAAAGGGAACCAGAGAAGAAGCGATGCGCCCAAAACAAAAGAAGCGCCAATTACCGATCACACGGGTACTTGATACCAAGACACTTGGTTTTAAGATTCGTGTAATTAAATAACAACATGGATTTCCTTGGGTTACATTTATTAACTTTGCTTTTTTTTGCCTCCCCAAGGAACTTGGCTGGTTTGAGAATCTACATCTCTCTGAAGGCTCGTCACCTTTGAAGTTTTAAACAGAATATCTTCAATGCCGTGGCCTCCCTTTCATTTGTTACTTCAGGCTGAGTTAACTAACTAGATTTGATTCCGCACTATGCAGCGGGTTTTTCTATTTCAGAGACCACCTGGGAAGCCCCTGGGCTTGTGTTATCTCCCTCTCTCTCTCTCTCTCTCTGTCTGTGGAAAATAACAAAAAGCAATAAACAAACAAATAGATCCTGGCATCTTCTCTGCCTTGGGCAATGGAACGCATCAGTATGTGTTTAAGGTCTCCAATCTTTTCCCTTGAAATTTGACTGACAGGCTGGGAGACAAAAAATAATGGAATAATAATGTTGTATACACAAGGAAAAAAAAAATCCCACCAGCAAAAGAATAAATAAAGAGGCTGGCTGATACTGCGGGCAGTGGGGGAAAGTGGATTTCTTTATATATACCATATATATTTAAAAAAAAGGATTTTCAAAGATTCAGGACGTCTTTTCATTCCTCTCTGTCTCGATGTGGTGCCAGAAGCCCAGCCCTTGAACCACGCCTGTCGAATTCGAGCTGTTTTATTTCCTGTGGGTTCCCTCCCGAGCTCTGAACTCAAAATCGATTCGGCAAAATATTCGGCGTGTCCTTAAATGAGTCGAAAACGCATTCCGACTGTGAGCAAAGCGCGCACAATAAGGAGGGAGGCAAAAATGGAACGGAAGAGATTGCCTGAAGATATGTGGCATGATATGTGTGCGTATGTGTGTGTATATGGTAGACTAATTATCTTTGCGTTGGGTACAGTGTTGTTCACAACGGGAGGATGGCTCAAAACCCTTCGCAGGATAATAGTAAATAATAATAATAATCCTTGCATTTGATATAGCGCGCTTCACATCTTATCAATGTCTCAAAGCGCTTCACAGAATATACTGTAAAGTGAATTGACTGTATATTTGGATGTAACGTACAGGACTGTGTGTGTGTGTCTGTGAGTGTGCAGGTGCGCAAGGCAGCCAACTTGTGCCCAGCAACGTCTCCCACACACAGTGAGCCGACGAATGACCAAATTTGATGTGGGGCTGAACGGGGGCCGGTCCTTGTGAAGGCAAAATATCTCTCTCGACAAAACCAATACCAAAGAGTCATCGAAACGCAGTCAATTGCACGTGGAAGAAGGAAGGCTCATGGCTTCCGACAGCCGGGTCGACGGCTTCCGAAAGGGAACGGCATTTGGCTCCTTTTCACTGATGGGAGCTGCTTTCTGAAGGCCGAACTTACCACAAAGGTGTACAGCTGAGTTGACTTGGTCATGAACTCTGGGTTGCACTCGCCCACGCAGAGCTGAATGGAGCCGGATTCTTTGTCTGGCCTGGCCTCGCCCATCTCGCACACGATCCTAGCCAGAAGACAGCGTGGAAATAAGAGCGCGGCATCGGAACATATGTCAGCGTTTGAGCGCTTACTCGTGCATCTGCTGTTTCTAATTTTCCGCTGACATTTTCCGCCGAAATAAATGAATGTTTCCCGGCAGATACCGGAACAGATTAAGCTGTTGTCACACTGCTGTGCGATTAACAAATTGTTCCCCCTAAAGCAAGCAAGCGACACACAAGGAATTTCAATTACACATCCACCCCCCCAGCGTCCCCAACCCACCAAAACACACACCCACACACAGACACACACACACACACGCCTACCCATAAAAGAACTGAGATTCGACTCACTGAAAAAAAGGGGCCACCTGGTAACGCTTTGCGATACTTAATCATAGACGGCATCCCTAGCATTTCTATTCTACATCTCGCCGTTATTTCGTGCACTAAAGTGAACTGTAGGAGTCACTTGAGTTACAATGAAACAGCAGCACAACGACAGCAACAACAAAATTACATGTATGGAGTGCCTCTCACGTCGGGGGGACGTCCCAAGGTGCTGAACAGTCAGAGGTCGGGACAGCATCCCTGTCCCCCTCATCGCACAAGTCAAACTCACTTTGGTTCGGATCAAAATCGCTTGATTCCCGAGACCAAAACTCACTCTGGAATCATTTTGAGGCGTCTATAATGTTCGGGGCGCCTCACAGAGCCTCGCGGGATTTCTAACTGCGAAGTGAAACGCAGGCGAATTCCAGCCCATTTTCACACAGCCACGTCTTACACACAGCCATGAAATAAACAGCCGCTTTTATCTGCCTCCTTTCAAGAACAGAAGTAATACGATTTGGCAAAAAATCCAATGAAGTTTTTCAAGTTAATGAAACAGGATTAATGGACGGGCAGATAGCTTGGAACTGTGTCTTTTTGAAAATCGCTCCATTCTGACAAGGTGATGATATATCCCTCTAATGAGACTGGACAGACAATATTGACTCCAATGTTGTATCTAACTTCGACAAACCAAAACCACACCGACCCACTGCCTTCTGGGGTTAATGCATGGGTTTGGAAGCTGCCGCTTGCGCTAATGTTAACAAACGCTGAGACAAAGCAGCAATTAAGTGAAATGCCAATAAGATGGTCTTGTCATTTCCCACTGCCACTGAGGAAAATATCAATTGAAACGTTTACCCCTCCGCACCCTAGCCCTGCCCTGGCTTTTCAACTGCCACCTGTCATATAACAATGCCCCATGGAGAATGGGTATGGAGCTGGCACGAGACCAACCCCAGCTTCCTGGATCCGACGTTCAACAAAACCCACAAAGTCTTTGGTCTTTAGAGCAACTTCAGTTCGATTAAAAAAAACTTCTCAGATTGAGATTGAATTTTTTTAAATGTTGCGCAATCCTCCACACTTTCTGCTACTTTGCACCACAGCACTTCTTCTGCAAGTGCGTGAAATACACCCAGAGACAAACGCCTCCTGTGTTCCCCCAAAGTTGCTGAGTTAATACTGGAATAGTTACCTGGACTCCAGCTTTCTTGCCTTCTGGATGATAACTAATGCGCTGACTAACCATGCTGGACAATAATGGTGAGCCATGCATTCTTGTCAAGGCAATGTTAGATGTAACGTAGGGTCCAGCAGAGACTACTGTGGTCAAGTCCCGCTCACTGGGCATACGGCACCAAGTGGTGCCAAACTGAGAGGTTCATCTCGTTCATTAAACAGCTTGAACACTTTGGATGGCAGTCTGGCATGGGACCAATGCTTTTCTAAAGGTCATTGGGTAAAACTATCTATTGGATGCTCAGTCTGGCTGTTTGTTGACAGCTTTCATTTTATACCATGGTATAATAAATGTTTCCAGAGCATCAAACGATAACAATAATAGAAATACTTGCGTCTGATACAGCGCCTTACCACGTCATTGAAATGTCTCAAAGCGCTTTGCAGAATATACTGTAAAGTGAATTGACTGTATATTTGTCCAGAGTTCGGATCAGACTTACTGTTCTGCGATGATGTACCCGTCTAACAAGGGGATACACTGCACGCCCGCCACACGCACGTTGTTCGCGATGTCCAGGAAATCCAGGCCCAGATTCTCGCCGCGGATGGTCACCTGTGTCCCCCCTTCCTGTGGGCCTGATGTGGGAATCACCTTGGGAAGGGGAAGGACAGCAAAGTACAGTCAATACAGAAAACCAATTATATCGAGTGGGAGAACTAATTCATTGGAGATTCTGAGCCGTTTTGTTTCCAAACACAATGCCCGATAATCCTAATAATCCTTGCGTTTGATATAGCGCCCAACCGCATCTTCCATCTAGACGTCTCAAAGCGCTTCGCGGAATATACTGTAAAGTGAATTGACTGTATATTTTGGGGGCGAAATGCGGCAGCCAATCGCGCACAGCAGCGTCGCATAAACAGTCGTGGATTTGTGTGACAAAATTATTCAAGTTTTTAAAAAAAATGTTTTCAATGAAAATAATGTTGCATCCTTATGTATTATTGTTTTGTTTTTTTAAATGGTACTTGGATTAAAAGAGGGAGTGAGTGAGAGAGAGAGAGAGAGAGAGAGTGAGTGATAGCAACAAAGATGGTGAAAAGGGTGAAAGGACTCCAGGTATTTTTCCAGCAACGCATTCACAGATCAGTTCCCTTCAGGAAAGCTTAGCTTCAGACTTGTGACGCTCGTGGCTTTGCTCTGATAAATAACGCAGAGATAACCTATTGTGCTTTAATTTGCTGCAGTGTCAGCGTTCCGCTTATCCACACTGTTGAACCGACGGTTGCCAAGCGACAAGGAAGCACATGCAAAAAAATTACAACCAAGATACCAGCGATCACTGAATTAAAAATAGTCAGCAGTTAGGCCTCAGGAACTCTCCCAAGTGCTTCATTAATAGCAATGTAAAGAAAGAGAATCTTTGTGTGTGTGTGTGTGTGCGGGAGGGGCGGTGGGGGTTAAAGATCCCTCTTCTAACATTGAAACACATTACCAAGGGGAAGTTTCTCTTAACGCCGCAATTAAGCGTTCAGGAATTAAGGAGCAAAGCGTTTGGGAGAGAAATTCAATTTGTTTATTTAATAATAATAATTCTTGCATTTGATATCGCGCTTTTCACCTCTTGTCGGCATCTCAAAGCGCTTCATAGTCTCTGTCAAGTGAGTTGACCGTATATTTGTGGGCGAAACGCGGCAGCCAATTGCGCACAGCAGTATCCCACAAACAGTCGTGGATTGAAATGACCAATTTTTTTTATTACCGTGTTTTTTGGGGGGACGGATTATTATTAGGCGTGTGTGTGTGGAGTAAGGAAACTTGCCCAAGGTTTCACCCTGATCTGCCTGGATTCGAACACAGGTCACACACTCGCAAGGCGAGTGCTCTAACCACTGAGCTACAGGAGCTCTTTGCCTGTGACACCGCGCCATACACATCGGGGGTGGGAGGTGGGGGGGCAGGGGGGAGAGACGGCTCTTCACGGGAATTACTGGAAAATGTGGTGACTGTCTATTTTTGAGCAGCCGAGCACACAGTCACTACATGTTACAGCATCACTCTGTTGTCAAATTTTTTTGTCAAATTTTTTGAACGCGATAATGCTCTACATCAAAAGCAAGGATAATTATTATGATGATCGTGCATTTTCCTATCTAAATTACTACCAGGAGTAGCAACAAGTTCAAGTGCAACAAGTTGAAGCCGCAGAAAATGCAGTTTTACTCCACAAGAATACTCGAAACGAAACAAGAAACCTCTTCCACAGAGAGAAACACGTCGACAAAAATCTCTCACTCTCTTTTGGGTGGTCTCGCTCGCCATGCCTTATCCTCCTGCGCTTATCCAATTTCGAGTGTTTTATTTGGCACTGGTGCCTTACTTCACTCTTCCGAATTATTTCCTCGTCGCTCAAGTGACTAATTAGGCACACAGAAGGAACCATTCTATAACCGCTGGGAGATTTTAGCCCAATTACGTGGCGAGCTGCAAAAAGAGTCTCCGACTAATCTGCTAAAAAGGCCATTAATTTGACTCCACTAGGCTCTGTGTCCAACACTTTGAATGTGCGGTGAAATCCTTTGATGACACACCAGCCGAAGGAAGGCTATCTCACCTGCAAAACGGCAGCCTTAGAAGACAGAAGCAAATTAGAGAGAAGCAAATTGGGGAGAGTGGATAGAGCTACTTGTCAATGTACCTGGAAATAGAGGAACTGAAGAGATGAAAGCGGGAGAGGGAGTTGCTCTGGTAGGCTGTGAGGCTTTCGAGTGCTATATTCTGTGCTGGATTTCTCAGCAGCTCACCTTGTTTAGAAGGTGGCATTTGTAAATGCGTTTTTGTGGTGGGAGGGGGACAACATTGCAGGAGAATAATAAGAATGATAATCCTTGCATTTGATGTAGAGCTTTTTCACGTCTTCTAGACGTCTCAAAGCGCTTCACAGAATATACTGTAAAGTGAATTGACCGCACACAGCTTCCCGTGGCTCAAATCACCCCCAGAAGAATCCAGATCTCAATCATGACTCGGGACTCCAAACCAAAGGTCCCAACGTCCAAGTTCTAAGTGCTCAAACACTTCCGTTATCTCGGACCTTCAAAGCCCTTGTTAGCTGCCCAAATCCATCGACGTTTTGGGTTCCAGCATTTCGTCACACAGAAACATTCCAGTAATGATACCGCTGAATACTGCGTAGGTAGAGATATAGACTGGGAGGAATTGAGTGTTGGGCTCTGAATGAGATCACACAGTCTCACATTTCCACTGGCACAATAATGCCATAGCACCGTAAACAAACATCTGTTTGTGTAGGTGTACAGTGTTCAGTGACTCTCGACAACAATAATAAATAATAATCATTCCATTTGATACAGCGACTTATCACGAACGGGGTCTAATGTAGCAAAAATCGAAGTTGGAAACTGGAGATCCATTACGAACTGAACTCCAAAGTGCCGGTATCAGCTTGCATGAGAATAAGATGAAATGTCAGATTCTTTTTGATTGAGCTCGTGGGCAAAATGGGGCAGTCACAAGCGGTATCCCACCAAAAGGCGTGGATTGAGTGATCACATTTTTACTATTACGAATTTATTGATTTATTAATTCATTCATTAATTCATTGATTGATTGATTTATCGATTGATTGATTGATTGATTGATGGTGAAAATATCAGTGTCCTGAAACTACGGAACTCGGTATGGTGTAACGTTAATCTATGATCCAAACCTTCAGCAACTTCATATTTGCATAACTTTCCTTTCTGTTTTGAGGGAGAGAACAAACGGCAAGCGCATTCTACATCCATCCTTTTTGTAAAACGAGGAACATTTTTCTTCAGACCTGACTTGAATGCTGCAATAATGTCACGCACACATCCTCCTATATCATGCACAAATTGTCCTACCGAGGGCCAAACCAATTATTCTTCGCTCAATGTGTTAATTAAGCCTTTTTTTTGTCAAGTGAGTCCCAGTTTTAGAAGGAAGGAGGATAAAATAGACTTTCAGTCGGGTTTGACATACACCTGCTGTTAAGTAACTCATGGCAGTACATCACTCTGACAGATAACTTTAACGAACTACAGCATTCAGTCAAAAATGTCCCCCCCCCTCCCCTCTCCCCTATTCCACTAAAAAATACTCTTCACAGGTTTATTGTGCTTTTTAAACCTACCCTTCGGATGACACGGCTAATAGTTTGACAATACCACTGTTCGATTTATACAGCGGCCTCTCTGAGCTATGATTAAATTGATGCTGAAGTCAGCAAGAATGTCAAGACATCCATCCGACCACACAGCGCCTCGCTCAGCTGCCAACGCATTCCAGGTCTATTCACTGCCGCTGAAGAGACCAGACCCTCACTGCAGTCATTTTCACCGGGCGGTTACTTGCATGAATGTTAACAACCCCTTGTGGAACTCCCCGTTTGGCTACAGAATAGATCGTCACTCCAGATAACAGTATAGGCTGTGAAGGACACTGGGATGTCCTCCTGACTTGAAAGGCACTCTATCAAAACGCACCAATTAATGCCTCTTTTGTTGGCAGACATACAGGACGTAACAGGATATGTAGTTAATGGGATGAGGGGAACAATTAGTTTATAGTTTACAGAGAGTATAATTCTGCCTTGCGCTGGGCAAACCAAATCTTCAATAGGAGTAAACTTCAAAAAGAGTTTTCTAAAGGCGTATCTTTTGACAACTAACTTCTGACAGGTTCTTACGAGTTGTTACCGTACAGTGTTTCGCGTTGGCAGAGTAGCGCCCGAGATCCTCGACAAACATCCTCAAAGCTCAATAACATCAGGGGCAATTATAGATCGTCCAATTTACAGAACGCTGCTCGTTTGAGAACTGCTGCCTCTAATGTTTCTGCGGCAGGGAGGGACAGGCATAAAAGTGGCACGGCGAGAGATGTAACAAGTTCAGGAATTCGCTTTGCCTTTCATCACAATAGATAAGGGAGCTTGTCCTGCGAGCAGCTGCGGGTGGAAGCAAAGCAGTGATTTGTATTATTATTAGGAAGGTGTTCGCATCATTTGAGGGATGAGGGCTGCTCGTTCCTCACTGACAAGTATATCTGCGCGGCAATCGAACCCACCGCAGCCTCTCTGTTTCAGTCGCTTTATTCTCCAGCCCGGATCGTTTCAGCGGAAACAAACACATCCTTGCAGATATCCGACGACAAGGGGGAGAAGCAAACAAACAAACAGCTTCTTGCTTTGCAAAGTGCAAGCAGAAAAGCGCGAGTCGACTCGGAAAGTTAAAGGCCGAATGGAAACTGGAAGCGAAAGATGTTACTTTTATCCATCAGTATTATCAATTCCACTGAATACACTGCAGCACCAGACAAGATAAGCTTGGCATTATCTACTGCGCTGAAATAACCACTGAAGCATGTCAGCTCAAGGGCTGAATTGTTCTGTGCATCTGGAGTTCAGTAAAATCTGCCTCGCACAGGCTTATCAGCTGGGACCATGCATTTAATATATGTCTTATGCAACGTATAATAGGAGTTATGTCAGACTTGCGCAGAATTTTAACTGGATCAGATGGACGAATTGGGCGATTATAGCGTCGACAGAGATCAGACTTATGGAAGCTTTACTGTAATAGAAAAACAAACGTTTCCGAACAGAAGCGGCAATGCACTGAGGAAAGGGCTGAGTGTCTAAAGCAAAGCCACCTACACATGATCTCCAGTTGCTAACCTGGGGCCAATCTGATAAGATCACACACACGCAAAATATTTTATCGCGAGTGTATTTTTAAAACATATTATTTTTCCCCAGTTTGAACATATACAACGCAGAGGTTTGAGGATTTAATTCCTTCCAACCAACTCTCTCCCTGTGGCTTGTAACATCATACCGTAATTACAATATGACTTGGTCTGAAAAAAAAATGTCAGTCTATTACAGAAACAAACGCCAAGTCTGTGTTGATATCACATTCTGTTTTGATGTCAACTCAACGTCAAGACTGCAAGTTAATTGGGTTTCTCGCAGTTCATCATTGGCAAAAAAAACCCCACCTTTTCCTTCATTCCAACAATGAATGACAAATGTAGCAGATTAACCATGACCCAAGGCAGTGGCCGAGGGCGGTTGCATTGTCAGAGCTACTGTCTTACGGATGGGACTTTAAACCAAGGTTTTGTCTGCCTGTTGAGCTGGACATTGAAGAAATCATGTCACCATTTGAAAAGAGGCATTCGAAAAGAGAAGGCAGTTACAGTATCAATGTCCAAGACAACAATCCCACACAACATTAGTCTCTCACTTCGTGGCTGCTTGTGCGACACTGCTTTGTGGGGTCCTGCAGCTCAGACTTTAAGAGCACTCGCCTTACAAGCGAGAGACCTGGGTTCAATTCCCGGCAGGGCAAAACCCTGGGCAAGTTTCCTTACTCCACACACCTGATAATGATCCCTCCCCACCCAAAAAAACAATAATAATTTGGTTAAACAATCCAGAACCACTAGATATCAAATGCAAGAATTATTATTATTAGTACTGTATTTACTGCTGTGCCCAAATTAGCCACTGCAGTTGTCCAGAGAATGCTCAGTGCCTGGATTTTACAGTGAAAATTTGAGATGCTTTGATGGGGTGATAAAGCACTGTATCAAATGCAAGGATTATGATGTTATTATGGTAAATCGGGAGATGTAAACCGGCCGGGCTGATAAATGAATTCTCCGCGTCGCCTCAAAGGAATTTTGAAGCCGACAATAATGGCCCGAGGTACAGACTCGTTTACCTCCTCGGCTTTTGCTCTCTCGTATCTGTCTCTATTATTTCTCCCCCCACCCCTCTCCACCCCCCCCCACCACCACCAGTCTGACGCCACACAACGCTCGGAAATGAACCAGACCTTTTGGTATTCGCAGTCTTAAGAAAAGAAAATCCTTTCCTCCCCCCAACGGCACTTAACAAACAACTGGTTCGGCAGCACCGGGAAGCAGTTACTCCAAAAAAAACGTAACTCGGCTCTCTCCCTTCTTTGTTTGATCAAAAACAAAACAAAATCTGGGCTGTTAGCAATAAAATTAATAGCTAGATACAGTTACAGATTATTCTCTCCTAATAATAAACGGTGATGTGTCACATCACAGTGGTTTTGCTTGCTGTCAGGAGGCCCTGGGGATGGTGGGGAGGGAGGGGGTGGATTTTTACTTTGGAAAGAAAAAGATCATGATCGTGACACAGATCTTTGTGTGTGTGTGTGTGTGTGTGTGTGTGTGTGTGTTTTAAAGCTATTTTAACAGCTTACTGATAAACGTCGCCCTTTTTTTTTGCCAAGCGTTTGAACTGCTGACAGCTGTGCTGTGGGAATGCTCGCGGTGCAGTGAGCGAGCGCATCGCACTGAAACTGCTCTCCAGATGGTTAGCGATGCGCGTTGCCTTCGAAAATCCTTCACTGCGATCGGGGGTCTGGCCACGAACCGGGAGGGACCTTGGTTGGTGGATCGAACACCTCAGCCCTGGCTCAGCTAGTGCTTCGCCGAGGCCCCAAACCATCAGCTCAAAGCCCAGATGATAATACTTTAATAATAATCTTTGCATTCGATATAACGCTTTTCACATTTTATCGATGTCTCAAAGCGCTTCACAGAATATACTGTAAAGTACGAATGGCTGCATATTTTGTGAGCAAATCGCGGCAGCCAATCGCATACAGCGGTGTCCCACAAATAGTCGTGGATGGAACGACCATTTCTTTTTCGGAGGGGCGTGCGGAGCAGGGACACTTGTCTAAGGTTTCGACCCGGTGGGGAATCAAACCTGGGTCCTCTAGGTTGCAAGGCGAATCAATCAATCGATCGACCCACCCAACAACCACCCACCCAACCAACCAAAACTTTCATTTATACAGTGCCTTTCAAGTCGAAAGGACGTCCCAAGGCGCTGTACAGTTAGGTAGGGACAAGAGCAGGGGGCGAGCGGTCAGGGCAGGATGAAGGAAAATTAACTGTATATTTGTGGGCGAAACGCGGCAGCCAAATTGCGCACAGTGCTCTAACCACAAAGCTGTGGACATCCCCAAAGAGAAACTAAATACAGTACTGTACACACAGTTGGGAGGAACAAGGCATGTACTAATTGGGTGGCAAGTTTTTTTTAAAAAAGAGACTCTTTGTGCAAAAAACGAAAACTAATGAGGCATGGAGTTTAATCATCTTACATCACATCGTTCACGCTGCACAACAGCCAAGGTGCTTCAAAGTTTTTGTGTGTTTGGGAAGCAAGATAATAGGCGAGAACGTTCGCTGCCTTTTCCACCCATAAACAATGTGTTTGAGTACCACAGTTTAATAACCTTGATCAATTTCGCCTCTGCCGAGACTGGCAAAAACGCAGTTGCGCAGCTTCATTCGCACACTTAAGAAGACAGCAGTAAAAATGGATTGCTTGATGGCTTTCTGGGGGCCAGCTGTTCAGAATTTAGGGATGGGTCGATAGCATGAGGGCGGAGGGAGGGGGGGAGGGGGGTTGGCATGTGGGGTGGGGGGGGGTAACTGGGTTGGGTAGCCATGTCAATATGTTTTAAAGTCTCTTGTTTTATATTAATTAGTGTTTGCGGTTCAAACGCTAATTGCAATGAATCTTCTCATTTGTGCTGCAATTAATTTTTTCCGATAGCCATACGGACAAGCTATTTTGTTTTTGCAAATTGGCGCTGCCGTCTCCCATTAAAACATAATAATCTCTACACTCCCCCCTCCCCCCCCCCACATCCCCCCTACCCCACACTCAGGTGCCAGTCAATTGTGCGCAGCGGTGTCCCACACAAACAGCCGTGAAAAATGACCAATTTGTTATTGTTTCTTTTGAGGGATTATTATCAGGCTTGTGGAGTAAGGAAACTTGCCCAAGTTTTCGCCCTGGCCCGCCGGGAATCGAACCCAGGTCCCTCGCTTGGCAGGCGAGTGCTCTAACCACTGAGCTACAGGAATCCATATGAGCGAGGATTTCACATGAACCTGCCACTCATGATTTTTGCGTTGTATTGTTGTGGTTTCAGGGGAAAATCACGCGAGCGCGAGAGACTCATAACTTACGAGGGTGAGCCACAGGAGCAGTCGTGTCACGACCGTCTGCGATACGGATGAAACAATAATAATAATGAGAATCCTTGCAGTCGATATAGCGCTTTTCACGTCTTATCGACGTCTCAAAGCGCTTCACAGAATGTACTGTAAAGTGGGTTGGCTGTATATTTTGCGGGCGAAACGCGGCAGCCAATCGCGGCAGCACAACAGCGTCCCCCACAAACAGCCGTGGATTGAAAGGACCAATTTTATTATTGTGCGCGCTGGCTCGACCTCGCTGTGACTGGCTAGATGTAGCGCGGCTCTGCGGGAGGCAAGGCTTCCCTGAGGCCCGAGCCGGCTTTGAGACGCCCTCCACATTACGCCACACGGCTGCCGAGTGTTCGGAGCCCAGGATGCCTTTCGGTGGTGCACCCGCTCGCACTGTATCATAAGGTATCGAGGTAAGAAGCTCATTCTTATTTGCCGAGCGCCAACCACTTTCTTCCTTTCACCTTGCGGCCGCTATAATAAATAATAATCCTTGCATTTGTTACAGCGCTCTTTCACGTCTTCCAGACTGCGTCTCATAGCCCTTCACAGAATGTACTGTAAAGTGAATTGACTGTACATTTGTGGGCTGTTCCGTTGGGATGTCGCTGCGCTCAAATTGGCTGCTGCATTCGCCCACGGAAACACAGCCGTCGCACTTGACTGTAGAGCCCAGTGAAGTGCTTTGGGACACGCTCTCGAAGTGAATCAAGTGTATCAAGTGTAAGGATTATCGCTAATTATTGTGGTTCATATCACGCACGCCGGTCGGTGTCGCAGAGGCTAAAGGATACTATCATCTCAGGAAAGCAAAAACAGGTTCCACGCTTATTAAAACAATCCAAATCACTGTGGGTTTCCGCGGTTTGCTATCTCCCCCGCCGGGGTCGTCAGAAGTCTTTCTCCGTCGCTATTTTTACAGCGACTTAAAGCACGGTGATGGGTTGCCGCCTGTGTGGGGACAACACAAAACACAGCGGCTTCAGGGAGCGGCGAAGCGAACACTTGGTAACGTGTTGACGCACCATCCAATGCGGCTGCAACACGAGGCAACGCTGCTGATTTGAGCCTCGGTGCAGCAGAGAGCAACGCTCGCCCTGTCATCTCACTGCACGTAATTCCAGAGTGGCGCAAAGACGCACACGAGAGCAAAGCCAACGCTACAATAATCAACATCAACGACCTCCGTGCGAATCTGGCAACGTCCACCCACTCCCCAACTCGCGTGACACCGGGAGAAGCCGAATGTGCCAGTGATAATTATTTTCATTAAAAACGCATTCCACTTCTGACAGCACTGTTGCATTGCGAGGTCCAGGACGGGCAGAAAACAGACTAGCTGGATCTTAAGTCTTTCCATGTCTAGCAATTCCTACGTTTGTCTCTTCACCCATCCTGATCCCAACATATTGCTTGGGACCCAATCCAAATCTCTGACTGTCCAGCACCTTAGGGTATCTTCCTGACGTGAAAGGCGCTGTACAAATACAATTTTTAGTTGTTTTTTTTTGTTGTTCCTATGTTCCCACACAACAAGCTTTCCCCCAAAGCCCTGCTTAAATTTTTCGATTTCTAACTCTATTTCTTTCTGTTATCCATTAGAGCAGAATTATCACACAACAGGGCACTGAACGCACGAGTCTTCCCCCACAGAGTAAAAGCTATCGTACTAACAGCAGTGTGTCCTGATGTTTATTTCCTAAGTCACAATCTCCCACCCTGACGTGAGCGAGTTTTAGCTGCTTTTCCAGTGAACGAACTGAAGATTAAATGGAAGAACGTTTTATTTATCCTTTGGACCCTTTCAGTGCGGGAATATGCACGTGTGTGTGTGTGTGTGTGTGTGTGTGTTTTGGGGGGTGAGGGGGGGTAAAAAAAAATTGACCTCTCTGTGGAGTCCTGTAGCTCATTGGTTACAGCACCCGCCTCGCAAGTGAGAGACCCGGCAGGGTTAACAACAACAACAACAACAAATTACATTTATAGAGCGCCTTTCACGTCGGGAGGACGTCCCAAGGCGCTGCACAGGAGGCGTGTGACCCGAGCTGGGAGGGGAGTGTTTGGGAAGGGGTGAAACACGAAGGGGAGGTCGAAAAATTCGGGGTGGAACAAAAGGCACGATCGAAGAGGAAAGTCTTCAAACCGGCCTTGAAAGAGGAAAGGGAAGAAACGAGACGGAGGGATTGAGGGATGGCATTCCAGAGGGTGGGAGCGGAGAAACTGAAGGCCCGGCCTCAGATGGTGGGGCGGTTCGGGCGGGGGGCTTGGAGCAGGCCAAGTCCTGTTGAATGGAGGGTCCGGGTGGGCGTGTAGGGGGAAAGTAGATCGGTTAAATAGGGCGGGGCAAGGCCATGTAAGGCCTTGAAGGTGAGGACGAGGATCTTGAACTCGATCCTCTGGAGAATGGGGAGCCAATGGAGACGGGCGAGGGTGGGGGTTATATGGTCGCGGAGGCGGGTGCGGGATAATACACGGGCTGCAGAGTTTTGGATGACCTGCAGCCTGTGAATGTTGAATGTTAGTGTTAGGCAAGTTTCTTAACTCCACACGCTTGATAATAATCCCTCAAGAAAAAAACAACAATAATACATTGGTCACTTCAGTCCATGACTGTTTGTGAGATACCGCTGTGCGCAATAGGCTCCCGCGTTTCGCCCGCAATTATACAGTCGATGTACTTTACAGTGTATTCTGTGAAGCGCTTTGAGACGCATAGAAGACGTGAAAAGCGCGATATCAAATGCAAGGATTATTATTATTATTATTATTATCGTTTCAAGATCAGCATCGACTGTTGCAATGACTTGTCGCCATGATCTACGCGCAAAGTGCGGACGGCGAGGTTGCAATGGTACGTTTGCTTCCCTACTCCGAGGCCGGGTGAGCAAGCGAAAGGCAGAGCTCTGCGCACATCTTGTCAAAAGTGGTGGGATCCACCCCTCTCGGCTCCTCTCTGCTGTGCACGTGGCTAATGGCTTAGAGGATTTTATAGTTCAGTCAGCCAGCCAGTGGTTGCCGATCGATAGCAAACAGAACAGCGGCGCAGGAGGCTAAGTGGCAGAAAGTGGCAAATGATGGTCTCGAGGAAGAGAAGGCTACGCTATCTCCGCTGTCACAGCTGCCAGCTTGTACAGCACTCAACTCACAGAGAACGCAGTACTCCAGGTGCTTCCAGACTTCCAAGCACTTGCGGGGGGGGGGGGGTCCTGTAGCTGCTCAGTGCTGAGAGCACGTCGTCTTACAAGCGAGTGAGACCTGTGCTCGAATCCAGGCGATGTCAGGGCGAAACCTTGGGCAAGTTTCCTTACACACACACACACACACGCACACGCACGCACGCGCGCCTAACGATAATCCCTTCCTAAAAAAAGCACACTCAACAAATTGGTCATTTCAATCCACGACTGGTTGTGGGGACGCTGCTGTGTGCAATTGGCTGCCGCGTTTCACCCATAAAATGTACAGTCACTTTACAGTATATTTTTTGAAGCGTTTTGAGGTGTCAGACGCGAAAAGCGCTATATCAAAATACAAGGTTTATTATTATTATCAGTAGTAGTATTATTATTACAGTATTATACTTGGTATGCTCGAGGTTGCATACATATAAATAGTGCTCCTGGTTTTGAAGGAAGCCAGTGTTATAATAAAGGTAATCATAATATAATCCTTGCGTTTGATAGAGCAGCCTGATCACGTCTTCGAGACGTCTCAAAGTGCTTCGCAGAACATATGATCAAGTGAAGTGACTGTGTATCTTGTGCGTGAAACGTGGCAGCGATGTCCACCAAACAGCCGTGGATTGAGTGACCAATTTTTTTAAAATTGAAAACGTTTTCGACGGGTTCCTAACTTACAGATGTGGTAAACAGAGGTGCTTGGAGTAAAGAAAGTCGCCTGACATTTCACCCTGCCGGGAATCGAACCCAAGCCGTCTCGCTTACGAGGCGAGTACCACTAAGCTACAGGACTCCACGATGAGTGTGTGTGTGTGTACGCGTGTATGCGTGAGGGACAACCACTGATTCATTGGCAAATTAAGAGTCAATCTACATGGGCCATGCACCGAACTCTTGTAGCACTAGCTGTCAAGACCACTGCCATACAACACTCCTTCTTGGATGGACTAATTTTTTGTTCCATCTCAGCGGAGGTGGTGGGACTGCGATGAGATTAATCTGCTCTGTTCTACGCCTTTCACGCTACATCTACCCTCCTCTCTCGCTACGCATGGGGTGAGCAAAAAAAGAAATACAAACACACAACACACACACACACACACACACACAATGTGGCTGCCGCAAGAAGAGAAACGCAAGTGTCTACCACACAGAGGTAACCTTGGTTACTTTGACACTCGAGAGATCAGATTGGAACTAAGGAGCTTTCTGCTGGAAATGCTGGCACGAGTGCAAATAAGGTGGTCGGCTTCTGAGTGAGTAAGTGGTGCGGAAGCTGGTCGGGTCAGTCCACTGGTGAAATAAGTGATGGGGAGTATTCCATTATAGCATTCAAGCCAGAGCCCAAAAGCAAGTGGGTGTGAGATAGAGAGGGGGGGAAGAGAGAGAGGAGAAAGGGAGGGAGAGAAAAAGCAAACCTACACAGCGGAGGGGGGTGGTGGGGGTGGTGGGTGGGTTGGGGAGTCTGTTAGTTAAATACATATTGAAGCTCAGTTACAGCTTTGATGACTATTGATGAAACCGGGCTCTTCAGGCAAGCTCCTGTTCAAAGCAAATGGTAATATTTTTTGCGTGAGTTTGGAGCCTGGAGCATGCTTAAAATAAATTGCAAGAAAAATAGAAAAAATAAAGCTTGCTTGTGAGAAACTGCCGTCAACGGCAACACGTGTAACCATTGCATTTCAGCCAGACGTAGACAGGTGAGTGAGTGAGTGAGTGAGTGAGTGAACGAGTGAACGAGTGAAGTGAACGAGTGAACGAGTGAACAAGTGAGCGAGCAAGCAGGGAGTTTCTTGACGTTGGAATAACACCCTAGTTATCGTTAACAAAATGTTCTTTGGTGGTCACTGCTTTGGGTTGGATTCACCATCTTGCTGCTTGGAATATGTTTGTCTGAACCTGGCACATTCCCAGTTCAGTGCATCGTGGAGGTAAGACCAAAGTCGAGCAAAAACTGAGACATCTAACACCCTCTCAGTCTGCAAAGACATTGCCACCTGCTGTATTGTAGCATGAAAGCCGGGCAAGATACAGTTTTGTTACTTTTGCAGCGAGACGCACGAGATAAGGGAGAGAGATACGATATAAAACGAGCAATAACTTGCTCACGAGCGATGGATTAATACACCTGCCTGAGGTGTGATGATAAGTCAGTTACGTTGGGTCGGGTTCCTCACACTGCGCTTACATAACGAGACAATCAATTTGGGATTAATTAGATTTTTCACTCCGAACAATGTTTAATTAAAGTTTGTGCACTGGAGCGGAATATATGGTACCAATGCATGCTGGCATTCGCAATCAATGTCTTATCAGACAAGGTTACTAACGTATAGGCCAGCGACTGAAAAATTCCATCAGACAAGGTTTTGGCTTAACCCCCTCCCACCCCTGTTGTCAGGCCAAAGCCAAACTGGCAGCAGTTAATGAACTAAACTCTTGTTGTGTTACATTTGTGATTTGTGAATGGATTGTTCTTCATGTTCAGCTGCTGCATTTGCCCTGATTCTACCTGAGTGACTTTGTGAGGCGTAACGATGGGGGAAGTGGCATGGAAAACGTTGGAAAAAGGCAAAGTGAACGCAGGATGTTGTACACGGGAGGCACGTCAACGAGAAGGATTTGTCGACAGGAATATGAGTGCGGAAACCACTGGGCCTTCGTGTATTTTTTTTTGTTCCAAACCCCCCAAATCCTGGCGTTTGATGGGAGTACCGTATCATATCACCGAACTGTCATTGCAAGCAATACATTAAAGTGTAATGACTGCGAGTTTGCAGACAATCTGCACCGACTGTCTCACGAATAACCATGAGATGAATCTGTAATTGTATCTGGGGGAATTGTTGGCCAGGACACTGGGAGAAAACTCCCTTCTCTTTCTGCACAGTGCTATGGGATCTTTAAGGTCCACCTCAACAGGCAGAAAAGGTTACAAGTCCTGATGTGGGGCTTGAACCCAGTACCCTCTGACACACAGGCAAGAGTGGGAGCCACTGAGCCAGGCTGACGCCTAAATTTAACTTGTGTGGTTCAACAAAATCATCAATAAAAGGCGTTAACTCGTATATTTTCAAACCCTGTGCAAGGTCAACAGGGGTTACACATTTCTCCACCTACAATGTTCGTCAGACCTTCACCCCTCCCACCCCCACCCCTCTCCCACCACCACCTCCCCACCCATTACCCAGCAACAGAACCGAAGAAACTATCATCGCTGGCTGTATTTTGCTTACCTCGGCGATGTGGGGATTGCTGCACTTCACATTCTTGCTGGACAGGTCTAACCAGTGGCTGGTGGCGGTGGGGCAATGTCGCCTCAGGGTACACCTGCTTTCTCCGCTACACCAGCCGCAAACAAACTTCTGATCGGCTTTCAGGCAGAGGCCACAGCTCTCTCTCAGTGCGGCGCACTTGTACAGGTGAACTGGAGCCGGGGAAAAGGCCAGAGTCAAGACGAGGCAATTTAAAGGGTGATGCACTCAACGCTGTATCTTTACACCTCAAAAACCCGGGTGAAGTGGACAGATGTCAAGCTCTTACATTTCTCTTCCCATAGGGCTGTTAAGCTTCCGTCCGAGAGAGCGAGAGAGAGAGAGAGAGAGAGAGAGCGAGAGCGAGAGAGAGATAGAGAGAGAAAGAGAGAGAGGCTAAACAGAACTGACGGCCGTGGTTTCGCGCTGCGTTTCGGGACTATGGCAAACACCGCTCGTTATCCCGATCTTGGGACATGGTTACGCAAAAGAAAGATCGGGGCGGGTGACAAGAGAAACGATTTCGGGGAAAAGCAAAATGATGTATTTTGTCGAAAATAATTAGCCTTTCCGTATCTTGATGAACTATTCTGCGAGGCGGAAGGCGGATTATACTACCAATGATCAGCGTAACCTTCGCGTTTAATGGAGCGCCTTATCGCGTCGGTTGAGACGTCTCAAAGCGCTTCACAGGATGCACCGTCGAGTGGATTCACTGTGCGTTTTGCGGGCGAAACACCACGGCCAGTCGCACGCGGCCGTGGAGCGTGTGACCCATTTTACGTGGGCTGCTGTTGACCAGATCAACGCGAGATCGTTAACCGCCACCTGAATTGGCAGATGGGAACTCAGTTTAACCGCTCGTCCGACAATGAAACCCCCCGCACCCCACCACCTCCTCCCCCACGGCGCTGAATTTGGGAGTGTCGGCTCGGACGGTGCGATTCCAAGTCCCGACGTGGGTCTTGAACCCACGACCTTCCGACTCAGGGAGAGACAAGAGTGCTACCCCCCTCGCCAGGCAGAAGAAAGGCCTGTGAAGCGAAGTGTTGCGCCTTTCGTTCCTCTGCGTTGCACTATGGAAATTGCTGGTTTTCACGGCAGCCGAGAGAGCTGGCATTTGGCTCACTCAGCGACATCAGGATGTCGCTAGATATTTCGCCGACAGAATGCGCGGGCAGCGAATCCCGTGAAGCACCCAGGGCTGTCATCCTGACACGAAAGGCGCAGGTAACAAGCGCAGGGATTGTTATTATATCATTACCTCCCCTCCCTCCCTCGCCCGCGCCCCTCCAGGTTCACGAGAGACAGTGGTGACATGAGGAGGAGGCAGGAGGAGGGACACGTAATAAGGCGCAGAGAAGGCGCAGAGCTCCTCTGGTGAAACGTATGCTAATTGTGTGGATAAACAAGGCCGTAATCCGTGACGTGCAAGTAGAAATGATAACAGTTTTTGAAGTGCAATTTCAAGAAATAACACTTGTGACACAGGGTGAAACAGGGAAACCATTCTACAAGATAGGAAATGAATATTTTACAAGGTGCCCAATCTCCGAGAGTGAGTCTATCTCTTCAGGATTTGTGAGTCTCACGGCACAACACAATTTGCATTTAGACAGCGCCTTTCACTTCGGGAGGACGTCTCAAAATGCTTGACATTGTGCTTGTTTCGAGCCCAGAGCTGATGGGGGGGGGAAGGATTTGCGATACGGGAAAGGGTGAGGAAAGAGGGGAAAGATGCGCGTGCTGGGATGAGCTTTGAACCAACCGGAGGGAAGCAGTGACTTGGATGGAGTCTGTGGGTTGGAGTTCCAGAGAGCGGGGACAGAATAGCTCAAAGCCCTCGATGATTTGGGGACTCAATTCACCGTGGGGGATAGGGAGCCAGTGGAGTTGGGCGAGGGTGGGGGTGATGGGGTCAGGGAGTATTCAGGCTCACGTAAGCTTCAGGGCTTTTGTGAGTGCCCCCCTCCAAAGGCAACTCCCCTCCAAGAGCTCCGGTTAGAGCACACTCGCCTTACAAGCGTGAGACTGTGTTCGAATCCAGGCAGGTCAGGGCGAAACCTTGGGCAAGTTTCCATACTCCACACACACACACACACACACACGCCTAATAATAACCCCTCCCCAAAAAACACAACAATAAAATTGGTCATTTCAATCCATGACTGTTTGTGGGGGACGTTGCTGCGCGAAATTGGCTGCCGCGTTTCGCCCACAAATATCCAGTCAATTCACCTTACGGTTTATTCTGTGAAACTCCTTTGAGACGTCGATAAGATGTGAAAAGCGCTACATGAAAATGCAAGGATTATTACTATTATTATTATCATTACAACTCTAACCAGTCTGCCCTCGTGCTGTTTGTACCTTTGATGTCTGCCGGGTTGTCGATGATGAAATTACCATTCCACACCACGGAGAATTCAATGGGGAGATCACTGACTTCCATTCCATCGTACAGGTACTGAAAATAAGGATCGATTGTTCCACAAGTTAGGAAACAACCAAGACACACACACACACTCACAACGCACGCACGCACGCACGCACGCACGCACACACCGGACTGAAGCGCAGCAACAAAATCACGGACGCATTCTGCAGCGTAAGTGGGGAGGGAGGCACAGTGCACGGAGGTGCGATGGTAAGACATGCATAGAATCATAGAATCGCACAGCACAGAAGGGAAGCCATTCGGCCCTGCTTGTGGGACCGCTGCCTTGCGCAACTGGCCGCCACGTTTGGCCCACAGAATACGCAGTCAATTTCGCTTTGCAGTACAGCCTGTGAAGCGCTTTGAGCCGTCGCAAAGACACGATGAGGCGCTACATCAAATGGATAATTCTTCTTCTTGTTATTCCTATCCCAATATCCTTGTGAAAGTTATTAGCGAATCTGCTTCCATCACGGCTTCAGGCTTCAGTGCATTCCAGATTGTAACAACTCTGGTTGTTTAGTTTTTCGTGTTGCATTCTCTGTGAGTGGGTGTGGGGGTGGGTGTGGGGGGAAATATATATTTTCAACTATGTGTTTCGAAGGACGGTTAGAAGACAGGCTGCAATTGGGATGGTTGTGTTATGCCGATTGCATGGCAAACACAGTGAATGTGGCGTGTTTAAGGCTCGGAAAAGAAACAATTAGAGGAGCGCGATTTAATCCTGTCCCTCCTGAGACAAAATCAGATATTAAATACAATCCGCTCCCCACAGTAACGGAACGTGGGACTTTCAGACCAGAGCTATCTGGCGTTTTGATTGGGATCGGAACCAGCCTGCCCTCGAGAGGATGGGGTTCACTAGGTCTGCTTTGAGAATCCAACTCGGGGTGAGGGCAGTCAATGGGATCTGTGCCGTTTCTGTCTCCTCAAAGCTGTCTGGCCATCAACCGCACAAGAGGTTTGATTGCAGAGTGGCCTCTGTTAAATCAGCCAGCCGCAAACAAGGACAAAACTGCGGACTTGCACTCAAAGCTCAGGTGTTCCGGGGAGAGGGGGGGGGGGGGGGGGGGAGGGGGGGAAATGCTTCTGAACTCATTGGTATCCAGTGAGTGAGACTCTCACGGAGTTCAGTTCAGCGGTCAATGCCCTGAAGACTGACAGCGGCTGATAAGAGCCTTTCGTTTTTCTTATCTATTAGAGCTGAATTATTACCTTCGGTGGCCCCTGTCACCACCTCACCCCCCACCCCCCCCACCATCACCATCCCCACACTGCCTATCACCAACCCCACCTCCCCCCCCCCCCTTCCTCCTTCACTACCTGCTGAGGAACAACACACACAGATAGGGTAAAGCTAGTTAAACCGTAATAAGGATTCCATTTCAAAACCAGTCATGTCAGCGCCCCTTGTATAATTACACACCTCGCCTGCCACTCCAATACCTGATGAAGTGGCCTTCGGGCTTTGAACATCTGTATCCCTCGCTTTGTTACACTTGTAAGGCTCCAGCCTTTCCAGACCCTGACTCTTCAAAGCATATAACTCTGTCAGCCTGGGTCACATTCAATCGGTGCCCGCGCAAGGTCGAGCATATCATCCGTTAACTTACTTAAAAGCCTAACCCGAACCAACCGTCTCTGAGCAGCCAACTTCTTACGCCCTGTGCTGTACCGCTGGTGACGATTCTCATGTAGAGCCCCTTTGAGCAAAAGTGTTCTAACCGCCCCATCAAACCATCCCCCCCCCGCCCGCCCCCCCACCCACCCACCACACTCCATCACCACGCGCTTGGCAGTGAGGACGTTGGCGGAAAGGAGGGTTAACGCTGAACGGTATACTGAGCGTCTCGGGTGACTGACTGGTCGCGACGTGGAGCCAGAGGCACAGAGCAGCGTTAGTCACCGCGTCTCGTTCTTCGCGAGTTGGAGACGGGCGAGCCGCCACACACAGCCACCGCGGCCGTTGATCTCTCTGACACTGACAGAAGAGAACCAAGAAAAACCAAAGCGGAGGAAAATAATGTGACAACACGCCCCCACCCCCCCCACACTTAACCCTCTTAGGTTTCAGAAGTGAACAAAAGGATTAACTGCATCTGATTTTTTTTTTGTTGCAAAAAAAAAAACAGCCGTGAACTGATTTCGAATGGCAATCAATATCATGGGGTGTCATTCATAGGAACCCGGTTATCAGTCGATTGGCGGATGGCTTTTCTGGGGGTAATAATCCGTTCAAAAAAAAATTTTAAAAAAATTTGGTCAATCAATCCTCGACTGTTTGTGGGTCACCGCTGTGCGCAATTGTCCGCTGTGTTCGGCCCACAAAATAATCAGTCAGTTCGCTTTATTACAGTATATTCCGTGAAGCGCTTTTAGACGGTTCGAAGAGGGGGACAAGGCGCTGTATGAAATGTGAGGATTATTTGATTATTGTCATGACTGGTCACAGCCTGCGATTGTGGACCGGCCCTTTTCAATCATAGCTCTCACTCTCTCTCTCTCACTCTCGACTGAAGTTGAAATCTAACTCCGGGTTAATTTTATCAGATCTCCTCTGTAAGCAAACCCAGGACTCGCCTAACCCGCACTGATGCGTTTCCACATGAATTGTCAAAACAGCCGGTGGTGCAAATATTTGCCCGTCGATTGCTTTTTTTCAAAAAAAAAACGTGAAGGTTGCAGGAATTCCCCAATTGAAGCAAAGAAAGTGTGGCCCAACTAGTTATTGGTTCATCAGCGTTCAAATGTAGCCGTAAAACAGCGATCGACGAGCTGCTCTGTTGGCAGTCCCGAGTTCTGTATGACGGAATCGCGCGCAAGTCATTTTTAAAAAAAAAACTTTCTTCTGCCGTGAAGAGTTTTTATGAAAGGCATTCCCATTATCACTCGGCCCCATTACTACAAAATCGAAGTAGTGCTTCAGCCCTGTGGGGTAGCGCAGATATTTTGGCAGTCGGTTTGTAGCGCAAGAGATAGCACCAGCGTCGAGGAAAAAAAATGGAGCCAACTTTCCCTTATTGCTTCGCACTAAAAACCCGATACAGCCACGAGAGAGTAAGCTGCTCTGAGCTGCTAAAGACATGGCCCGCAAACATTCTTTGCATATTTCAATTTGCCATCCCGGCACCGAGTTTACTGCTTTGTACGTTGCCGGACGACTAGACTTCCCTATCACTCAAGTCGATCTTTTGTGGTTGATCCAATTGGTAAAGAGAGCGAGAGATTCCAGCCCGGATATGTCTGTTCCACCCCCACTCCCCCCCCCACCCCCCCCACACACGCACACAAATAAAAACGCTGCTGGGTAATCATCCACTCACTCCCTTCAGAACGATCAGCGCACACCAGCGGAAAAACCCTTTAGGCCATGACCCATCGCATCACGTGGAGCCAATTCTCAACTCCGACCAGGGTTATGAACGGAATCTGTGTAGGCCCCCACAGGCAGGATAGTATCCTGAAGTGCTTGGCAGTGGCGGAGGACGATACTGAGCCAGTGGGGAGGGTGGGGGAGGTGGGCGTAGGCGCGGTCAAGGAGGAAGGGCCACAGGCGCGACCTGAAGATGCGGAAGGCATCGCAGGGGAGCGAGGCGGAGGGATGGATAGAGGGAAGGGTGTCTCAGGGACTGCTTACCGAACCGTTCTGACACTGAACGCTGGAGCTGTTAAACCTGAGTGCAGGCACCCGGTGGACGACTCCCTGTATATCGAGGACGCACTCGTAGCCCCTCTGTCCGGACTGTGGCTGTGGCAGGTTCCGCGCCTTCAGGGTGATCGGTTTCACCTCCCCGACCGGGATTAGAATCTCCTCCGAGCTCCGAGGGGATGAGCTGGGGGCAATCCTGAAACAACAGACGCAAACACGTGAACGACAAGGGTTTGAAGCAGCACGCCAACCACGGACACACACGCTGCTATCGAGGCTCTCGGCCTCCGTGATCACCGCTGAACGTTTCGCCACCGTTACCTGGCGTGCACTACGTTAATGAGGATCCTCTGTCTTCGCCTGGGTGACTGCAATGCTGTGGGGGGTATCCGGTTCACGGCAAACAGGCGGCATTAAAACTCGCAGCCCACGCATTTTGCGTACGCTAATCTAAAACATTTGGCTCTTTTAATCTAACCGAGGAATATTTTTATTTGCTGGTAAGATAACATCAATCTTCCATGTCCCCAAGGTGCATCGGGCGTCCAGCAGCTAATTATAGTGAGATTAACACTTTCCTGGCGACGTCTAATTAATTCTCTGAGTGCAAAAAGCCGAGACTTTCATCAACCCTGTTCCTAAGTACTGCGAGTAATCAGACCGGCAGCGAGCGAGCTCCGTGTTTGATACCACATTAACTTGCTAAAGTGCTGAAACAAGCAATAAGGGATAATGAGGACTGCAGTTATTACGGGTTTTCTCTCAAACTGAGAAATTAATGGTGGAAAGAGACTGTACGGAGGGCAAATCGAAACATGGATATATACACACCGGCAGACGCACACGCAAACACACACACACACGGACACTTATGTACACATCTATACACACACACACCAACTTGATGTTGGCAGCTTGATGCCTTCAGTGTGTGATATACAACGACAACAAAATTACATTTGTATCATGCCTTTCACGTCAGGAGGACATCGCAGCTCTGCGTACAAAGCGAAGTCTCATTTAATCAACCGAAGTCACCGCTTTGTAATTCACTTTATAAAGCGCTCTGGGGCACTATCCTGCTGTACAAATGCATTGCTATAATTAGTAGGGGGGAAGTGGGGGGATAAGGGCGGAGAAAGAGATGTAAAGAAATGAACACACTGACGGGGTGGTGGGTGGGGAGTGATTGTGGGAGTGGGTGTCGGTGTCTTGTGTGTCAGGAAGTTGTACAATTTCAAGCTCTATCCAGACCGCACTAATCTGTGCATGGCACGAGTTCAGATACTTTTCTTGCAAAAATCATGGGAGTGAATCCCATACACCGATCAGATGTTCATGCAATAAATGGGTTGTATCTTCTACTGAGGGAATGGGGCAATATGCGGAGCCGCTGCAGCTGAGTGGTTAGAGCACTCGCCTTACAGGCGTGAGACCTGTGCTCGAATCCAGGCAGATCAGGGAGAAACCTTGAGTAAGTTTCCTTTCCTTTCCACACGCCTAATAATAATCCCTCCAAACAAAACACAATAATAAAAACTGGTCATTTTCAATCCACGACTGTTTGTGGGGGACGCTGCTGTGCGCAATTGGCTGCCGCGTCTCGCCCACAAATATACAGTCAATTCACTTTACGGTACATTCTGTGAAGCGCTTTGAGACGTTGATAAGATGTGAAAAGCGCTATATCAAATGCAAGGATTATTATCGCTATTATTATTAATAATGTCACGAAGGATGTTAAGAGATCATTAACAGGCTATAATATGCAAAGTGTGCACATCGAGAGTTTAACTTGTGGGAATGGTTAGCTAAGCTAATGCACAGTTTAAAGCTTGGATGGTTTGACCTTATCTGTGTTCCACGATTTTCAGCTCATCTTTACATTGGTCAGTTGACACAAAAAAATACATTTCAATCGTAGCGTCATCGGGGATCTGTAAGGTCGGGAGTTCTGAGAGATCGCACTAAAAGGACCCAAAGGGTATGTTATTTTTGCTGAATTGTCACTGCGATTGCTGGCGCTTTTTAACAGGTTTCACCCAACATCTAAAGTCGGTGGGAAATGACAAGGACAAATGGTTTTCTAATAAGATTCTGTGTTAGCTGATTGCTTGCACATTAGCTGCAATTTTTCGGGGGGTTCCGGTTCCCACATTACCCAGGTTGTCATTAAAATTCTATCAGTCTTAATCTGCCGCTCGTAAATCTCGCACGATCCGCCGGGAGTCGGAAGAAAGAGGTAGCTCGGAAAATAGTTTGCTTCCCTCAAGTTTTTAAATGAATAAACATTCGCTGGAAATGATGGTTCTGTATTCCACGAGGGATTCGTGCAAGCGAGTGCTCCCGAACTGTGTACAGTGCGGCTGGTGGCAATCAACGTGAGTATTTTTGCGGGACAAAATGGGGGAGTCTCTCTCTCTCTCTCTCTCTCTCTTTGGCATAAATTTCCATAGGTTAGCATAATTTGCACGTCTCTTCCGACGAGGCGAGGCAGACCCGCTAACGGTTCGGTATCGTTAACGTTGCCACACACCGCCACACTCCCACTGAACTCCCGTGCACCCTGGCCCGCACTTACAACAACCCACGCACTCAACAAATGCCTCTGCCACTTCTGAAACACAAACCGCGCTGCCTGGATTCATGAAGGACTTAATGAGTCAATCTGCACAAACAGAAGATTCTCTTTGGCAGAACAATTCCCCGGAGGCCTGGATTATCATGAAAAAGGTAGCGTTCCGTGGGGAACTGCAATTAAAATCACTAGCATCGTAAATAAAGCCTTGTGTGTTGAGATGATCTCGGACGCTTGTTGACTCACCCCCACCCGGCCACCCCAACCGTTTGTGGCGGTTTGTCCTGTTCTCGGATCTTATCCCAAACCTACTGCTGCTCAGAACCCCAGGCCAGTGAGCGCCCCCGGGTTCTCCCGTCCAAGCTGCAACCGACAGGACCTGAAGTGTCTCCGGTGTTGACTCTAATATCAAAACGTCTCAAAAATGCTTCTCAGGTAATTGCTGTCGAATGTAGCGACTGTACATTTGTAGGGCAAGCTCAGGAGCTAATTTGAACAGAGCGACAGGAGTAGGCTATTCAGCCTCTCAAGTCTGTTCTGTAGTTCTATTAGATCACGGCTGGTCTGTACCTCAAATCCAATTTCGTATTATTTGCCCCCATTCCTTGACCCGCTGACCTAACAAAAATCTATCCACCACAGTCTTGAAGACCTGAATCAATCCAGCATCCACAGCCATTTTTTTGCGGGTGGGGGGTGGGGGGTGGGGGAGAGAGAGAGAGAGAGAGAGAGTTCTGGGCTTCCACTAGCCTCGCACGGAAGGGGCACCTCAAAGGGTCTTGGTGTGAATGATAAGGTTTATCTATCTGGGGGATTGTTGGCCTGGACACGAGGGAGTGAAAAAAAACTCTTCCTCCCCCAACCTCCCTTCCGTAGTCTCCACTTGGCAACTCTCCCTGGTGTCTCAGCGCGGACAACCTCCCATTGTGCGCATCACCCACTCATCTCACCAAATCAAGCACCATCTACGACTTTACTTTCAAAGCTTCGCTTCTATCAAAGGGCCAACGCAGGTTAATCTTACTGACTCGCCGCATCGCTTTGTGGACATTCCACTTACCTGCCCGAGAAAACACACATTTAAAATGTCCCGATTGATCTCTCGCAATGCTCGGAGATGCGCTTAATTTAATCTAGGCAATTGGCATTTCCCACACAAAAGACACTTGGGCGATGGGAGGCATCTGACATTTATCACATGAACAATTGCCGGGGTGATTAGACTAGCAATGCGTTGCGCTGAGCATTCTTCAGAGGAAGTGGAAGAAGCCGCGGTGAAAAGGTACTCTTCTCTTATCGGGGAGGGTGAAGTCAGCGAGCGCATTACCTCGGAGGCATTGACTCGACCCTCTTGAAACGAGCAGGTGCTTGGATCGTGAGTGCAGAGATTGCGGTATTTACACCAGTGGCAGCGGAAGGCACTGTTCACGCAGGACAGGCACCTAGAGGCGAAGGTCGTGAGACAAAAAAAGGGCGTCAGATTAGCCGGCTAATTCCACGCACATACATCGCAGGGTGTGAAAAATTGTCAAGGTTTTTTTTGTGTGTGCGTGGCGGTGGGAGGAGGTGGGGGATTTGGAGTGAACCTTCGCCCTTTGAATTCGAGATCTTCGTCCTCACTTTCAAGGCCACTCACAGCCTTACTCCCTCCAATCTCTCCGACCTGCTGTCTCCCTCTGATACCTGCCCGCCTCCCCCTCCATTCAGCGGACTCCGGCCTGCTCCACATCCCCCCACCCCCCCCCCCCCCGACCCGCCCTACCATCGGTGGACGGGCTTTCAGCCTCTCTGCCCCCACACTTTGGAACTCCATCCCACAGTCCCTTCGCCTCGCTTCCACCCTCGCCTCCTTCAAGACCCTCCTCTTCGATCGTGACTTCTGCTGCCTTCCCAACTCTCTCCCTCCCCTCCCGCACCCCCCGCCTTGCTCAGGTCCCGACCTGACTGCTCAGAGCCTTGTCCCGACACGAAAGGCGCTCTAGAAATATAGTTCTGTTTGTTGTTGCTGTAGCCCAACATGCCTACAGAGAACGGCGTAAGACAAGCAGCTGGATGACTGGAAATAGGAAAGGATCTTACAGCTGATGGACGCTGCAGTTGAAGAACTTAAATTCCGTGCTGGCGAACATCCGGCCGGTCTCCTTGGATTTCAGCCTCAGTTCCACCCCGATCCAGTCTGGCGGAGGAACACAGCAGTTAGCGCCTGAAAGTCCTAATGCTGGTCGACTGCGTGGTCGCAGAACCTGGACTCTTCCGCGTATTTGCTGCGCTGCTCGTAAAGCGAATATATCTTACCCAGTGGGACAACTCAGGTGTGAGAGCAAGCGATTGAGCAAAAGGGAGGGGGGGGTGTGGGGGTTGCAGTTAAAAAATAATAATAATTGCGTCCTGCTTAACATGTGGTGTGACTATAAATGAGGAAATCCCAATCCTTGGGTGACAACATGGAGTTGGTGGCACAGAACAGAATCTTCGCTGGCGGGGGCGTTCGAAACCCTTTCGAATTGATACCACGGGCAGAAAGGAAAGCGCGATTAAAGGCCGGGGCTGCTCTCCGCGCTGTTTCCTGCGCTGTTGCGTGCACGCCTGAGATCAACGGCAGCGCTGAATTTCCATTGGGAAACAATGCGTCTCTGTCAAGACAGGCTGGTTTGTAACCGTTTTATTATCACAATCGCTCGCCGAAGTGATCATTTCTCACGTCAACCCGCAGCCTGGCTGGGAAAGAGGAATAATAAAACAGTCTGACGAGACTGTGTCATTATTCACTTCAAACTTTTCATTGTTTGCCCTCTCCCCCACCCCCCGCCCACCCCCCAATTTTTTAAAAATCCTAAGCTCCCGCCTTTATGGGAGGTGGGTGGGAAGGGTGGGGGATAAATTTGTGACATTCCATCACAGATTCCTTGTGACGATTATCACATTGGACTGATGAGGAGACCTCACAAATTTCTGCCCGTTGTCTCTTTGTTTTTTCTCCCCCCCTCTTAACAAACAGCCGTTTCTTCTCCATCGTCTACGCCCACACACACACACACACACACTCACACACACAGGCCACAGTCGGAAAGAGGGGGAGGGAGGGGCGGTAGTGGGGAGGCAGGGTAAAGGGGGAGAGGAAGGGTCGGGAGTTTGTCTCTAGTCAAATTACATCATGGGAAGCATTAATCTGCCCTCTGCATTTCATCGCTCCCTCGGGAGAAATTTTCACATGAACAAAAAATACACGCATTTGCTTCAGCGCAGTATTAAATTTTTCACTAAACAGAACATGCGGGGGTGGGTGGAAGGAGGGTGGGGTGGTGGGGGGGGAAGACAGAGAGTGAAGGCGTTGAACGACCCAGGTTATTTATTCGTGAGAAAGCCCTTTAATGCAACTGAGTAGAATCCCATCGTAAGATAGCGGTTTGGGGTGCATAGGAGAAAGCCAGCCCAACCATCTCACCCAGCCTAACGCAATAACTGACTTCCGAGTCTTCCTGTAGCCGCGCTGCGTGACTTCCTGCTCACGCATAGCGGGCGGGAAATGATGTCAGCAGCGGTGACCGAATGCCGCGGAAGTTTGGCTACTTTGTAGTAGGTATATCAGGGCGAAATGTTGGGCAAGTTTCCTTACTCCACACGCCTAATAATAATCCGTCCCCCCACCAAAAAAAACCACACCGTAATAAAATTGGTCATTTCAACCCACGACTGTGTGTGGGGGAGGGAACACTGCTGGGCGCAATCGGCTGCCGCGTTTCGCCCACAAATGTACAGTCCATTCACTTGACGGTGCATTCTGCGAAGCGCTTTGAGACGTCTAGAAGACGCGATGAGGCGGCGTATCAAACGCGAGGATTATTAGTAGGATAAAGTGGGAGCTCTGAGTGACTGAGCTGTGAGAGATCACATCTGTGAGAGATCACATCTGGAATGTTTTTTCGGAGAGGGAGGACCCACACTCCCTGTGTGTAAGTGCAATTTCCATTATCCAATTCAGCAGCACTCAGGAAAATAATAGGGTCGTGGGGATATCGTGGCTGCCCTCTTAAGCAATTAGTTGATATAATTTGATTTTGATGGGTTTTAACATGATCACACAAAGTCAACTGTATCCTGCAAAAGGCTAAGTGATGTGTGAGGCAGTGGTGGTTGTGGGTGGGAAGGGGTGGGAGGAGGGAGGGAGGGAGGGAGGGAGAAGAAATTTGATGGCAGTTTGAACAGATTTTGCGCCGATAAATAAATACTGTTATGCAGATTATTCACTTCCTGGCTTTTCCCGCTGCAGCGTTCAGGCAGCGAAGCGTGAAGCGAAAGGGAAAGCGGAGAGAGAGCGAGAGGCGCAGAGCAGACAGGAGGGAGAACGAGTGTAAAGGACAAGGCACAGACATGGAAGAGGTTGGAAGGGAGAGAAAGAGAGAGAGAGAGAGCGAGAGAACAAAGGTGCAAATATACAGTTGGTAGTTGAGATTGAGATAGTGGGAGAAAGACAAGAGAGACGATCGGTTGGGGTTAACTCATTGACCAAGAGGTCTCAAAGCTCCATATCAAATGCAAGGATTATTATTATTAATTATTATTATTATTATTGCACTGATCTCTCTGCACCTCAACAACAACAACGGCACCGAGAATTTATATAGCGAGAGCTTCTCCACAGAGTAGCGCCCTCAAAGTGCTCGTCGCAGTCAAAGTCAGGAAAGAGGAAGTCAGAGACGGGGAAAGTGAGTGAGATCACTGGGCAATCAGGCACCAGTTTTGGCCTCTGCTGAATGTGACGCATTTCCCTGTGGGCTCCGTTGAGTCAGAATTATCGGGCGACGGATAAGAAACCTTGAAACGCGTTCCACAAGCCACACGGAAGAACCAAGCACACCCCTCCGGCCACAGGAAAGTCTCCTGCTAAGGTTGAAATAAACTTGCAAATCAAGCTGCTTGACCTCACACAAGTTCTCAATTCAAAAGCATTCACCTAAATAACGAGGCCCCAATTCGGTAGTTCGAGATAAGGCATCAAAAACAAATGCTGATCTCAGCTCTGGGTGTGTTTGCTGAACAAACAAACTGGATTTCCACCAGTTAATGCTATACTGGGATCCCAGCAAGTTTCACGTTATCTTGATATCTCTCTTGTTCTACGAGCCTCAGCTAACTTTATTTGGCCTGAGGCAGTGCCATGTAATGTCGCTGTGTGATGTCCCCTCCGCCCCCGCACACACACATACATGGCTCACTCAGCACCTGCTATTGGGTTTCAGCTGGTTCGACTCCAGCCCAACAGTTAGCCCAAAGCACACTCTGGGGTACCCCCACCCACCCTCCACCTCACCTCTCCCAAACCTTGGCTCTTTCTAACCTGCGAATATTGCTTTCCGGAGTTAGGTAAGCAGGATGTGTCCCTCCGGGGAGAGAGAGAGAGAGAGTGAGAGGGAGAGTGATCGAGTGTGCATTCCATTCCCAATCTATCTCTGGGATTTCTGTGTGCAAGTGGGATGCAGGGAATTCGCAGTCCGGTTTTGATACTCTTCAGCGCGTGTTGTTGTTTCTGAATGTGTCAAGAGTCAGAGAGGGTGGAGGGAAGGGAGGGGAATGGAGGTGACTGATGGTACGGTGGAAGAGAGGGGGGGGGGTCTTGAGGCAGGACTTGAAGGAGGCGAGGGAGGGGGCGAGGCGGAAGGATTGCGGGATGGACTTCCAGAGGTTGGGGGCAGAGTGGCTGAAGCCTCGCCCGCCAATGGTGGCTCGGGAGACATGGAGCAGGCTGGAGCCCGCTGAGTGGAGGGGGCTGGCAGTTTATTTGGGGGTTAGGAGGTCATAGGGGAAGGCCATGGAGGGCTTTAAAGGTTAACTAACGGGAGGGGAACGCTGTTCTGGCCATTTCCCTTACCCTGATCTGTGAGAATGGCAGGCACGTCTTTGGCAGCTGGTGAGACGCACATGATCTCGTCACCCATCACCAGGCCCTTGACCTCAGTCAAGTCCTTGAAAGCACAGACCACCCCCGCAGAGAGGTCTGGGACGTCGCTGACTTTCAGCGAGAGCTGCGGAGAGAATGAGAGAGAGAAACGGAGAGAGAGAAACAGAGAGAGAGGAGTAAAAATCCGAACTCTGTTTAACCTGAGACGTGATGATTATACTAACAATAATAACATTTTGCATTTACATTTGTTTGGCAAACATAATAATTATACTTGGTCATTTTAATCCAGGGCTGTTTGTGGGGGGACGCTGCTGTGCGCAATTGGCTGCCGCGTTTCGCCCACAAATATAACAGTCAGTTCACTTTACAGTACATTCTGCGAAGCGCCTTGAGACGGCTAGAAGACGTGAAAAGCGCTGTATCAAATGCAAGGATTATTGTATCATAGATATCACTAATATGTATACATAATAATGATAATTATCCACACATTTGATATAGCACCTCATCCCTCCTTGGAGACGTCTCAAAGCGCCTCACCGAATACGCTGTAAGGAGAGTTGACCGTGTACGTTGTGGGCGAAATGCGGAAGCCAATTGCACAGCTGCGACCTGCGAACATTCGTGGATTCACGCAGTGGACGTACCACATCGAGAACCGTCTCGAAGCGCCACACAGAATATACTGTAAAGGATTGAATCGCAACGATTGTCCTCTCTACTTCCAGTGAGCAAGAGCGGCTACTCTCCCGCTCGGTTTTGGACGCACCGTCGAGAGCTGCCTGGAGCCCGGGCTCGCAGGGATCACCTGCTGCCGCGCAAAGCGGGGGCGAACTCTCTGTTCTCAACACCATCCGTCATGCGTGCCCCCCAGTAAAATTAATGTCAGGTTGTGCTGCAGACTCTAATCCGTTCAAAATTATCCACATCAATCACCGACCGTACCACGATCCCCTGCGGCCAAGACACGGCCCCCGAGGCAAAGCTTATCAAAAATGAGCCGTCTTTCATGTCGGGATGATACCCCCAAAGGCGCTGGATAGTCAGGGATTCGCACTCGAGCTGGGGGTTGGAATTGGGAGGGGTGGAGGCCTGGGGTGGAGGTGGTGGGGGGTGTCACCGTATGCGCTATATAAACGCCCGATGAACCTGAGGAGTCCCGTAGCTCAGTGGTTAGAGCGCTGGCCTCGCAAGCGAGGGACCCGGGTTCGATTCCCGGCAGGTCAGGGCGAAACCTTGGGCGAGTTTCCTTACTCCACACACACACACACACACACACACACACACACACACGCGTGCGCCTGATAATAATCCGGCAGGAAAAATAAAACAATAAGAAATTGGTCTCTTCAATCCACGTCTGTGTTTGGGGGACGCTGCTGTGCGCAATTGGCTTTCGCCCACAATATATATATACATACAGTCAATTCACTTTACAGTATATTCTGTGAAGCACTGTGAGACGTCTAGAAGACATGAAAAGCGCGATATCAAAGGCAAGGATTATTATTATCATCATTATTATTATTATTATTAAGTTGGTGGTTGTAACAAAGGCACCAGAGCAAACGCAGACGTGTATTTCACTGTTAAACGGCGGACGCTGTTTGATGCTAACCGATACGCTGTGCTCAGACACGGAGATACTGTTGGGCCGGACTGTCAACTGGACGCACTGGTTGATAACGGCCGCGAATCGGTGAGGTTCCTCCGCCCGCTCGCACTTGTCCTTCCTCGAGCACCTGGGGAGGGAAAAAGAGGAACGCCAAAGGGATAAACGGGAGCGAATTCCGGAAACGATCTACTCAGGAAGGTTTTTATATGTTTTATATACACGTGTTACATGTTATTATTACATGCTCCTGTAGCTCAGTGGTTTAGAGCACTCGCCTTAAAAGCGTGAAACCCTGTGTTCGAATTCAGGCAGGTCAGGGCGAAACCTTGGACAAATTTCCTTACTCCACACACACACGCACACGCACACGCACACGCACGCCTAATAATAATCCGTCAAAAAAAAAACATGACAATAAAAATTGTTCACTTCAATCCAGGACTGTTTGTGAGGACACCGCTGTGCGCAATTGACTGCCACAAATATACAATATACAATTCACTTTACAGCATATTCTGTGAAGCGCTTTGAGACATCGATCAGATATGAAAAGCGCGACATCAAATGCAACGATTATTATCATAATATCTATGTGTGTGTGTGTGTATATGTATCTATAAATGAACAGGGGAGCAGTTTGAATTCCTCTTTGCCCGTCTGAGCAAAGTAATCTTGCCGGGGGGTCAGTCCTGGTTAATAATGCAGCATTATATTCGATTCAGTCGTTTAATTCAGTGCAATCCGCTCCACAATGAACTCAAACCCCTATTCACAGAAAGACCTCAGTAGACAAGTTCCGGAGTCCATTTAAGACTTTCAAACCACTCGAGACTCCATTCAGGTTGGCCATTATGACAGTGCTGTTCTCTATCTACTCTCCCCTTCCCTGCGGTTACACAATCCCCCACCTTCCTCCCCCCTCTCTCCCCTTGGGTTTACAAACAGAATCAATTCGACAGCTGTGGGAGGAACTCATTTAAATTAAATTAAATTAGCTGTCCGACACGGGCTTTAAGACCGGTAGGACTGCGCCACGGTTTGCTCAGTAACCTTCCGCTGCCCAGGGTTGCAAAGCAAAGTCAGATCCAAGGGTAAAAAGGAGGTCAGGGTCTTTAATATCTCCCCCACCCTACTGCCCTCTCTATCTCTCAACAGCTGTCCCTTTGACAGGACTTGCTTCTCGAAGACGCAGAGGAAACTATGTTCTAGTTTGACACTCTTAACCTCTGGTTAATTCCCTGCCTCGTTCCCCCATCTACCCACAACCCCCCCCACCCCACCGCCCTCTCTATTACCCAATCAGTTGTCCCCCTGCAGTGAAAGCGGCTGTATATCAGCGTAGATGGTAATGTTTCAGAAAAACCTGCGTCGGCCACAAAATATACACTTTGCCGTATTAAAAAACAACACAATAATAAAATGGGTCATTTCAATCCACGGCCGTTTGTGGGGGGACGCTGCTGAGCGCAATTGGCTGCCGCATTGCGCCCACAAATATACAGTCAATTCACTTTACAGTATATTCCGTGAAGCGCTTTGAGGCGTCTAGAAGATGTGGAAAGCGCTGTATCAAATGCAAGGATTATTATTATTATTATTATTATTACTATATTCTGTGGAGAGCCTCGAGACATCTCGCGGACGTGACAATGCGCTTTATCAAAGGCAAGGATTATTATTATTACCTCTCAGACCTGAACCATGGTCACCCTCTCATTCCCTACGCCCCACCCCGTCCCCAACCCCATCCACTCCCTCTCTCTCTCCCCTCCTCCACCTCCCTTCGCACCCCCATCCCACCATTGAAGGTGCTAAATTGTTACCCTGCGTGAAAGGTGCTACACGAATGCAAATTGCCGCGACACTTCAAGCATCCAGTGGAGGGGGAAGCGGCCTCATTATCCTCTGCACCTCAATGCGTACATCGCGTTTCAATTTTCATTCAGCGGGACAAATTGAGAGCGCGTTAACGCACGCCGGACTTCCAATCGCTAAACTAAACTGACTAGGTCTGCGGAATTTTCCTGTATTATTTAATATTTGCTCACCCTCAAGAACCCGAGCCGGCTGATTTATGCGGAGTGGGTCTCTCTTGAATAATGATGAATTGATTTTTAATTCCGCGCGCTGATTTGGAATTCCCACTGAAAGTATTTAGCCAGTTACCAGCGTGTGCTCTTTAGTGTCGTGCAACCTTCATAAATATTTAACTCTCACCTCCAACCTCCAGAGACGAAGCAGATGATGTCAAAAACTGAGCAGGCGATGGAGTGAGACAAGGGAAATGGGCCTGGAGGGGAAGGGGGTGGGCCGCGGATAAAAACATCGGAGGAAAATAGCTATTGAGCTACTCTGAACAAAAAAAAACAGCTCGAGCCTGGGACGCGCTCGCAATTCGGTCTGCATTTTCTGTCTAACCGGTTTCGTGAATAACTCTTGCGCTTGACGCACAGCGCCCTGGCAAATCCTCGAGACACCTCAAAGCGCTTCACAGAATACACCGTAAAGTCCACTTCTGTAAAGCGGACTGGCTATATTTGGTGGACGAAACGCGGCAGCCAGTTATTGCGCACGGCAGTGTCCTCACAAACTGTCGCGGATTGAGCGACCACATTATTTTGGAGGGATTATCACCCAGGGGGGGAAAGCGATCCAACAATCGACTGATAACAACAACAAAATTACATTGGTATGGCGGCTTTCACATCAGGAGGACGTCCCGAGATGCTGGGTTCCTACTTAACGTAAGGTAAACATAGGCATGCGGAGTGACGGAGTTCGCTTAACATTTCGTCCTGCCCGGCTTCAAATAGTAACAGCATTTATCTGGAACCCAAACGGTTTACTGTTTGCGTGCGGTAGCTCTATCATTATTACGGGGCGTAGAGTTGTGGCATTCCTGCCCGCCAGCGCCCTAGTTTTTTTTTTAATAAAGCCACAGAGAACTGGCCGCCGTAACTTAGTTGAGCCACAGCTCGGTTACCCAGTCACGCAACTTCCCAGACGCACTGCGCTCGGCGACCGCAAACAATGAGACGGAAACCTGACCACACAGCAAGAGTTGCCGCGTGATAAATAACACATGAAGAGAGCAATTTCGAAGCTGTAACCCTATCCCGAAGGGCTCGGCGTGGCTTGTTTGCCGATTGATATCATTTGAACTCCCTCGATCAGATTCCAGTCTCATGATCAGCTGGTGCACAGTCCTATCCCTCGTTTCCGTGCGGGCGCAGAGCTATCGCAGTCTGTCTTGCTTCGCTTCGCTGCACTGCCTTGGGTGATTCTCACCCTCTGACTGGCCCACCAATAAAACTCTCCTCCAGGTTCACATCGAGAGTTTACAAGTCTCCTGTTGCACCACAGCTGTATTTTCCGAGTGACTGATGGTGTGTTAATCTCTGATGCGCACCTCTGACATGTGGTTTCACTTGCAATCACACTGCAGGTCAGTGCTCGTGTCCATTACATAACAAATTGCATTGATTAGGTTAAGACTGTTCTGGGCCTTACTTCCCACAATGATGTGGTGGAAATGTGTGTTGAGGGGGTGAGGGGGGGTTGACTAGAGGAAGCACATGTCTCAAGAGTCCCTCTTCTCGTACCATCAGCTGTTGGGGTCGAAGGCGGGGAGGGGGGGGGGGGGGGGAGTGACACATGGAATAATAATAATAATAATAATCATCATGGGATCAAGTGGTGGTTGGATCAATAGCGGAACATGAGTAGGCCATTCAGCCCTTCGAGCCTGGCCCGCTATTTAATTAGATCATGGCTGATGGGTTTTGGAAGAAGTGGGATGAGGGGGAAGGCAGCCAGTGAGAGTGCAGGAAACTTGCGTCGAGAACCATCAAGGTGTTGAAACACACAGCATTTTTCCTGCTCTGAAAGACTTACTTTACAGATGGCAGGAGGTACGCACATGTTGTTCCTCAAGTTACATCCTCCTCTCACCCAACCCCCACCCCAACCCCCCTCCACCCCCAGGGACTCCATGCCAAGATTGAGCTACCTCTCCCCATCCGATACTCTCTTGTGACTGCAGTACAGATGTGTAACCAGCTGGTATGTATAAAGCATCCTCGGTGAGGAAAGGAAAGAGGGCTACTGACTCTTGTGTGCGCTCAGCGAGTTCAACAATTCTGCACGCTGACCTCCATTTCAATTCCTCTCCAGGTTTCCTTTTTTGGTAATAAGCCATTTACATTGGATCACACGGCAGTAAATAATCTACTCTGCGACAATCTTGAGCAGTGGGTTGGAATTGTAAGGAGAGACTTCGATCACAAGTCCAGGCTGGCACCTCAATGAGCGCCCAGACCCATTCAAGCTAATTAATGGATGTAGATCTGACGCTAAACTGAGGTCCCATCGGCTTGTTCAGATCCAATGTTAATAGAGAAGGGAGTTTCTCTCTCCCGGTTCCTGGCCAACAATGTCCTCCCAGCCGCAGCTCCCCCCTCCCCTCACCCCTCCCACCCCAAATTTGCTGCTGCGTTTGCCTTCAAAATACACAGTCACTACAGTTTGCAGGGCACATGGACAGGCTTAATGACGGGAAAGCGGGGACTGGCCTGCCCTGCCCTGGAACAGATTTGAAAAAGGCTTCCATCAAATGTCCAGCGACTACCTGCTCAGAAGTAGCATCATTATTGTACACGCGCACACTGCCTATTTGATAAGAAGAAATCAATGCTGAATTCTCTACAGCATTACAACAATAATGAACTCGGGGGGTTCTGTAATTAAGTAATATTGATTGAGATGAGGTGTACAGCCTTATGTCTGACCTAATAGAATGATGCATTATTCGCCATTATTTCATACTCCGAGCTCGAGGAAACTGCAACCCAATCCCCAGTGTTATTACATGCCCATGCTTCACAATAATATATTGCATGTTACAGTGCTCTGACTTTTCATTAACTCAAGTGAGGCTGAAGCGATTAACCACCCGACTTATAGCAGATGGACTTCCAGCACTTAAAACACTTCCACACCTTATGTTTGTAACCAATTACTACTTATTAAAATCCAGCCATTTCACACATTTATTGGCTGTGGCGCTGGCAGTTAGCGCTGAACTCATCACCAAAGACAGGATCGCTCCTGAAACCCTGGACAGTTTGGCTTCCTTCGTGCTAAATCACCTCTTTTGGACGGCTTTAGCCGCGGCGGAGATTTATTCCTCGATTTACGCCTGACTTCGGGACCTTTTGGTGACAAACTGGAGACTGCAAAAGCTGTGAAATTCACCAAAGCAACTCGTGGGCTGGGCTCGACGTGTGTGTGGAGCACCGAGACCCAACCCGTCCACACACTGTCATCATTGCATTTTGCATGTGACGAATCATATGTGTTATCTCCGCAACAGCTGTGTAAGGCTTCCGCTGATGGCTCGCGGGGGGCGGTGGTGGTGGGTTGGGGGCGGGGTGGTAGAAGAAGGAATGCTATAATGCAGAAGGGGGCAGGGGGAATACTAATAAAAATCATCATAATAATTCTTGCATTTAATTTAGAGCTTGCTGTCGTGTAGAGGGCGATGTGGAAACGAGAGCAATGGCTGGGACTTCACACAGACCCACCCCGTGTAATGATAGTAATAAATAATAATAATCCCTTCAAAAAAAAATGGGGTCACTTCAACCCACGACCGTTTGTGGGGACGTCGCCTGCGCGCAATTGGCCGCAGCGTTTGGCCCACAAATATACAGTCAATTCACTTTACGGTGTATTCTGTGAAGCGCTTTGAGACGCCTAGAAGCCCCATATCAAATGCACGGGTTATCATTATTTATTATTATACGTAGATGCCACAATACCCGCAGCAAGAAACATTTATTTCGCTCGGCGCTATATAAACGCAAGTTGTTGTTGTTTGTAGATTCCGAGGCAGGAAATCGAGCTTCACCCCCCCCCCCACCCCCGCCAGAAATCAAACTCGTCCCCGCTGAAGTGACAGCGGCGTCTTCCCTCGTTTCGATCCATCACTTTCGGCCCGACAAGCAGCGAGTTTAATAAGCAGCTCTAAACGAGAACATTCGACTCCTCCTTACTGATCAAGCCCTCAAAGCCATCAGGCATTCAGCGCTGAAAACACTGACGGGCGCCGGTAATAAAGCCATACGTCAATTTTTTTTCCAAGCTGTCAGAACGGTACTCTGTTGCAGCGATCCTTCACTCTGTAATGACCCAACGGAGCTCACTGCTCGGTACTGAGGGAATATATCTTTTATAGAGGTAAGCAATTATGTTGTTGCCCAACCACCCCCACCCCTTCTCCCTCCCTTCCCAAAAAAATACATTATAATACCATGGTATTCATGAATCGCATTATATTAACTGACAAATGCTCCGTGTTCGTCGTGTAACTGGCTGTCGTTACGAAACAGTTTTTTCGGCGCCTATAACCTGAGCAGGTCAATTCTATTTACAACTCAAAAGGAACAAACTGAGATGGTTTTAACCTCTCCGCCCAGGTTTAATGTCTAAGCTGATGGAGTTCAAGGATTTAAAAAATAAAACAGATGCACGCGCATGCACACACACACACACAAATGCACATATGTATAGATGTACACGGAAGCAAGCTTACACAGAATCTATTGACGTGAACTGTTCGTGGATAAGAATGTCTACGCTCAAAAGTCAACTGCATGCATTTAAACACCAACAAAATTGCATTTGTATCGTGCCCTTCACGTCGGGAGGGCTAGACAAGACAGTATTTCGGGCCCCGAGCTGGGGGTAGTGATTGGGGAGGGCATAGGAAGGAGGTTGATTGAAAGCACGGTCGAAGAGGGGGGCTTTGGAGAGGGTCTTGAGGGAGGTGAGGGGTGGGATGAGGTGACTGCCTGCTCCAGGTATTACAGTATTTAGTTTCCTCAGATTGACAATCCATGTTTGGTGACAGGCTCTCCCTTAAGGTGAAGAGCTTTTTTTTTTGGGGGGGGGTGGGGGGTTCAGCCACGTGCGGAAACCTACCACCGCGCTTAAGAGCATCCGAACCAAACTGAGAATTCCATGCATCCCACTTGATCGTGGAAGTCCCAGCGATAAACGGATGGAAACGCAATGTGCACTCTCTCCCTCCATCTCTGGAAAGTTTTGGGAGCAGGTTTGGCAAGTGCGTGAAGAGCAGTGGACTGAACTGCTGTCAGAAGGAAAATCACTGTCTTGTTTCCCGTCGCCCGGGCAAGTATAATTAAACATTTAAATGCTTGCTGAGCAAGCTTTGTGCTGTAACAGTTTTGTGAGTGGTCGGGTTACCGGAGCACACTGCAAGGCGGTTTTGTCTTGTACTTGAAATTGACTCAATGCCCATTCGACCACAGTTATTCTACACCTTTTGAGTTCAGTTTCCACGCCGAACATCAGAACAAAAGAATTTGGTGAGCAAAAGAAGACCAAGGTCCATCCAATTCGCCTGCCACCATTCTACCAGCTGCTTGACAAAAATATAGCCAATTGACTTAACAGTCTATTCCGTGGAGTGCTTTCAGACGACTTGAAGACATGACAACACATGCAAGGATTGTTAGTCATATTATGATGACATGTGTCCAAAATTATATACTGTATTATTTCCTAACAGAAATCTATCTACTGTAATTTGTTCTTTGAGACAATAGAAACTTTCTGCTTCCACCGCCTCCCTAGGGAGCCTTTTGTGTACGTTTACGAGTTGCTAACTAAATTAGTGTTTCCCACGTTCGTTTTTTCTGCAAACGGCATCAAACCAACACAGACTATAGTTGAACTGCAGCAGGAAATATGGTTGGCGTGCATTCTCCAAAGATATAATTCGATCCTGAGCCTTAATGTGTAGAAAAATCTCAGTGCTTCACACAGTAAGTTGCTTTGAAGTGTGGCTACATTTGCGGCATATACAAGTAGGCAAACTCAGCAGCTAATCTACAAAACCAGTGTCCCACAAACAGCAGTGATATAAATAACTAATCACTATGTGGGGGCAGCAGGAATTTTGTTGGACGGAAAAATATTGACCAGGATACTGGAACTCCATGCTCTTGCGAAAATGGTTCAATTAGACCTGAATTATTAAATCTGCCAGACACCGGCACTCAGGTTTTTACCACCTTACCCAGAAAATGATACCCCCAACAAAGCAGGTCTCCCCCACCACTGCACTGGAATGCCACCGTAGATAGCAAACCCAATTCCTGGTGCGGAGGCTTCAAACACCTGCCTCAGAGGCAAGAGAGGCATCAATGATGCCAAACAGTCGCGCAGTAATACTGTGATGCGGCATGATTCCATGTGTTGGATGACTACCTCGACAACAACTTGGATTTACGTGACCGTCCTTCACACAGGAAAGGGTCTGGGACAAGGTACGGGGTCCTGTTTGGGACCTATTCCCAATGACGTTTGGAATTCCCAACACTGTGAGAGAAAGCAACGTCTTGAAACCGCCTTCAAAATAAAACCCGTTATTTTAGGCTATTTAAGTTCTCGGCATGGAATTCTTATTCTCTCTGATGTACTTTACACAGGGCGCTTTGCGGTGTCTTGCAAAGCTGATATTAATGGCAGTGCACATCACTGGGTGTGTAGACGGTTTGATTTCCATAAACCATTCTGTCCTTCGTTCTTCAAAGGGGCCAATAAATGCGCTTGTGATAAACTTGTGAAAGAATATATCTTCCTTTTTAAAAAAAATTAGAACTGTAATCTTCAAAATCGTTCAGTGTGCAGACTCGATTAACTTCCGAAATGCGATACGCCTGATTTCCATTCTTTTCTAACTCGCCAACTCACTCCCATGAGTTATTCATCACTTCGGCAAGTCTGTTTACTTGAAATCTTGCAGAATTTATCAGGTTATTACTGAAATAACCTCAGGGCATGAGCATTCAAAGTTCCTCAATCCAACCCAACTACAAATAATGATCCTTGTATCTGATATAGCGCTTTTCACATCTTCTAGACTATTCACAGAAGCACCCTGTGGCATGAATTGGCTGTATATTTGTGGGCGAAACACAGCAGCCAATTGCGCACGGGAGTGTCCCACAAACAGTCGTGGATTGAATGAACAAATTATTAATGCGTGTTTTTTTTGTCTTGATGGTTTATTATCAGGCATGTGGAGTAAGAAAATTTGCCCAAATGACCTTGGCAGGAATCGAACCCGTGTCTCTCGCTTGTAAGGCGAGTGCTCTAACCATTGAGCTACAGGACTCCATACACAGTGTTACAGGCAGCGCTCAGAAGGTTCAAGGAGTGCGGTGTGCTGAGGTCCCAATCTACCTGTTCATTCACTCTCAGTTTGAGGGGCAACAGGGTTCAAACACAGATCCAAGGAGAGATCCAGATTGAGATAAGGAATATTGGGTTAAGGAACAAACGTGCTCGACACTTACATGTTGTGAAGCACACACCAGCCGCAGTGGGGGTCTCCCGAACTCAGGCAGTCGCTGCAAGTTTCGTACTGTTCACACGATTCCACCGGTACCCTCGAGAGCTGCGGGAGGAAATGAACGCACGATGAGGCAAATAAACCACACAGGCTGACGTCTGGAGTTGCATCCCAGCCGTGGCCAGCGCGCCCTTCTTAATCCTCTGTCCCCCTCCCTCCCTCCCACCCACCCACAAACCATACAGTCAATACGCTTTACGGTTTTTTTTGTGAAGCGCTTTGAGGGGGGGGTCTCGAAGACGTGATAAGGCGCTATATCAAATGCAAGGACTGTTATTAGCATTACAGCAAGTGGGCTGGCTGGAGGGGGCAGTCTTTCAGATGAGACGATAAACTGAGATCCTGTCAGCACCCGATCAGCTGGTCGCTTAAACTCTCATGGCGTTATTGGAAAAGAGAAAGGAGTTTCTCTGCCCTAGTGTCCGGGTCCACAATAACACTAAGAAGAATCCTTGCATTTGATATAGACGTCTTCTTGACGTCTCAAAGCGCTTCACAGAATATACTGTAAAGTGGATTGACTGGATATTTGTGGGCGAAACGCGGCAGCCAATTGCGCATAGCAGTGTGTCCCACACAAACGGTCGTAGATTGAAATGACCAATTTTATTACTGTTGTTTTTTTTGGAGGGATTCTAATGTTGGTCATTGACTTTATGGCTGGTTGTTTGTGGGACATTGCTGTGCGCAAATTGGCTGTTGCGTTCAGCCAGGCATAACACAGTCAGCACGCTTTACCGTTTGTCTCGCGCAGTGATTTGAGTTGACGTGAAAGTCACAAGTTCAGCAGCCAGAATTATCATTAGTATTATTATTATTACGATGACAGATATGTTTTACTTTCTGAAGTAAAAAAAAATGCGCGGATTGAAACTTTTTACTGATAAGGGTATTTTTCTCGTCCTTCAAGCAGGGTCACGGTAACTCACAACTCTCGGCAACCGCCTCGAGAGCGTTCGATCGAACAAATGGCTTTTTTTTTAAACACAGAGATTTAGTGCAACATTAGACGCTAAATGGATCGGAACTGGCGTTTACTCGTCCAAGTACAAAGGGCAAGCGGAGAGAGAGGAACAAAACAGCGCGACTAAGAGATGGGGGAGGGCGGAAAAAAAGCAGATTCCGTGACCTTCCTGCGTTGAAAGGCACTGAACCTCAGCTGGGACATTGTTCACTGGGCTTTCTGATACCTTGGCCCGTGGTCGTTGCTCATGTATGAGCCTCGAGAGCGAGCCTCAGAGGCTAGTGGAGCGGGGGGGAGACGCAAGCCAATTGCTTCCTAACCTTATCAGATTCATCTCGTGTTCAGGTATGCGCTTAGCTGCAGGGGTCACGGATAGCGATTAGAAAGCAAGTACAAGGGCAGAACTGTCTTGTCTTAACGCTTGGCTAGGACCCTGACGTTAGTCTGCATTCACACTATCAGCCCCGGTCTGGTATATTGCTGCCGGAAACCTCATTATTTAGACCAGAGATTATGCTGTCTCCTCCATGTTGCTTTAAATTGGAAGTTGGGAGGAGGGGTGGGTGGGGGAGAGGGGGGGGCGCGGAGGGGGGGGGGAAAACGATACCCCTATTTGAATTTTCTGTACGTGCACTGGAGGCTGAAAATTGGACCGCGCATTTGCTTTCATAACTTGATTGCAAAGAAAAGTAAAGTCACGGGGTTAGCTCTCGAGTAACGGTTATAAATAATAGCGAAAATGTAATACAACAACAACAAAATGACATTTCACATCAGGAGGACGTCACAATAACGCTGCTTCCCCATTTTTAGGACGTGCCTGAAGACCTTCCTCTTCAATCATGCCTTAGACCACCCCAGGAGGGTGTGGCGGGCGCTATATAACTGAAAACCCTTGCTGAGTTGTTGAGTATGGTCCGTTTGCAAGCTCCCAAAAGCATTGTTACGTTCACGGGGAGGGCTGAAACAGTCAAGCCCTCAGAGAGGAGTTACAAATCCAGCTGCAACCTCTGCTCGCGAGTGACAGCTCCACCTGTCCGGGCTGGAGAACAACTGAGGCCTCCTCTGCCCTAGCCGTGGAAACACGAGCCAAAGCCAACAGCTGAGCCTCGACGGCTGGAGCTCAATGCCCGGTCACACAATGGGGACTTTCAGGCTCGACACTCACCCCCTCCCAACACCCCCCTACCCCTCCCAACTCACCAGCCCTCCCTCCCCACCGCCCCTCTCCCCCCCGCCCCTCAATTGGGCAGGTGCCAGCTGCGTTCTGAGGATCCGTTGGCCTTTTTTCCCGGTGTGGAAAAGCCAAACAAGTGGTCAGCGCGGCTGGACTGGGTCGGTGTGCATCTGTCTCTCCCCTCTCCACCCCCCCCCCACCACCTCCACCCACTCCCCACACCCATCAGCTCCGACAGGCTGTCTTTCCCTGCGCTCTCAGAACAAAGGGGTCCGTTGATACACTGAGCCCCTCTCCCCCTCCCTCCCTCAACCCCGTCAGGGCTGTGAAACACACACACACCCCGCCTCGTTCAGCAATGTGTCACCCAGCTATGAGAAGCATGTTTACTTTACGCCATCAGCAGGCAGTGGATTAGGATTCTGTCGCAGGACCCCATGATACTGTACAATGTGGTGATTCATGAAATAGCGACAGAATGGAATCGTGACCCGAGAGGCGTTGTTGCTCGTTTCGCGTTCTAAACCTCTTACTTTAGCCGTGCGCAATTGGCTGCCGTGTTTCGCCCACAAATATTACAGTCAATTCACTTTACAGCGTATACCGTGAAGCGCTTTGAGACGTTCAGAAGACGCGAAAAGCCGCTGATATCAAATGCAAGGATTATCATAATAATTATTATTATTTCAGGGAGGTGGGTCCCTCGTACTTTTTTTCTTCTACGTTATACCCCATCCTCCCCCTCTCTCCAGCCGCCTCCATTCAGGTCTTCTACATTTGAGTGATACCTCTCTCTCTCTCTCTCTCTCTTTCCCCCTCCTCACCTCCCTCCCACCCTCCCTCCCTCCCAGCTCGAGCCACGAAGAACGTTAGCAACAAGCGATGTTGCAGATGCTGTGCTTTACCACCAGGAAGCGCTGTGCCAGAGTAGTTTGCTTCCTCTCGATCGACCCAAGCGATGGTCTTAATATCAAATAACATCATTTTATAATATCATTATAATACGTCTCATCGCGTACAACAATTCCTGCACTGGGGGCGTGGAGGAGGGTGGGTGGGTGGTGGGAGGATCTGCTCTCCCCATCCCCCCACCCCCCCCCCCACTCACTACTTTGAGTTAGATTAAGTGGAGCTCCTGTAGCTCAGTGGCTAGAGCACTCGCCTTAAAATCATGAGACCTGTGTTCGAATCCAGGCAGTTTCCTTACTCCACACACCTAATAATAATCCGCCCCCACCCAAAACCACCCCCACAGTTTGTGGGACACCGCTGTGCGCAATTGGCCGCCGCGTTTCGCCCACAAATATACAGTCAATTCACCTTACAGTTACTATTCTGTGAAGCGCTTTGAGACGTCGATAAGGTGTGAAAAGCGTTATATCAAATGCAAGGTTTATTATTATTATTGTAAGATCTTGACAAGTCAGTGTGGAAGGAGAGCGTGCTGGTCAAACCCACGTCTCCCGAGCCTACGGCACACTCCATTAAAGCTGACGTCCCATCAATCCCACCCCATTAAGCCATGGAGCTGCCCTGGGCACCACCGTCCCTCCTGACACAAAGGATTCCGTGGAGACTGATGAGAAATTTCCCCCCAGGAAAGCCTTCTGTGAGAGAAGAGTTCAACCGAGATTGTGTCAAGCTGTGGCTGATGTCTGTACATCGCAAGCCATTAAGGGGCATCTCAATTTTTGTTCCTGGGCAAGAGCATTGCTTGACGCGGAGGGTTTGTGTTGATGTGGAAGGCCTCGGAGGCAGGCGTAGACACACAATCAACTGGGATGTTCGAAGAGGAGATGGTTAAGATACTTGGGGAAGTTAAAATAATATATATAATAAATAATCCTTGCATTTGATATAGCACCCTATCACCTCATTGAGAAGTCTCAAAACTCTTCACACAATACATTGTAAAGTGAATGGACGGTGTATTTTGTAGTGTCCTGCAAACAGACGTGGATTGAGCGACCAAATTATGATTGTTATTTTTGAAGGGATTATTACCCTCGATAAGCGATCTACCAATTGACTACCAACCAAGTTCCGACTTACTGCTAGGTAAAGCAGGGGAGTGTGTAGCTAGGAAACTTGCATACTGTTTTGCCCTGGCCGGGAATCAAACCTGGGTCCTCTCGCTTGCGGGCGAGTGTGCTAACCACTACCCTACAGGACTCTGTAGTCTAGAATTAGGAATTGCAATAACAACCCTGGCATTTGGATACAGTGCCTTTTAAGAGAGCGCCTCAAAGTGCAGCTTCACAGGAAATCACTGCGAGATGCAGTGCTTGCATATTGAGCAGGCAATCGCATTGACATTTTTACCTGTTAGCTATTCAATGTATCAAAGGAGCTGGGGGGAAATAGGATTAAATACTGTTGCCGGGATCTAACTAGTGGAACGAGTTTTGAGTTGTTCGCGTTCCTAAAGCTCGTTCAAGTCATCACGGAAACGAGCACACACAGGGGCCCGTTCAAAACACAATTAACAACGACTACACAATGCATTTGTGTAGCGTCTGTCATGTCGGGAGGATGTCCCAAGGCGCTGGAACCACATGCAAGTGCAAAAGAAAAAAAGGAACAAAACATATGCCCGTTTATTGCAAACAGTTCTCCCCGTTAATCAATGAGCTTTGTGCTTTGCTCTTGTGCAGCACTGTGTGTGTGTGTGTGTGTGTGTGCGCGTGGGAGAGAGAGAGATAGAGAGAGAGAGAGAGGGAAAGAGAAGCCAGCCAAGGAAATAGTTATCTATCTCTTCCCCCCGCCAACCGCACTCCCTTCCGCCGCCATCGCCCATCCACTTTATAACCGTGGCTCACGTCAAACCAGAGCTGTTTCCCCAATGAAAATATTTGATGCGTGATAAATCACAGAGCGAACGAGGGCGGGGAGTTGATCAATGGGTGCCTGTAGGAAATAGCTGATGTCCTCTCATATCAGACAAGACGCCTTGTATAATAAGCTATGATGTATGTCGCCCATCACTACTCTGTGTAAAATCCGGTGTGATGCGCAGATGCACATGGAAGCACTTGTTTCTCTGTCGTCCCGTTAGTTTTTAGGTCTAAACGCTGTTTCTTTCAACACCGGGTGAGATGGGGTGAGCATGTAACTCACCCCAGGACCCAGCGTTGCGTTTACCCCTGAGGGAATAAAACTTCCGCCTGCATTTTCGGGCCATTTTTGTAGACGGATAATACACGAGGAAAGCAATTTCTGTCATTCTGCGCCTGGCGTTTTGTGTGTTGGAAAAAAACCAAAAGAGCAAGCGAAACAAACGCCGAGCTGTAAAAAGAGCGTTTTTGGGGTGCGTGTAAAAATGTGAAAGTTGTTGCCGACTGCAGATTAGTCTGGAGTGAACACAGAGAGAAAGTGTGTGTGTGTAAATGTAAGTGCATTTGTGTCAATGTCAAAGTGTGTGTGACCATGTGCAAGTTATAATCGATGATAAGGGGGTAGAATGCCATCATTCCACCCAACAACTGACTGAAAGCAACTGACCAACAGCTGCAATAGAAGGGAATGTGTGAAAACCACCCCCCCCCCCCCACATCACCACCACCACTACCTCTCCAACTCCCGAGACACTTGCCCAGCCTATAAAATCCAAACACAAGGGCTTTACACCACAACTCCAAGCAGTTATCAGCATTTGTTCATTCGCCTCGCGGCTGTTTGCAGGACACTGCTGTGCGCAAATTGACTGCTGCTTAATTTCCCCCCCCATCCCCCCCCCCCCCATCCCACCCACCCCCCACCACAAAATCACACAGTCGCTGCTTCTTTTGCTGGATATCCTGCCTAGCGTCTCGAGACGTTCCTCGCGGTGTGAGAGACGCTAGACCGAACGCGAGGGCTGCCCGATTACCATTACGGTTTCATCGCCACATGTAACGCAGATTGTGTGGCGAGGACACCACGACCGGGAGCTTCCGAAAGGGCTCGAGACGTCAGCCGCGACCGGCCGGCCGGCCGGCACAAGGCACGGGCGAGCCTTTTGTTGTTTCGCTGGTTAAAATGAAGATGGGTTTGCAGAGTGCGGATCTCACACTGAGTGACACCGTGCTCTCTAACCGTAAACGCAAATGCCCTGGGTGAGGGCGGGTTACAGCGCTCGCAGTGCAAGTTGTATTGTATTATGCCTCATGCATTTTGTATTACAGAATAAATAAATTCCGCTCAGTCGATGTTAAAGTGCATCGCTGGAGGCACTGGCTTCATCAGAAATATGTGACCAGGCAAAGTCATATTACACTTGCTATATAACCAATCTTTAGGGACAAGGGAAACGTTACAGGAATGAGCGCATTTAAAATTCAGTTGACAGAGCTGCAGAGCAGTGTGGCGTGTGCCTGTGTGTGTGTGATATATATGCGTCTGTGAGAGGCGTGTTGTGGGTGACTGGGGATGAGTGAGTGTGTATGTATATATATGTGTGTGTGTGTGGTGTGTTGTGTGAGCGCGAGTGAGATAATTCTTGTTGTTGTAACTCACCCTCCCTACCACCCCCCACTCACCCCACCCCACAGTTGGAATTAAATCAGCCGCACATAAACGATTCAACGCCAAAAATAATATGGTGTTTTTCAGATTCCACAGGGAGCGACTTGTAGGCTGACGGTTTCCGTGACAACGGCTGAACTTTCGCCACTGCGGGGCGACCTGAAGGGCAGTCCACAAAAGCCGCGATCACCATTAGGGGAGCTGGGGGGGGGGGGGGGGGGGGGTCAGAGGGTTCAAGCAGTGAATCCACCTTGAATGGATTATGGGTCGCTCGCAACACAAGCACCAGCTTTTCTAATTAAAGTTTATTAATCCCTTCGACTGGAAACAAACGGGGGCTTGGGAAACGCTCCCGCAACGTGGAGGTGGCTCAAGGTAACAGCGTCAGACGCTGAATCGTTCCAAGACTGGCCTGGTGACGAACAGGAAAAGTTTTCTCTTTTCGAGCCCCGAGGTGCGCGTAGGAAGTTTATTGTGTTTAGGAATGGGGACGGAGGGGCCGAGAGAAAACGCGGGCAGCCAGTTTGCAAAGAGCCATAATCCCAGAAACAGGTTGTGAAGTTGGTGACCAATTTTACTTGGGGAGCCCGTTAATTTAGGGCTTCGGCTCGCAGGGTCAACAGGCCCATAGCTTAGTGGTTAGAGCGATCGCCTGGCAAAGGCGGGAGGACCTGGGTTCAGTTCCAGGGCCGGGCGAAATGTTGGGCAAATTTCCTTACTTCACACTGTTTAGTCCAATGTCTCTGTTTACCCAGCAGTAAGTAGAAACCCGGTAGTTAGTCGAATAAATAAGTGAAGGCGGATTGCTTTTTCAGAGGTGACAATCGCTTCAAAATCAATCAATAAATAAATAATCATTTAGTCACTCAATCCACTGTTTGTGGGACACTGCTGGTTACAATGGGCTGCCGCGATTCACCCACAAAATACACAGTCACTTTGCCGCATGTTCTGTGAAGCGTTTTGAGACGTCTGGAAGACGTGATACGGAGTTACATCCAATGTAAGGATTACCATGATCGGAGGGGTAATCTCTTTTGCGCTGCTGTATTGTGAGCCACGCTGAGTACACTCAACTTCCCGTGTAATGGGAGCAGGAAGGACAATTGTTTTATTGATAATTTCTTGATGAAAACAACACATTGCAATTAAACTGATCACAGTTCAGTGCGGCTCATCAGCCCCTAATGGGAAACTTTAGTGCCAGGTCAGTCCCAGGAATTGCATTGCGACTATTTTCCCCATGAGATAAGCGGCAGCTAATCTGTTTACAACCACTTGCTCAAGTAATACTAATTGCAGCCCTGGCCTAACTCGCAGAATAGTTACATCAAAGGAAGCTTCGCTTGGTGCAAGATTGTGGATCTACCTCCGACCTAACTCTATGATCTCCTTTTTCAACTGGGCCTTCAGCCACCCTCCTACCTCTCTGCACCCCCCCCCCCACCACCACCACTCCAGTCTCCACCCTACTCCCCCATGTTTGGGTCCTGACCCCTGACTGTTCAGAGCCTTGGGACGTCCTCCCGATCTGAAAGGCTCTCCACAAATGTAATGTTGTTGTTGTTGACTGTGCTTTCAGTCATTTCCCCCCTCCCATCCCCAGCTCGGGTGCCCGACCAGGGGCTTCTGATGCGTTCTCCTGGCGTGACAGGCGCTGCGTAAATTGAACTTGCGTTTAATCACAGAGGAGCTCAGAAACTAAGACAAGGGGAGGCGCATTCAGCAGCAGAAATGGGGAAATGAAATACTATCTTTATCCCGTCCTAACCTTCCCGATAAAGAAAAAGGTCTGTGAACTTCCAAGCAGCTCGGTCCAAATAACACGGTTATAAGGAGATAAGAGGCAGAGGATTTTTCTTGCCCTACATCACCCTGGGTACAATTCAACATGTATTGAAACAGATGAATAGAGTGATCGTTGGTGCTAATCCGGTTACTCAATTATTCTGAAATGCCAGTCCATCACGCGGATAGGAAGTGAGATCAGAAGGCTTCGAGACAACCCCCTCCCACCACAGTATACCCCCAACGCCCACCACGAAAGACACAATATCAAAGGTATGGATTGTTGTTATATAATTATTATTATTGGGTGCTGTGTTCAGTGCTTTGGTGATGATCAGGGCGACCGAAAGAAGCGTTTGCCAACTTTGAACTGGTGCCCACCTCGCCCGCCCTGCCCTCCCTGCTCTGCGCTGTGTTTACTTACGCGGACGTACTGTTCTGTCTCGGGAAAGACAATGTCACCGTGAAGAACGACAACGGTGCAAAGCAATCGAGTTGACTCAGTGCTGTCGGCTGCCTCCCACGCACAGGAGGGAAGACGAAAGCGGCGTTAGGAAACCTCGCAGAGTCTAGCCGACAGGCAAAGGCGCATGAGAGGGTTCCTAAACACTCTGCGTTTTGAGTGATCAAGGGGCTTGCAAAGTGTACATTGCGCAATGCATGGCAGGGATGGCAGCTGTGCGCTGTGGCTTTATTCAGAGACGTAGCCACAGAGATCCATCATCAACAGTGGTGAACTTCACACCGCTCGCCCGCTCTAATAATATAATAGTATATAATTAACATCATAATAATAATAATGCTTCCTTTTGATATAGCGCTTTCCACATCTCAAAGCGCTTCACAGAATATACTGTCAAGTGAATTGACTGTGCAATAGTGGGCGAACACGGCAGCCAATCGCTCACAGCAGCGTCCCCACAAACAGTTGTGGACTGAAATAACCAATATATTGTTGCGTTTTTTTCGGAGGGATTATTATTAGGTGTGTAGCATAGGGAAACTCGCCCAAGGTTTCGCCCTGACCTGCCTGGTTTTGAACACAGGTCTCTCGCTTGTAAGGCAAGTGCTCTAACCACTGAGCTACAGGACTCCACATCCATTAACATCCATTAAACAAAGAGAGGACCCCTGAACGCTTATTGTCTTCTCAGAGAAGGACGTCACCTGGGTTAACACTACGCTCTCCCCCCCGCAGCACTTGAACACCAGTCTCGACTATAAGCCGTGATGTGGGGGCTTGAGCCCACATTTATCTAGCGATGGGGCAACTAACTGAGGGAAACATTCAATGATTTGGGTTTCTGGAGATACCCAATTTTTCATCTCCTTTGTCCAGGTTTCCTACCCACTCCCAATCCCCCCACCCCACTCTCACCCACACATACACACACACACACAGACAGCATCAGAAGCCTCTGATCACCCTCGCGCTGCCTATAAAACGCTTGGAATCGTTCCCCAGTGCTGGGGGACGCCTCCAGCCCGTAATTACAATGTCCCTGATATCAATCATTCAAAGCTTTTAGTGCGAGAAATCCCATTTATAAATACACGTCTGCAAATTTGTTACACTTAGCGGCAGGAGGGATTTCTGCGCCCCCTCCCACCGTATCACCCATTCCCTTTCCCTGATGCAATGAGCTTGAACGGGTCACGGCACACATTAGACCCCAGAGACACACGATGGTGGTACAGCTGCTGGGACACGTGGGGGTGTGGTGGGGAGCGAGGGGGAGGGTAGGAGTGGGGGGGGTGGTGGTGGGGGGGGGTAAGAGAGCTTTAGTCAATCTCCCATCTCTCTCTCTCTCTCTCTACGAGAACAGTGCTCAGTGCCGAGCAAACATCAGCAGCAAAGGGCTCTTCACAAGGCTGACACATGGTAATGTGTGCACTGAAGGATTAACAGTGGTGGCAAATGACTACAATTTTATTGAGTGATGATCGGGAGTTGATTTCCAGAAGTAATGTATTTTACATCACAATGTATATAGTTTTAACAGCGTTAATTGGCTGCTGCTTATCCACAGGTAGCGAGTGCGATACACACCTCTCGATGCCTCGCTTGCTTGACGTCAAACCCTGTCCCTGCAAAGCGCTTAGAGGTGTTAATCTACGTAAAGGGCACTATATAATTGCCAGCAGTTTGCTGTAGAATCAATTTCTCTCTCTCCTTAATGCCCCGTCACCGCCCACACAAGACTTTTTCTCAATGAAAACGGAAAGCTCATACCAAACGCGGCCTGGCCGGGAGTGGCTGAGGCGGCTTGATATTCCATTGCTGGGAGCTCTCACTGAGCCCATTAGGTCTCTGGGACGAAACTCCAATATAATTCGGGATGTCATTTGACCGCGTAGCTTCGTGGGCACTCACGGCAGCCAAACCTGCACTCAGCACCGCCCCACGAACAGCCGCGAAGTGCCTGACCAATCTTTCGGGAGGAGTGGTGGCCAGTTCATTCCATATTCCGTCTATTCGACGATTGCCTTACGAGGTAGGCGCTCCGAGACGCAAACCCGCATTGCATAACACAACTGGTGAAGTAGTTTGCGACGTGGTTAATCACATGTTATTGCCAGTTGGGTTGCTCGTGATGAGGAATGAGATTTCAATAACGCTTTGCAAGGCTGTGGGGAAAGAGCGGGACCGATTGGATGGCTCTTCCAAAGAATGGCCTCCTTCTGTGCTGTAATATTCTAGGATTTAGAACGAAACCTTGGGCAAGTTTCCTTACTCCACACGCCTAATAATAATAATCCCTCCGAAAAAAACCACAATAATAAAATTGGTCATTTCAATCCGCGACTGTTTGTGGGGGCACTGCTGGGCGCAAATGGCTGCTGCGTTTCGCCCAAAAATATACAGTCAATTCACTTTACAGTACACTCCGCGGAAGGGCTTTGAGATGCCTAGAAGACGTGAAAAAACACTATATCAAATGCAAGAATTATTATTCTTGTGAGTCTACGATTCTGATTGGCTGCCACATTAACTCACAGTCACTACAGTTTACAGTCAATCCCGTGTAGCGCTTTGGGACATCCTCCTGGTGTGAAAGGTGCTGATTCCGAAGCGAGGATTATTATAATTTTTCGCTCTGGCAAAACATTTTACATATCAAAGAAAGTCTTTTAGTGTTAGTCATCCTGTTTTTTTGTGTACCTAAACCTCATTGTAGGGTTTAATCAAAACTAGCATTGTGGCACTAAAGCTGTAAGCAGGATTTTCTTGTGATACAATCCAGTATTTCCTTTTGTTATGCTACTTACACGTTTATTTCGCGGTTTGAAATACACACACACACACTCACACACATACTCACGCGCAAAAAAACACACGCTCCCCCTCCCCGCTCCCTCCCATACAATCTACCAATCTTTTAAACTAACCAGGAGACAAATAAAGAGCCTGAAACTTCAAACCTGTCGTCGGGATTGCCGTGTGTTGGATAAAGAGCTTTGCCCAAGCACAATGGGCCAATTACTGTTTTCAAAAGACTGTGCAAGCGAGCCTCTGTGCCAAGGGAGCGTGGGCAGAGAGTCAATGCTGCGAGCATTCTGTTAGTTACACTCTGACCTGCCAGTGTAGCTGATCTCTGAAAGATTAGCTAACGTATATACAGTATTTGAAAAAATTCAAGCCACCTTTGATTGACTTGCTCACACACGTTTGGGAGGGGAGGGACGGACGAATGAATTACTTCCAAACCCGTCACCTGTTGGCAAAGTTCTGCTCTCGATACAAATAACAGCAAAGGGAACGGCAAGGTGTGCCCGAAGCCCGACAAAATGTTCCTGTTCCTTCCTCGTGATCTCTAGAAGATGGCACTTTCCTAAAATAAGATCGTCTGTGAAGTCATGTATTTGGGATCTGCTGAACGTCAGAATCACTTAGGAATGTATGGGGAGGTGTGGGGTGGGATCTAAAGTTTTAAAATGCATATTTTTTTGGCTGCTGAACTCGGGTGCGGATCTTTTGACGTGAAAGGCGCTATACAAACCTAATTTGCTGTTTTTTTTTGTTGATATCAAATACTAGGATTACTTTTACCAAAACATCACACTGTATGGGCAATCCAGATTCGAGCAGCGAATTGCTTGGGGGATTTTGAATTAAAACCCCCAAATCTCAGGCGGGCAGGCATTCTGATCTCTGTTAACACAGCAAACCGAATGTGCGTAAAGATTTCATTTTGAAGCCCTCACACATTCACGGCAGCCAATTTTTGTGGTGGTGGAGGTTGGGAGTCGGGAGTATTTTCAAATATCCATTTCCCTCACCCCTCCTTACAAAATCACTCCCCAGACCAGAATTCCACCTCCTCCCACCCCCTAAAATGGAGTGTGAATTAAAGAGAGTAATAGGTCTCCCACTGAAACACAGCTGATATGTTTCAGCATCTCTGATTCAGTCCTACTCTTTCCTACCTCAGTACAGCTGACCTTGTTCTGACCTCCTTCTGCAAGCAGAGGTCTTAAATTACCAAGATGATTTGAATAGAAGGCAGTCCCAACTGGAAATCAACGCCAGGGCTGAGTCCATCAATGACCAGACTCCCCACTGGCTCCCAAGAGGTTTCTATAGAGCTGGAAGAGAGTTCTTTAATCCCAGACTTGGCCTGGGTCCCACTAATTCATTCAAGGTTAAGGTTTTCAACGACAGCTGTTCGTGTTCAATCTCATTCTCGATCCCTTTGAAGAGTAAGGCAACACCTGACGTTGTCGCAAGGAGAGAGATATATATTTTTTTAATGAATAAAAAAAGATAACCTTTGCAACGAGAGGTGGCATTGTGTTGATCATTGCTCTGCGATTAACTCAGCTGTAAAATTAAAGTGCCGTTATCTCAACCTAGACATTTCAGAGTGCTCCTCTTCCTCCCCCTCTCTCCCTCCCCCATTTTCAAGACCATTCAAATATGCAGTTGTAAATTCACGATCAGACCCACTTTACACTGAAGCCCGGGCGCTCAGACATAATGGCTCCTGATCTGTGTAATAAGCCAGTTAGCAATAGCTTTGATGAAGATATCAATCCCAGCAGATAAATTGAAATTACATTTATTGCATTCATTTGTGTTGAATACACATTGTTCGTGTCAACATGAGCAAGCAGCACTCGAGATTTTTTTTCAACCAAAAAATACAAATGCGACAACAACTCGCATTGATATCGGACACGGCTCGCATCTCGGAGTGGGGGAGCCTGTCGAGAGAGAGAGAGAGAGAGAGAGAGAGAGAGGGAGGGAGGGGAGGGGAGGGGAAGTGTACAAGGAGAGTAAATCCCCTTGTACAGTAAACCTCACAGAAGTCAACAACAACTTGCATTCATTCAGCGTCCCTCACGCAGGGTGCTGTCCCGGGCACTTGAAGTCCTATCAGTTAGGACCATACATTTCAGATGATTTATGTGAAACGCTGGTTATGTGAAATGTGCAAATAATAGGAAATTCAACCAGACTTGGACACATGTATGACTGGCACGATTGTGCTGTGTGGTTTATACAGTTCATGGGCAGAGCTCTGCAGAGGACAATGCATGTTGATTTCCCGCCCCCCACCGCCACTCCGCATCCCCCCAACCACCCACCATCCCACCATCTTAACTGCAATTTCAGAAGAAGCTCGCTTTGTTCAACCGAACCCATGCACATGCGCGCTTGCTAAATGTGATGAGCAATCTTTCCAGGCATCAGCCATCAATAGTGTGTATGTCGTGTGGGACTGTCCATGGGTTAGTACACCTGGGCTACCATGATGTATTCTTAACAGTGTCAAATTCAAGGACTGAGATGTGCCCGGAAAAGCCTGTGTTCAGGTTGCACACTGCATGAGAAATCACAGCTCTCCAGAATGGTTGATTCACTGGCTTGCTATTCACACGTCCATTCCAGTCCCTCTCGTCTTTGTGCCTCTGTCTCGTAAACCTTCTTACTGACAGATTAAACTTCCCAGGAGTCTGAGCTGTACACACAGTAATGAAAGAAGTGGTATAATGAAGGATTAATGCTTTTCAGCCTCGCTCCCTTGTGACCGGAGAGAGAGAGAGAGGGAGAGGGAGAGAGAGAAAGAAAAAAAATCTCAAATTAAAAACAAAATTGCGAAAACAAGACCCAAAGGAGTTTTGTGGCGAGCGTTTTTTCGTAATGGAGGCGAATAAATAATATGGGTAAACTAAAAGCATTGGCCAATGTGAACTCTCATTAAAATATTTGCATATATTATAGGCGTTTTTTGTTTTAAATTAGGTGTCACCCCGGCTCAGCTGGAAGCACTCTCTCCTCTGAGTTAGAAGGCTGTGTGTTCAAGTCCGGGTTGGTACTTTGAGCTCACAAGACTAGGCTGACATTCCAATGCTGGGGTGGAAGGTGCTGTACTTTGAATGAGACTGTACATTTGTGGGCGAAATGCGGCAGCCAATTGCGCAGAGCAGTGTCCCGCAAACAATCGTGGATTGAAATGACCAATTTCTAATTTGACTTATTTTGAGGAATTATTATTAGGCGTGTGTGGTAAGGAAACCTTGCCCAAGGTTTCACCCTGCCTGGAATTGAACCCAGGTCTCTCACTTGAGCTACAGGACTCCACGTCAAAGGCACTATTTGAAAAGAGAAGCCAAGTTTCTCTCTCTCGGTGTCTGGGAGAGTTAAGACACGGTGAATGGTACCCATATTTTCTGGTTTACATGCGGGGGGGAAACAATTATTTAGAGAGGAATTCCTGCCTGTCCACAGAGCAGCGAGTTTTTAGGATAATATAATATCACATGAAACTCATTGAATTTCCTTGCTTTCGGGACTTTGAATTAAATCTATTTGAGTAAAAAAATATTCTCTTCATCCTTTAGAATGATCCTTGTATTCGATGTAGCGTCTTATCACAACGTTGATTTGTCTCAAACGCTTCCTGTAAAATGGACTGACTGTATTTTGCAGGCGAAACCTCGCCACGACACTCAACGCTTCCCTGGACCGAGACTTGTTCTTTGCACAAAAGCAGCAAAATAAATCTTTAAATCATAAACGCAACCTTGGTGGTGAACATCTGAGAGTTTCTCAAGATCACGTTAACCCAGGAAGCTGCTCACTGATCACCACTATTTCATCTGGGAACTGGAAATCAGCAAATACTGTACTATAATTCCTCAATCTTGTTATCCAAACCGTGCCTCAACCTTCCTCCGGCTCCCAAACAGTGAATGTGTAAACGACTGGAGACCCCCCACCACCACCCCACCCGCCTGCAAATCTGAATGCCCTTCGGGGGGGGGGACGTGAACCCACAACCTTCTGATCCAGAGGAGATGAGAGAGAGATAGATACAGAGAGAGAGAGAGAGAGAGAGAGAGCGTACTCAACCAACTGAGCCAACCGAGCATATTACAGAGCATTAAGCCCGGTAAGAGGATTTGAGTGAGAGAGTTGAATACATAATTCAGTGACATTGTAGAATAACCTTCCAAAGAGGAAATATTATGCCGAACATCCCACTCATCAGGTAATTTTTTTTTCAACTGGGTGTCGACACAGTCTTGGCACCCCTGGGTAAGAGATTGATTAGGGGCAGAGAGAGGGAGGTAGCGAGGACATATCAGTCAGGGTCCCTGACTGCTCAACGCACACCACAGGTTTGTGAACGCATAAATGAGGAGGCTCAGTCATAAAACCCCCTCATGGTCAAAGATCCCGTTGCACCTATTTTCTAAGATCACGATGATAAGAGTCTTGCCAGAGGCAGTTGGTGCCTGTAGAACCTCAGGTCAAAAAGGGTGACAGAGACTTCCCAGTGAGAAGATTCCACCAGAGAACATTATACACTGTATAGTTTCAAATCATAATAATCCTTGATTTGAGATAAGATAATAATATAATATAATAATAATAAGCCTGGCATTTGATATCGCACTTTTCACATCTTATCGATGTCCCAAAGCGCTTCACAGAATGTACTGTAAAGTGAATTGACTGTATATATATTTGTGGGCAAGTCGTGACAGCCAATTGCGCACAGCAGTGTCCCACAAACAGTCGTGGATTGAAATGACCAATTTTATTATTGTGTCTTTTTTTTGGAGGGATTATTATTCGGCGTGTGGAAGAAGGAAACTCGCCCAAGGTTTCGCCCTGACCTGCCTGGATTCGAACACAGGTCTCCCCAGCTTGGTCTTCCCAGCTTGCAAGACAAGTGCTCTAACCACTGAGCCACAGGAACTCCACAATAGTGGGGATAGTGCCCTCTCACACGTTGAGACGTCTCAAAGCGCTCCACTGAATACACTGTGAAGTGAACTGTCTGTATGTTTCGAGGGCGGAAACGGGTCGTTGCAACATGTTGCAACACAAGATACAGCTGTATTGAACTTCTTACATTCGCTGCTTCTCGATTTCAAAGTCCTGCAAAGATTTCCAGGATACATTTTTGACGGGAGGATCTGCAACAAAATCCCTGCAGTAAAGATCGTTGGTGCCGTGAAACGTGACCCCTTGCTTTAATGCGTGGTTTTCACTACTTTTGGAGTCCGGTAACATATTGGTTAGGAGGGCCTAAGCGAGAGGACCCAGGTTCGATTCCCGGGCAGGGTGAAAACTTAAGACTAACTCCACATGCCTCCGTTTACCTAGCAGTAAGTAGGAACCCGGCTGTGCTTCAATTGGTGGAATGCTTTTCCGGGGTGGGGGAGTGGGGAATAAATAATTAATCCCTAATTTGATCACTCAATGGACGACTTTTAGTGGGACACTGCTGTGTGCGATTGGCTGCTGTGTTTTGCCCGCAAAATAAGAACATAAGAACATAAGAAATTAGAAGCAGGAGTAGGCCATTCGGCCCTTCGAGCCTGCTCCGCCATTCGATAAGTTCATGGCTAATCTTCTCATCTAACTCTAATTACCTGCCCTATCCCCATATCCCCTAATCCCTCTATTTTTCAAAAATCTATCAGTCTCAGCCTTGAAAATATTTGAAGCATTTACAGGCTTCTGGGGTAGTGAATTCCATAAATTCACTACCCTCTGAGTGAAGAAATGTTTCCTCAACTCTGTTCTAAAAGGCTGACCCTTAATTTTAAGACTGTGACCCCTGGTTACAGATTCTCCTACCAGGGGAAACAGTCCCTCAGTGCCTACTTTATCCAGCCCTTTAAGAATCTTATATGTTTCAATAAGATCCCCACTAATTCCTTTGTTCTCTAGAGAATACATCCCTAGTTTATTCAACCTATCCTCATAGGTCAGTCCCCTCATCCCAGGAACGAACCTAGTGAATCTACGCTGCACCCCCCTCTAAGGTGCTGAATGCCTCTGTGGCAGTGACCATATTAAACTACACCTGTGCAAACAGGTTTGAAACATGTCCCTCAGGACCTTGGCTGTGCATTGGGTTAATATGGTTTTTGGTGATGTCCTTCCAGTGTGTGATTGGAGCCAGTTTTTTGTTTCGAGGAGTTTCTCAGCCAAGAAAAGTCCGACAACGAACGTAAGACTGCCCGAGAAACTTCCTTTGCCGGCTTTTCAGTAACTCTGTTGTTGAATCAACACAATGTTAGGCGCCCCCAAAAGAGAATTACAACTTGCTGTTTGTCAATCGCAAGTATGTCCTTTTTTTAATAAGGAGACCAAAACTGCACACAATACTCTAGGTGCGGTCTCACCAAAGCCCTATACAGTTGCAGCAGGAGTTCCCTATTCTTGTACTCTTGTAATACACAGTCAATTCACTTTGCAGTATATTCTCTACAGCGCTTTGAGACACCTCAGCGACATGATAAGGTCCTACAATCAACTGCAAGGATTATGTTTATATTATTGTTGTTCATTCACGGCACCCTAGCCTTTCTTTAGTTTACAGTCCTGTTTCACCAGCCGTTCGTGGGCCCTTGCGATCTGCGACACCAACCGTCTCGGAAATTTATCATTGTACCTGAATGGTGTCGGGGGTCTAATTCACAACATGAGCCATTAATATTAACTCGGGAGTCAACTAACAGGGAAACACTGCCAGCGGAAGCGAGCCATGTGAGAATAATAGAATCATAGAATCATAGAATTTTACGGCACAAAAGGAGGCCATTCGGCCCATCTAGTCTGTGCCGGCTCTTTGAAAAGAGCGATTCAATCCCACTGCCCTGCCCGCTCCCCATAGCCTAATGATAGCAACCCTTGCAAAACGATCCAATGCAAGATATACGTATATAAGGTATAATGCTAGGTATCAAATGCAAGGCTTATTATTACATACGCCCACAAAATATACAGTCAATTCACTTTGCGGTATTTTCTGAAGTGCTTTTGAGATGTCTCGAAGAGATGATATGGAGCTATAGAAAATGTAAGGATTATTATTATGATTATTAATACTACCATGCCTTTTGCGTCAGGAGAACGCTTCAATGCACTCGTAGAGGATTTAACTCAGAAGTGTAGTGACTGTGTGCATTGTGGATGGGCAGGGCAGCCGTGAAGTGATGGGCAAATTAAACCTGGGAGGAACTGTTGGCCAGGACACTGGGAGAGATGCTCCCTTCTGTTGAAGCTACTGTGCGAAGCCACAGAACGGACGGAAAATATCTTTTTCACCAACTGCAGTTTCAAAGTCCGGCTGGACTTTCCAGCGATGGGTGTTGGGAGATGATTTTTGCCTCTCGCAACAGGCACCTACTAATTCATACCATTTCGTTCGCAAAGATACAGCGGCGTTTCTAAAAGGATTCACCATGAAACAAACGCGCGGTTTCATTTTGTTTCTTCACAAAACAAAACCCTCAGCGTTTGAGTTAAAACTGGTATGTTAACAGGCAGCTCCCTCAAGTGCACAATACATTATTATTCTGATTCGCAACAAGCCTCCTCATTGAAAACCTGCCAATCGAGCAGAGTTATCAAAGGCAAACTAACTATTTTTATAAAAAACAGTCGCTGCATTTTTTCTCCCTCCCTCCCGAGCCCACTGGCAGATCCAGGGAAAAAAATTTCAGGTATACATTCGCGTAGACTACAGATGGGTATACTGCTACGAGGCATTATTTTCGCTGTGGCAGATAATCACAAGTAAACACAAAGTCTGCGGTCCTACCAACAACTAATATGTAATGGGATGGGGAACGCATCGCAACAAGCAATCTGAGCAGTTATGAGATGCGGTGGTAAAATCAACAACAGTCCAGAAAGCAGTGAATATTTTGCTACGGGGCAGGATGGAAGCCAGTACTGTAGAAAGGCAAAAATGTCCAACACTTATTACTTTGTTAAAGTGATTGCAGCTGTACACAAATACATGGAATATACATGAAGAGCTCCCAGAGACCCATGTGATGATGTGGAGAGGTGGGGTGCGGTGGGGGGGGGGGGGGGGGGGGGTATGGGGGGACAGCTGCTTAAAGTTTGTTTAATGTACGTCAAATGGAACAGTTGGTTTAACAAAACAAAGCAGATTGCGATGATAAACCGGGGGAAGTCGGAGGGTGGTGGGTGGGGGAGGGTGGAGGGGCTGTTAAAAAAAGACCTTAACACGTTGTTAATAATAATAATAATCATAATCCTTGCATTTGATATTGATATGACGCCTTATCACGTCTTTGAGACATCTGTCTTGAAGCGCTTCACTGAATATATTGTGAAGTGAATTTGCTGTGTATTTTGTGGGCCAAATGGACTATTAAGCAGAGAGCGCTTAATCGTTATTGGTCCATTCAACAGCTTGGGACGTCCAACCTGACGCGAAGTGGGCGCGACTGCAAATGTAGTGTCATGTCACTGTCGTTCCCTGGGTGCTAGGGTTGAATCCGTTTGATCCCTACTCCCACTCAGCTGACGTGCCCTGGCTCTCTCCGTTTCCTCTTTAAGGAGAAGACGGACCATCAATAACGCCAAGAGTCAGTGAACAACTGGCCATTGGCAGGGGCATTTGTATGTATTTGTTACGGTGTCAATAAAAATCAGCACCAATAGAGTGAGGGCTCTCCTGAGAGCCGAGACATTAGGACCTGCATCCGTGGCCAGGCAGCTCAGATACTCAGATACTCCAGAGAATGAAGTGGATTTGAATAATTACCGATCGACCTTCTTTGCCTCCGAGTTCTGGTTTTCAAATAACAAAGCGTACAGGCTCGTCAAGTCGGGAGGTGGGAAGGAGATTGTTGGCCAGGACACCGGGAGAGAGAAAAACTCTCTTCTCTTATCGAATAAGACAATGGGATCTTATGTATTCATCTGAACAGGCACAGACGGGACCTCGGTCCAAGATCTCACCCTGAAGGAAACACAGCAGATTGCTGTTCACTTTACTTTTGCCCACGAAATATACCGTCAATTCAGTTTACCACAACAACAACTTGCATTTATATAGCACCCTCCTCACTCCATCACGCGGAGGAGCCCCCAAAGCACTTTACAGTCTATTCTGTGAAGCACTTGTAGACATCTCGAAGACGTGATTAAAATGCTCTTGTCAATTGCGAGGATTATCCTTATCACTGACTGACGCTGGCTCCAAAACAAACGTCCAAGTGTGGGAGAGCAATGTCGAGACTCAGTATTTCACCCAAGTCAGGCAAGTGAGCTCCCAAAGGTATCAGTCAAAAGCACTCAAGTTTGGAGTCCGAAAATGTTAACTCTCGTTAAGGGATCCTGTAGCTCAGTGGTTAAAGCACTCGCCTTGCATGCGGGAGACCTGGGTTCGATTCCAGGCCAGGGTGAAACTTTGGCCAAGTTTCCTTACTCCACGCGCCTGATAATAATCGCTCAAGAAAAATAATAAGAAGAAATTGGTCACTTCAATCCATGACTGTTTATGGGGACGTTGCTGTGCGCAATTGGCTGCCGCGTTTCGCCTACAAATATACAGTCTGTTCACGTTGCAGTATATTCTGTGAAGCGCTTTGAGACGTCTAAAAGATGTGAAAAGCTCTCTTATGAAATGCAACGATTATTTTTACCATTATCATTTTGCTGGGAAGAGACTTGTGTTCTCAATACAAAATACCGAACACTGCAACTCGTCGGCAAAAACGTTGCCGTTTTTCTCTCCTCTTCGTTTCCGATTTTGACCAGCATTAATCCTTTGTGGGTTGCATGCCCCTATTGATTTAGCTGACTGCAAACTAATTTGCTTCACTGATCTCTGTAATCATTAGCGTGTCTAAAGGGCCTGAAATGGATCCATATTAATGTTACATTAAAAATTCACAGATGAACACTCTTTCTGAGACTGCGAATTGCAAAAAGAAAATCAAAAAAATCCTGCCCAGCAATTTATTTGCCGTGTGACTAGTTCTGTATCGGCAACAGATATAATACTTTTAACCCTCGCGCCGACAGAAGGGCCCAGCTGTAAATATGTGAAACAGAGGAGTGGGCCATTCAGCCCCTCGAGCCTGTTCCGCCATTCTATAAACCTTGGGCAAGTTTCCTTGAAATAATAATTCCTCGAAAAACACAATAATAAATTGGTCATTTCAATCCACAACTGTTTGTATGCAGTTGACTGCTGCGTTCCGCCCACAGTTATTCAGTCAATTCACTTTACAGGATATTCTGTGAAGTGCTTTGAGAAGTCTTGAGACACGATAAGGTGCTATAATCATTATCATATTGTTACATTAGATAATGGCTGATCTGTACCTAAACTCCACTTCCCTGCCTTTGCCCCTTATCCTATGGATACCATTACCCAGCAAAAATCTTACCAGCTCAGTCTTGAAAATTTGAATGGATCCACCATTCAACAACCATTTGAGGAGGGGTGGGAGGTGTGGGTGGGAGAGGGCAGAAGCTTCCAGATATCCGCTAAGGATAAATACTTTCTTGGTTTCATCCCTAAATGGCTTAGCTCTAATATTAGGATTATGCCCCCCCACTTGTTCTTGATTTAAAAGTAATGTGTATTGCAATATATTAGAATATTTAAGATAACATTTCCAGCCTCCAAAGCTTCCATTTGTGTCTTTCCTCATCGGCGGAAATCGGGTTCAAACTTGGACCCTCCGTGCCTCTCTTACCCCGCCCCCCACTAAAAAAGAGTGTATTTGACCAACGTTAAGCTTTGAACGTGTGCTCATTCTAATCTAGAGAAAGAAAAGGAATGAATTAATCACATTCTCTCTCGCGTTGAAAAATCGATGTACAGTATTTCTTGCGGGAGGGTAATTTTTCCACCCGTCAAATAATGGAATGTCAACTCAGTGACCATATAGATTTGGTGCGTATCACCTATGTGAACCAGATATCAATAGCTGAATTGCGACGGACTACACAACAGAAGGGTTTTACAAGGTTTCCACATTGCTAGATCTGACAGTCACAGCTCACTAGGTTTCTGGTGGCGTGTATCGATCAACACAGGTGGGCAAGAGAGGTAGAGCACAAGATATCATGTACAATAATCTTTGCACTTGATATAGCGCTTTTCACTTCTTCTAGTCGTCTCAAAGCGCTTCAAAGAATATACTGCAAACTAAATTGACTGTATGTTTGCGGGTGAAAAGCGGCAGCCAATTGCACACAGCAGTGACCCACAACAGTGCATTGAAATGACTAATTTATTATTGTATTTTTTGAGAGATTATTATTATTAGGTGTGTGGAGTAAGGAAACTTGCCCAAGGTTTTGCCCTGCCTGAAATTGAACCCAGGTCTCTCGCTTGCGAGGCGAGTGCTCTAAACACTGAGCTCCGGGACTCCATACCGATCATTTCTGTTCATTTTCCTATATTCTACTCTTTCCCCATGCCTTCTCATCAAAACCCCCACCCACTACATAATAATGCAGAGGCTTTAGTTCTTCATCATAGCACTACATCACTAAATAAATAATTTTCCTTACATACAGTCCCTTTCACATCAGCAAGACATCCCTTTTGAAATCAATCACATTGCCGTGCGCAATTGGCTGCCGTGTTTCGCCCGCAAAAATGCACAGTTACTTCACTTTCGACAGTGTATTCTGCGAAGCACTTTGAGATGTCTCAATGACGTGGTAAGGCGCTCCATCAAAGGTGTGGATTGCTATTGTTATCCTTATCTCAAGGCACTTGACGATTACACTGTGAGGTGTAGTGGACTGCATTTATCAGGCAAATTAGAAAATAACTAAGCTTAAAGGGATGATAAGACTTTTCATGTTCTAGGCATCTCATGTCGTGCCTGGAATATCAAAACGTCACGCAACATCCTTCCTAGGCATTACTCAAGAAGCAAAACGGTGATTGCACTTAAATGTAAGCCCATGTGTAAAGCCTAAGAGTGTCACGCATTGCGTGGTCTGTTCGTAAAATTCTTCAGGCTTCCCTAAACGGTTCGAGCCATCGCTGAGGGTAGAGGTTCCATCCATCCGTCCAGCATAAAGATGATTGTGCAGCTTGTTCGTGTGCCAGAAGCTGCTGCTTCAAGCCAGCCAAACGGACTGAGTTGAGCTCAGTTTCGTTGAGTGACGGTACCAGTAAACGTGGCAAGCCCCAAGGTTTTTTTTTTGGAAGAGCGTGCTGACTCTTAAACTTGATTTGAGTGCAGAATTGTGATCTAAGCTCAGTTGGACCATAATCCTGAAACCTGTGTTCGAATCCAGACAGGGCAAAACCTTGGGCAAATTTCCATACTCCACACGCCTAATAATAACCCCTTAAAAAAAACAATAATAAATTGGCCATTTCAATCCACGACTGTTTGTGGGGACACTGCTGTGCGCAATTGGCTGCCACATTTAGCCCACACATATACTGTACAATCAATTCACTTGTATCCTGTGAAGCACTTTGAGACGTCCAGAAGACGTGAAAAGCGCGACATCAAACGGAACGATTATTATTGTTAATGAAATAGCAGCTCAGTATTTGAGGCAGTGTATGTGTGTGTGTGTGTGAGAGAGTGCGTGTGTGTACGTGTGACAGAGAAAGTGAGTGTGGCGTGGCGACAGAGAGAGAGAGAGAGAGAAAGAGAGAGTGAACAAACCATTGCAGAGACAGGTGGCTAGCATGGAGTCTTGGAGGCTCACTGGATCTCCCAAGTTGGCCCCAGGTCTATTATGGCTCTATTTCCTGGCAGCCCAAGCAGATGGTGCAGTTCGTAAATTAAATACGCTTCTTGTGTCTCCAATTAAAGTCCTTTGTGTACGTTACCTGGGTCTGCAAAGGCGCCAACCGCGCGGATATTAAATGATGTGGGTGAATGATATTTGACACGAAGTCGTAAAAGTTTACTCGCTTCGCACTGATGTCAAAGCTCAACACCCAGGTTGGTTGCCAGTAACATCTCTCGTTCACCATACACACAGTCCACAACCAACTCCCAAACCATTCTGTGCTCAGGCGCAAGACATTGCAGCAAAAATGCCTAATTCGGGCAAACAGCCTCGAATTTATTCTCAACCTGAAAGCCAAGTTTCTGCAGTTATTTTTTGGGGTGGGGGAAGAAGGGGGAGTAGGGTGGAAAGTGTAGAAAATCAGTCTCCAAATTAAGACTGGATTTAAGGTGTTTTTTTTAAACAAAATTCCGCAATGATCTTACATTTTTTCTAAAGACTGCAGTTCTTAAGACGAAGAAGATGGGAGTCATTCCAGGTCCCAGGAATTTTAAGAGCGAGTTGAATGGAGTCCAAAACATGTTATTTTAAATGTCTGGGACAAAACAGCTGTGACCGAGAGACAACTGCAACTTGTAGTAATTGTTTGGTGCTGGAGTGGTTTATAAACACACACACACACACACTTAAATATACACACACATACGCATGCATGTAAACATTTACACAAGCAAACATACACCCATACATATACAAGCAAATACATGCACACAATGACACGCAGAGCAAACACATTCACACATAAATAACTAGATTAAAATCATCCGCATTCCTTTTGTTTAACACCTACAACTGCCCCCCCGTCGAAGATTCCCATCAAAGCCTCTGACCTAATGTCCCTGTCACAAGGAGCAATAAGCGTACAGACAACCTGTATCCTCTGAAATCAGCTGATAGCATCACCAGACAGAAAAAAACATTGCAAGAAGCAGTATTGCCACAAGGCTGAGGGCTGAGGCACATTGAGAAAGGATTTGTTCCCCTCATCGAGATAAAATCCACTTCAGATTAATTGATGGGGAGGTTCTGTTGAATCTAAGTGTTTGAGTTTCTTTTTTAAAAAAAGGCAAGTGGCTGTGGCATTTGCATTCTAATGGGATTATAAGAACCGTGTTAGTTAAAACTGAAGATGGTACATATGCTCACACACACACACGCGCGCGCACACACACACATACGCAAACTCACTGAAAAAACAACATTATAATTACTTGGGACTTGCAAAAACACTTCTAGAAATAAATGCTAAAATAACACGCAATGGATGTAACTACGCAGCGAGGTAGAGAGAACAAGGGTTTGAATCCGCCACCCTCCATCTGCCGAGTGTCAACACTCACAGGAAGCCGCCAAGCACAGACAAGACTTTCCCACAGAGAGTGAAGGTCCTTATAGGTGTCGGGACGCCCTAGGCTGCAGCGAACGACCTCTATTGTCAACACAGCTCCACTGGTAGCCTGGGAATTAATGATAATAATCCTTGTATTTGATATGGCGCTTTTCACGTCTTCTAGACCTCTCAAAGCGCTTCACAGAATATACTGTAAAGTGAACTGACTGTATGTATGTGGGTGAAACGCGGCAGCCAATTGCGCACAGCAGCGTCCCACAAACAGTTGTGGATTGAAATGACCAATGTATTTTTTTTTGAGGGATTATTACTAGGTGTGTAGAGTAAAGAAACTTGCCCCAGGTTTTGCCCTGCCTGGAATTGAACTCAGGTATCTTGCTTATAAGGCGAGTGCTCTAACCACTGGGCCAGAGGACTCCAGTCTCTGTCTCATCAATTGTCGGAGGTGACATCCTTTGTTAACAAAAAAATTAACGTTAATTTTTAATTACTGTTAACAAAAAAATTAACAAAAACATTACATTTGTATAGCGCCTTTGAAGTCGGGAGGAGTCGAGCTGGGGTTAGGGATTGAGGAGGGTGGAGAGCAGGGGTGGGTGAGAAAGGAAGTTGATCGAATGAACGAAAGCACAGTCAAAGAGGAGGCTTCGGGGTGGTCTGTGAAGGAACCGAGGGGTGGGGTAAGGCGGAGGGACTGCGGGATGGACTGTCAGAGGGTTGGGGGCAAAATGGTTGAAGTGTGTCCTGACCAACAAATCCCCAAATAAAATTGGGTTTCTGATGCTATCAACGTGAGGTAACTGGCTTGCCACCATTGCCTGCCTATACACAGTTAGTACACTTCATAGTAAATCCTTCGTGAAGAGCTTTCAGGCATCTTCTCCACATGAAGGAATTTGCTGTATCGAATGCAAGTAGCGTTATTATTATAGGTATTATTAGAAACATTATCATTTTTGTTATTATTTTGCTGGCAGAACACAGCGCTTTAGGGTACCAACCAAGGAACACTCGTAGCGTTATTTAATACTGTGCACTGTTACGTTGCAAAAGATGTACATTGAACGAGACAAGCCCACGTGTGCAACTGGGAATAACATATCTCACAGGCTCCACTCAAGTCTCCGTAGCGTTCCCAGTGAACGCAAATGGATGATTATACTTCAGAATTTTGCAGCTACAGGAAAAACACTTATCTTCGTATCCCCTCCGGCTCGCTCTCTGCGCTTTGTGTGAATCCAGTGCCTCGGCAGATCAGCGCTCAGAACAAACAACAGCAAATTTAATTTATATAGCGCATGCCAAAGCGCTGGACAGTCAGGGAATTCGGCCCCAAGCTGGGGGCTGGATATGGGGGGGGGGGGGGGGGGGGCGAGGGGGGATTCCAGTGGAGGGTGGGGGGGTAAGTGTAGGCAGTCGAAGAGGAAGTTCTTGAGTGGAAACCATGGCATCCAACACGGTTTCCTCTCGAGATTCCAGCAACTCGCAATCCCCTTCAAATTGCTGTGCCTGAAATCTGAGTCCTAGATAAATATAAAATAAAGTAAAAATCAATATTTGTACAGCGCTGAAAAATTAATGCCGCTTTTATATTACCAGCAAGTCTCAGGAACCGAGGCTCGTCTCTAGAGGCACCTGGCGATGTACAGCATGTGCAGCAGGCAAATTCCTGACTTTGCTCAAGTGGGACTTGGAAATGGGATCAGCTGTTCAGTCCCCGAGGGATCGAAGCGCAGGACAGTTGGTGGGTGAGTGGGTGGGTGGGTGGGTGGTGGTGGGGTTGGGGGGGAGAGTGCGAGGCGGGGAGAGGAGACAGCTGATGGCTCCGGGACGCAAATACAATAAAACTCGCGTTTCTAAGTCCGTTCTGGATAAATCATACGATCGCCCAAGCCGTACATCTGCCCTAATCCCACGTCTTTCCAAGAGTTTATAATTCTACGCAAGTTTGACTTTACTCCTGCTTTGCCTAAGTCGTGTTAAATGGAGGTGGTCCCAACTTGTACGACTGATGTGAGGCTTACTGTATTAGCTGTTGTTGATCACTGGTGTTTTGACCTCTCTCTGACAGTTTTAAACACCAACGTACAGTTTTTGCGTAAACAGTCCAAAATAGGAAAGAAAATAATTCCCTCCAGAACGCCCAAGTTTGGCAGGGTCTGCGTTCATGTAAATCGTATTGTTGTCACAGAATTCAATGCCTTGCTTGATGGCGAACGCTTCACGCGATGGAGGTCGTGCTGACTTTGTTGCCTTGCTGACGACGGCCAACAGCTCGCTATTCGTACGGCGCCCTTACCGAGCCGGGCAGCGTTCCCCGAGCGCTAAACTGTGGCGGACTCTGATCGGATGGCATGACATTGCACTGTGCGAAGACGGCTGGAATTAAACTGTGTCACGATAGGCTGGCGTTTCCCCATTGGTGTCGAGCAAGGCGATTACTCAAAGAGTCTTTTAAACAAAGAGCTGGGATAATGATAATAATAATCCTTGCATTTTGATATAGCTTTTCACCTCCTGTCAACATCACAAAGCGCGACGCAGAATATACTGTAATGTGAATTGACTGTATATTTGTGGGCGAAACGACTGCACACAGCAGCGTTCCCCCACAAACAGTAGTGGATCGAAAATGACCAATTCTCATTATTGTGTTTATATTTTTGGAGCGATTATTATTAGAGAGAGAGACTTAAAAGTGAGGTGAGAGGCAATAAGCAAGAATGGGAGGAGAGGGGGGGCTGCTGTGTGGAATATTCCTGCCACATTCATTCCCCTCGTTAGCGCCTTGTCTCCTGGTGGCGGTGACTCACACCGGGTTGGAATCTATGGTCGAGGAGCTGGACAGCTGCCAATGCCCATTCTTCATCTGTGGAGTCTAGACTGTCAGCACTGGTGGGCTGGTAAACTGGGGTTGGGGGGGGCGGGGGTGTTTTTTGCACGCCTTCGCTCGCATCCGCACAGAAAAGCATTGAACAGAGGTCAGTGCGGTGGGCCGGATCGTGGACTCTGGCCAACTCCCAGCCTGGGAATGGGGATGCCAATTTGCAAGACTCCCAACACTGTTCCAGCGCTTCGTTTTTTTTTTACGTGAAAAAAAAGTGGCGAGTATTTATTGTTTCCTTCCTCCTCCGCTCTGTTGGCCTTCCGAGCTCCTGCCAACCCTGCACAGTCCCTGGCACACACCCAGAGTGACTCCCCCACTTTCACTTGGCACAAGCTGCTTCTCCTCACCGCAAGAGGTTACGGATGGACGGACGGGCGGATGGATGAAGAATGCCAAGCCCATCTCATCCCTCCAAATCTCACCGTCCTCTCACAAAGAGCCTTCTCAAAGCACCCTGGTTCTCAACCTCCATGACTGTTAACCTGTTCCACTAGTTACTCACTCACTGGTTAATTAAATATTTCCTCGACTCTGTCCTGAAATGACCCTGCCCCACTATGAACCCGTACATTCTTTTTTCCAAGACCATATTGGAACTTATCGGACGGTAGATGTCGGTCTAGTAGCTTGCGACGACCTCCTTCATTTCATACAGTGTTTTTCACGTCTTCTAGACGTCTCACAGAATACACTGCAAAGTATATTTGTGGCGAAAAGGGGCATGGTAATGTCCCACAAACAGCCGTGGAGAGTGAGTGATCCATTTTTGTTTTGGGTGGTGGTGGGGGGGTAGGGGAGATAGTCAGGCAGGACACCGGGAGAGATAAATCCCCTTCTCTTTTTTGCGTACGACAAAATAACAAATACCTTAAGATTATTTGTGTCTCTCAGAGCACGAGTAAACCGGCATATTTATTATTGTGGCGCTTGTAAAAACACTTTGATTCCCGGCAGGGCGATACACTGGGGCAAGTTTCCTTACTCTACACTCCTCTGTTTACATAACGGTAAGTAGGAACCCGGTCGTTTGTTGATCGGCAGATTGTTGAACCCACGTCTGTTTCCATCCTTAGGGCGCAATTGTCTGGCGCGTTTCATCCACACAAATATGTAGTCAATTCGCTTTACATTGCACATTGTGAGAGGCGCTTTGAGACGTCTCGAAGACGTGACGAGACGCTGTAGCGAACGCAAGGATTATGATTTCCTGTGATTATACAGCAAGTCCACAGCTGGAGTTGCTCCGTCGGGAAATTGGAAGCGAGTAAAAGGTTCAGGGATGAATCTACAGGTGTTACCAACTACACAAGCTCCCCGACCTCACTGCCTGCTGAAGCTCACAGTACCGCTGAGGATCCAATCGCTTTAGGGCTCCATAACATCGCGCAATCCATCATGAGCAGTGGCAGCTGTGAGTCCGCTCTGTACCTACAGGGCGGAAAGTACCTTCCCTCAGTAGAACTGCTTTCTGACGCTGCGTACCTCAGGGTGATCATTAACCTTTTTCCTGCCCCTGCAGTAACTGACGTGATGTGTAGTCATTGCTTTGCAATCCTCCGAGGGTCTGGCGGAGCCTTGCTTGCTCGGTGCCACTGAAGGCGGCCTTCAGGCGAGCCGAGATTAAGGAGAAAAGGGACGGCCGTGACATTTTGTGCCTCTCACCGTCCCAAAGCCGGTCCGGCCCAGAAACGGCCGCACGCGGAGAGCTAAGCGGCAATGATATTGCAAACGACACTGCGAGGCGCAGTCCTATGTTGTGCGAGTATCAGAACGTCGGATGTTTTATTCATAGGAGTCAAAAGCAAAATCGTGAAACAGAAGAAATTTTCCCATCCAAACTCTGCGAACAATTGCATTCACTCCTCCGTCAGCTCAGTGCAATCCAGCCCAATTAACGAGCGGCGAATCTCCACGATGAGGTAATTTCTTGCATCAATGGCTAGTTTTCTTCTCTCGGTTTATGGCAGGTTGTGTTGGAAACAGGGCGGGCAGCTTTTGTTTTGATCAACCCTTTCTCTGATCGCGCTCTCCTTTCGCTGGCTCTTTGCACAACGACCAGTGTGGCTGGCAACGCCGGCTTTCCTGCTCGAATCACGAGCGGTGAGACCCCCACCGAACCAGTCCAGCGCGACAGTGTCCTTGGAAGAAACCATCTTGGTTTAAGTCATCTCTCGGAAGTCGTGCGATGTGCACATCGTTTGACAGGAAAAAGAGGTCCTCTTTACATCATTCATCATTCATTTATTCAGAATTCTTCATTGGGATAGAAATGTTTTGCTTCTTGGGGTGGTGAGAGTGTTGGGAAAAAATTTCAATCGAGATTGACTTTGACACGCCAATATAGTGCTGGGCAACACGCTGGATTGTCAGAGATGCCGTCCTTCAGGTAAGGTATGAAATTGAGGTTCTGTCAGGTGGATGTTAATGATCCCGGGGCTCTATTCAAAAAGAGATGGGAGTTTCTCCCTCCCTGTTCCCCGGTCAGCAAGCGAGAGACCTGGGTTCAATTCCAAGCAGGGTGAAGTCTTGGGCAAGTTACATAAGAACATAAGAATTAGGAGCAGGAGTAGGCCATTCGGCCCTTCGAGCCTGCCCCGCCATTCCATAAGATCACGGCTGATCTTCTCACCTAACTCAATGCCTCATAATAATCCCTTAAAAAAAAATTGGGTCATTTGATATAGCGTTTTTCCCGTCTGCTAGACGTCTCAAAGCGCTTCACAGAATATACAGTACTGTAAAGTGACTTGACTGTATATTTGTGGGTGAAACCTGACAGCCAATTGCACACAGCAGTGTCCCCACAAACAGTCATGAATTCAAATGACCAATTTTATTATTGTGTTTCTTTGGGGGGAGGGATTAGTATTAGGCGTGCAGTGTAAGGAAACTTGGCCAAGGTTTTGCCCTGACCCGCATGGATTCGAACACAGGTTTCACGCTTGTAAGGCGAGTGCTCTAATCACTGACTCCACAGGAAAAGCTGCTCAGTGTAGCTGTGTTGCACTGTGACTCGAAGCCAGAGTGAAGCAAAGAGGTCTGTGCAGCAGAGGTCTAACCAGGTCTGTGCCAGCGCTGATGTACAGTGTTCAGTGCCAGAGTTGACACCCAAGGGTAGGAATAAGAACCAGTCTCCTGCTCGTATATTCTGGTCGGACAACCGACTGCCAAGTCTCCCTACAGCTTTTGCGGAATTATTTATTGCCACAAAATAGGATGAACTCCTTTCGTGAAAGGTACCTTAACATCTGCCTGTGCTCTGACCACCGAGCTACAGGACATTTATTTACACTTGACTACACTGGAAATTCAAATGGCTGCGTTTTGCAGTTTTTTTTTTGAAGGGAAAAAAAAATCCCACGAGGGTCTTTGCAATATCTTGGCAACGTGGTCCGATCCGATATCACATCATGGATTATTATTAATATCTTTAAACTGTTATGTTACATTCTTGTTTCAGAGAGGAGAATCCGAGGCAAAAATGTGCCTCTATCAGCAATTGTTACTCTCTGCTTTACGTGGCAAACAAAGCAAAAAGCTGAACCCTTGTACCAGTTCCCACATCACATTTAATAATAATAATAATAATAGTCCTTGCATTTGATATAGTGCTTTTCACGTCTTCTAGACGTCTCAAAGCGCTTCACAGAATATACTGCAAACTGAATTGACTGTGTGTACGTGGACGAAACACGGCAGCCAATTGCACACAGCAGTGTCTCACAAACAGTCTTGGATTGAAATTACCAAATTATTATTGTTTTTTTTGGAGGTGTTGTTATGAGGCGTGTGGAGCAAGGAAACTTAGCCAAGGTTCCACCCTGCCGAGAATTGAACCCAGGTCTCTCGCTTGTAAGGCGAGTGCCCTGACCACAGAGCTACAGGACATTGATTTACACTTGACTACACTGGTCGACTTGTTAAATGTCCTACTTCTAGTTGACTTCTCCAGGAAGACCTTCTGAACTTGTATCAAAACATTGATCATACTGCCAGACCAACCCGAGGACGTTGTACTGACCTTGAAGCAAGGTACTGTAGTTTGTTTAACCCATCTTATTTCCCTCAATTATTCATTTAGACATCTCCTCACATAAGGTAACATGTCCACTTGACATGGTAAACAAAGGTTTGGGTTGAACCAAAGCGATTCCAGAAGACGAAAGAATTTGGCAACAACATTAACTTGCTTTGATACAGTGCCCTTCACGGGGGACAGGGACTTAGCGAGTGTTTAATTTATTACCTCTTATTAATAATGAATCCAGGCTGCTTGAATAATTCTAGGGTCGTCATTCACAACGAGTTAATTGTTTTGTTAATTTGTGTTAGATTCAAAATCTGAAATGTATTATTTGTGTCGATCAAGTGCACCGAATCTCGAACAAAATGATTATTATAGTGGTGCTTGGCGAGGGAGGGGCAAACAAACAGGTAGATTTCCACTTTGAGCTGCTTCGCAGAGGTCACGAACGGAAATGTGCGTCTGTGCATATCAGGTGAGGACAGGGTTAGATTTGAGTGGTCAGGATAGGAGACTTGATAGTTAGTGTCAAAGGCCACATATGGACAACATCATCTCGGGCTAGATGCAGAAGAAAGGACCCTGGAGCTTGTGGAACTAGTCAAATCTTCAAGGGGGGGGGGGTCGTGAAGAGAAATAAACCTAAATCAAGTTGACGCACAATTTGTTGGTTGCGCGTAATATAATTTTTTTAAAAAACACACTAGAAAATGACTAAACGCAGAATGTTCATCTCGCCTTCGGAAGATAAGCAGGAGAGGATTATTTTACATTTAAAATTTTAAAAATGGGAAAATTAGCTGCAAATATTTAATTCAAAGGAATGCAAATTCAGTCAGAGTGAGTCCGGGGGAGGGGTGGGCGCAGGGTGAGGACGCCGTAAATACATTTGTTCTCTGTGTTCCTGTTAAACCTCGAGAATTGGTCCTAATATTAGCAGTGAGAATACGAGCAGTTTGCTAAAATTACTATTTAATGGGGGTGCAGATGGCAGCTACAAGATGCTCTGAATCCCGAGGATTAGATTTGGCTGATGGGCCATTTGCAGCCGAGGAAGTGACAGCAATACCTTCTGATCACATTAAATAGAACGTGGGAGAGGAACACAAAATATAAGACAGAACACGATTCTCTCTTCAACCTGCCCGACACTGCGAATCCCCACTAGACAACACTGAAACGCTAAGCCTATGTCTCCTGCTTATGAATACTTCAAAGTACATTTCTCTTACCTCCCCCACTCCCCACCACCAGCACTTCGTCAAACAATTACTGTTTTTTGGGAGTAGAGTACAGTATATGTTACACTGCTACTCTTGGCTTCCTCGCTAATTTTCACCGTCTCTCACTCATCTCATGAATACGTTTAACTCTCGTTCTCTCTCCAACAACAACACAACAACTTGCATTTATATAGCGCTGTTCACCTCGGGCAGCGTCCTGAAGTGCTTCACCGTGGCGCATTCTGACCCTGAGCTAGGGGAGAAGTAGAAGGGAGGGAGGGAGCGAGGGAGGGGAGGGGAGGGGAGGGAGGGAGGGAGGGAGGGAGGGAGGGAGGGAGGGAGGGAGGGAGGGAGGGAGGGAGGGAGGGAGGGAGGGAGTGGGGGCAAGACAGAGGGAGATGGGAGAGGGTGGGGGGGACAAGAAGCCATTGTAAACTTTGAGAACGTCATGTCAACCCGACCCCATTTTGAGCTACAACCCCTGAATTACACCCAGCGTCGCTTTTCAAAGCTTTTCCATTGGGAACTTTCTCGGACTTCATCCCCATTGCAACCAAGTGGAATGGATATGCGCGTGTGTGTGAGTGTATGGAAACTGCACCTTTAGCATTACTTTGGGTCCAGCTAAAATATACTGGACTTGACTTGAAAAACACTTATCGGATGGACGCATCAACAACAACTGGAGCAAATTACACTTTCACGTTGGGAGGACGTCCCAAGTTTCTGATATAGATCACAGCCCCGTGTCTGCAGGTTTGCCCATTTTGTTCAAACAAAAAACAATCAGGCCCTTATTATCGATAGAAAATCCAATTAAAGGAGGCAATCTGTTAAGTTTCAGATATCGGTTCAATGTCCAGCCCGAGACATTTGCGCAATTGCTTGCAACAACGAATCGGAAACGCCTCGGCAAGCAACGATCAGATTCAGAAGCTGCCAGATGTGGTTCGGGTTTAACTGAAAGCGTTTTCCTTCCCGGTTATCAAGCATATGGCGTCCTCGCCTAACACGGGGCGAGTAATGCCCCCACACCCACCCTCCGCACACAGCAGTTTAGATGGTCGCGGCACGGAAGCTTTTCTGATCAATCGTAGTATCGACGGCACCCACCACTGGGGAGATGGAAACTCGGAGAGAACTTGCTCAACAACAGGATGAAACCCACTGGCTTCAACCGCGCCTATGTATTTTTTTATGAGAATGCAGCAGAGGCCAAAGTCACGTCGCCTCCAGTGGCGATAAAATGCCGCTGAACAAAAACAAAAACCATCCGAACTTCACTTTCTCTTCATTATGTCGTTCTCCGCAGTCTTCAGTCAACGTGCCAACTTGGGATATAATTACCAGACGGGAGGAGACTAAAAATAGCGGTGCAGTCGTAGTAGTGTCTCATTCCCCCTCCACCCCACCCCCCCCCCCTTCCCACCCCCCTCCCGGAGACAAACCGATAGGAAGTATAGAAAACACTGTTGCTGATGTGGTGTGTGTGTCTTTGCTGCTTGTTTGCTCACGTCAGGCACCAGATACTGTAGTGATCAATGTGTGAATATACTGCACGTCAGTCACAACTGCTACACACCAGTGAGGAACTTCTTTGGCCACTCACAACCTGATTATTAATGGTTAATCAGGCGTTCCAACGTGGTAATAAAATTGGTCATTTCAATCCAAAACTGTTTGTGGGGACGCAGCTGTGTGCAATCGGCTGCCGCGTTTCGCCCACAAGTACACAGTCAATTCACTTTACGGTATGTTCCGTGAAGCGCTTTGAGGTGTCTAGAAGACGTGAAAAGCGTGACATCAAATGCAAATTATTATTAATAATAATGTTCTTGAAAATATTATTATTAATAATCATCTTTGCGGAAAAAATGCCAAACAAAATTAGTCGTTGACTTTGCGGCTTATGTGGGACATTGCGACGTCAAGGTGAATGTTCGCCTACAAAGCACCCAGCCTCTACAATTCACCCATGTATCCTGTGAAGCAATTTGAAATGCTTTCCTGACGCAAGAAGCTCTGCACCAAAATGTAAGGATTATTATTAATATTATTATTATTACTATTCGCTTCAGAATGCCACATCGCATCGTGTCTATCACTAAAAGTGTGTTCCCCAGACCGGCTTCACCAGCGGTTTTGCATCATAAAGCCTAGGAGAACTAATAACGACTGAGCAAAGCTCAGATTAATCCAGCTCTCCTGGCTTACAACATTTAGCATTCATGCGACTGTCAGGCAGAACACGTTTCTTGTAAGCAGCACACTATCGCTAGCCATTATCATATAATGACTGATTTTGTTTTTACCATTTGATTGAAACCGCTTGCAGCCCCGGCTCACGCACGGCTGCGGCGGAAAATGCGAATCGACAGCCCTTTCGTTCCGCGAGCCGGGCGCGTTTTGCGACGAAAGCCGCGTGTCCTCTGGCTTTCGGTGGAACGACGAGTGGCGGGCAACTCACCACCCCACGTTACGATGTGCGTCGCAACAGCTGTGGCCATTCAGTGCCTCGACATTGTGTCTCGCGGCAAGAGTGAACAACACGGACTGTTCGCAAAGGGTTTTCAATAGACTCCAAGGCGGGCGGGTCAAGCCACAACGATGGAAGTTGACACCAATTACCAAAGCTGCGTTAACTATTGCCTTTAATATTCCGTGTGTTTTAGCTGTTGCCCTTCCCATCAGGGTGACGGGGTCAAAGCGCCTCGCAGGATACACTGTGGAGTGCAGTGACTGTGTGTTGTGTTGTGTGACCGCACAAACCAGACAGGGATTTGCTGATTCCTGGCCGAGAACTGCGGATAACTTTGCACACGGGCGTTTGCAGGAGGAGCCTGGCTAAGAGCTTCAAGCAATATTGGAGGGGTTGGTGTGGGGTGGGTCGGGGGAACCACTGTGGGATTTGAGGTTTGGAACACCCTGAAAAAGCACTTGTCCACAAAAATATACAGTCCATTCACTTTACAGTATATTCTGTGAAGCGCTTTGAGATGTCTAGATTAGAAGACGTGATAAGGCGCTATATCAAATTCAATTATTATTATATTATTATTGCTGGTAACGAGTGCGCTATGCCATCTCTGGTTTGATTTTTTAAAATTCAAATGATATATATTAAATTGCAACATGGGATTCGTGACTGGGTGGCCTTACAAATGACAGGTGAAGATTACATTCATTTGGCTTTAAATTCGGTTTGTCAAACACATTGCAATTGCACAGAACTGCGACTGTGGGAGCAGCCGATTTCAATAAAAAAAACATTGAATTATTTTCAATTAAGCTTCCCCCCACCCCCCATCGCCCATTTGCCTCCTTCTCCCTTCGTCCCCTCCGCTCACCAGTACAGCAAAGATTTCCCTTCTCAGTAGAAAAAATGCGAGGGATTTGGAGGCGATTTACTAGAAAACGAGTGGCTTTTGCTGCGGTTTGGGGGGATAAATTACAAGTAGCAGCAGGACTCACGAGGGGGAGAAGGTCAAATGGTTCTTCTGGTAGAGGCTTTGACTACTTTTGTGTTTAACAGAAAGAGCCTAAAACTAACTTGCAGACCACTAACCTGATGTAGGGGATTTACTGGAATCCGCGGAATAAACTCAATCTGGGTAAAATCAGTTGCCAGCCATGTGGTTCTAGGCCATCGAACAAGAGCAATAAAGGGGAAGGTATGGGACGTTTGGATGCAGCTGGTTTGTGGAGTAATTCAGCAATGACACAGAATTATTACAAACTGGTGGGAGTTGCAAGGTTGGTTTTCATTTGGGGATTGATTTCAACGAGGTCTAAAAGTGTCTCAAAGCCCTTCGTACAGTTGACTGACATCCCTGGAAGGCAGGGAGGGAGGGGCGAGGTAGAGTTCCAGATAGCGAGATAGAACATTACTCTATCCAGATTCAATCAAATTAAATTCCTCTTAGGAAATAATATCTCGGGATATTATTACAGTGTATAGGTTGGGACACGGACGGACAGGATGGTGGAAGGTGAACTGGATGGACTTTGGTTTGCTTTTGTTTTATGGCAAATTCTTAAGGTCTTATGTGCACTTCTATGTGCTGCTGGTCCTTTCTAATGTCTCGGTGAGCACATCACACGTCCTATCGGATGTTGGTGAAGGCATTACAACACAGCTCCACATACTGAGTAAACTACAAAGGACATGCACACAGTGCAAGGCACATTCTATGGAGATAATCTGTGGAATATTGGATCACCACTGCGCCAAGTCTCTTACCTGTTTCTCGGACATGATGTAAAGGAATTGCTGGTCTGTAGAGAAACCCATGTCTCTGAGAATCATGCTTCCATCCTTCATTATGTGCACCGTCTCATACTGACCACCAACAGTGGGAGGACCGTCTGCACGGATCTGTTGGGAGAGAATGGCCAAATTTCAAGCAACGAACGAACGAACGAACAAACTAACTAATGAAACATTCCCTTGCAGGAAGTCTCAACCATTGATCATTTGCTTCCGGATTTTGCTGGGATTCCAACAACAATCCTTAACAATCCAGCAGGTAACAAGAACAACAATAACACTTGTGTTAGTGCCTTTCACGTCAGGAGGACATCCCAAGGCACTGGAGGACGCCCCAAGGAAAGGTGGCACTAAAGTGAGTTCAAAATTGGGAATTCAAGTCAAGATTTTCCTCCCTTCCCTCCACCCCCCCCACCCCATCACCACCACCTACCGGTATATCAAGCGCGATATCAAGTGCAAGGATTTTTATGATTAACTGAGGACAATTTGCATTTGAGTAGTAGGGAGCATTCTTCTGAGCTCACGATGATGTATTGCGTCAAGGGTGAGAAGATTGGCTGTGTGCATCTGGCTACTATTTCCACTGACACGGAGTCAGGCTCAGCCTCTGCTAAGCGCTGTACCTGGATGGCGCTATAATAAGTGCGAGCTGTTATCGATACCTTGCTTGGAGTATTCCACTGCCCGAAGAACTTAACATTAATGAGCTCAAAAAACACTGTTGTAAGATGAATTCAATTACCCGGACCAAAAAATGCAGTTTGTTTCACTGAACATGTGTCTGTTTGAACACTGTTTCGCGTTGCCAGGCTGACATGTCAGGCTGTATACACTAGAAACCATCCACGTCAACTTGGCCATTATGCAGTGTCCCTGTCAGACGTGAATGTTGATCCACCCACAACTTTAAAAACTATTTATAACTAGATACTTTCTGCGGAGTATGAGCTGTGTATCTATATACAGTATACTGACAATACACACACACACCACTAATTATATTTATACGTCCATTAAAAATTAAAAATAACGCATGTAATAATCACCCTTTCAACCGTCTTGGCGTCTATGATGTCGCAACAACTCAAAACAGATAATTGCTGTCTGTGTATTTGTAGACAAACACACAGCAGCCAATTTGTACACAGTGGGTCCCATGAAGTGAATGACTAATTTATCTGGAAGAATTTTGGCCCAGAGAAGCTCCCTTGTCTCTTCCAACAGCACCACAGAACCTTTAAAGTCCGTTTGAACAGGCTGGAGCGACCTCGGGTTAAACGTCACGCCTGATGCATGGCATCTCTGCCAACGCGGCATTGCCCCAGTCCAGGATCAACAACAACAACAACAACAACAACTTGTAATTATATAGCTTCCCTCACACAGGATAGCGTCCCAGAGCGCCTGACTGGACAGTGAGTTCAAAGTCACGCATGGGGTTAGAAAGCCACAACCTTTTGACCCAGAGGCAAGCAAGCTACCAATTTAACCTATTGATCCAGTATATAATAATAATCCTTGCATTTTGATAGAGCGCTCTTTTCACGTCTTCTAGACTTCTCAAAGCGCTTCAGAGAATGTACGGTAAAGTGAACTGACTGTATATCTGTGGGTGAAACACGCCAGCCAATTGCGCATAGCAGCGTCCCCACAAAAAGTCGTGGATTGAAAAGTGAACAATTTTGCTATTGTGTTTTTGTTCGGAGGGATTATTATTAGGTGTGTGGAGTAAGGATACTTGTCCAAGGTTTCGCCCGGACCTGCCTGGATTCTAACACAGGTCTCAGGCTTGTAAGGCGAGTGCTCTAACCACTGAGCTACAGGACTCCACAATTTTATATATACACACATATATATATATAAATACATACATACAGTATAAAATTATTGTTGTTGTTGCTGCATTGTATATCTCTCTCTATAATACATCTATATTTTTTCCTCTTGCAGTATTGATTGAAGACTGAGATGAGCGAGTATATTCACTCTCTCCTCTCACCTCAGTAGATTATTCAGCAGATGGACAATTAAATCAACACTGTACGTTACAATATCATCAGGGCCATTTATAATGTACTGCAAAAAAACATTGAGAGGAGTGGGGGAGGGAGGGAATATCACCATATCTTTCTTCTACTACCGATGAGACTGTTATGTTTCCACGAGTAAATGTCATTTCTAATTGGTAATGAGCGATGGGGGCCATTTATAAATGACTATCAATAGACTGAATTCTTCGTGGAAATCGTGTAAGTTAATGTCGGTGATATCCTCAGGATTGGAAGAGACTGGCGCAGTTTTTCTTTTTCTCTCTCTCTCTCTCCCGAGAGAAATTGCTATCACATTGTTCCAGTCCATAAAAGTTATTCCTTCATCTGTGTGGTGAAAACGGTGCAGAAAAGCAATAAAGGCCTACTCTGCCAGTAATGGGATTCAATGTACAAAATGTAGTCGAGAGTCGCTGCTAAGGGTTGAGCTTAAATCCGACATTGATTTGACAAGGAAATGTTTATATGCGGATGAAATGTATGTGAAAAAAAAAAAACCTGAAATATAAAGCGATTTATAATCCAGTCACAGCGCAAATCAAGACAGGAAAATCCTTCGATAAGGATCATATTACCATAGAGCTCCGAGGATTGAAGTTTTGCAAAAATACTGCAAACACTGCTGTTTCCAATAGGGCCAGGCTTTAAATTGTTGGATGCTCCTTGCAAAACTGGCCCTCTTCCACAGTATCACCCCCCCCACTCCTCCCCACCCCCTCCAACTCCACCCACCGACCCCACCACCACCCAATCCTCAAGTGTTTCGGTGAAATAACTGAACGCTTATTTTACAGTGAATGATAGCGAATGACTGCGGTAAATTGCGCAGCTGACTGTCCGTGCCCAGTTCAGCGGGGGCTATCACCACAGCCGCACAGAACCTGTTAGCCTTTTGGGGCCCTCTCGACTCGCAAGCTTTGCCAGTCTGAATTGGAAACCCCGCCGCTCCTCAAGCCTCGGCAATGCGTCACCCTTGTGCACAGGCTCGTTTGCAAAGCCCAGCGCCAATCGGACTTTCCCTGCCACCTTCCCTGTACGTTCTTCCCTTCCCCTGGGCGTACATCATTTATTCGCTTGGATCTGGAACTTATGAACCATTACACTGAATAAGATATGAATGAGCTAGAATGCTCTACATAGCAAGCAGCCGGCGCTCGATTCGCTTACAGTCAAGTGGACTTGTGAGTGGCTCGGCCCATGCTGTCAGTGAAAGTGGCTGTGTGTCAGGAGGAAAGACGTGGAAGACTAAAGATCCCTTGAAGGTCAAAGAAGCACTTTTTTTTTCAAAACAGCGGCAGAACTTGTATTTCTGGCTGAAAGCTAGCCTGCGACTGACACTCAACTCTGGCCTTCAAATGATACGATCCGTGGTTGAAATCCGAGCCTTGATTGACATTCTGAGATTGGACCCTCTCCCCGAGTCACACATTCGCTGAGTTCTGTCCTGGAGTTCCACGAGAGGAAGGACTGGAGTATTTAGTTTGGTACAAATGTCCAGGCCCTAAAGTGTTAACCCCATAAAGAAGCAAGATGTTGTAAGAAGACAATAATAATAATAATAATAATTTTTGCATTTGATATAGCGCCTTATCGTGTCGTTGAGATGTCTCAACGCGGTTCACAGGTCATGACTTCAAAATATATTTATTGCCGGTGAAGTGATGGGGGAGGAGAGGGGGAGAGAGAAGCAATGAGATACATGTCACGTTTAGAGAGGATGGGACTTTGTGTAGAGCTAATACCCCCAGTCTCAAAACACAAGTTGAATACAGTATCTATCATCTTGTGGAGTCCTGTACCTCAGTGGTTAAAGCACTCGCCTTACAAGCGAGAGACCTGGGTTCGATTCTCGGCAGGGCGAAACCTTGGGCAAGTTTCCCTTCTCCGCACACCTAATAATAGTCCCTCAAAAAAAATTGCTCCTTTCAATCCATGATTGTTTGTGGGGCACTGCTGTGTACAATTGGTTGCTGCATTTCGCCCACAAAATTTACAGTCCATTCACTTTACAGTATATTCTGTGAAGCGCTTTGAGACGTCTAGGAGATGTGATCAGGCACTATATCAAATGGAAGCACTATATCATTTTTATTATTATTATATTGAGGCAGCCTCACACCAAGTACAGCTGGTTGCAAAATAATGAATAGCTCATACATGAAGCAACAACAACAACAACAACAACAACAACAGTAAAGCATTTACTGTGTGTCCAGACTTCAATCGGGATAGGCGTCTTGGAGCCCTGAGACCTGAAGTACTAAACAGCTCAAACCGAGAGGCTGAAAACTGCACCAACCTTCCTGCTCTGCAGGCGCTGGCCTGCTCCATAACCCTGCCTTGCCCGTTCAACCATCAATAGTAGGGCCTTCAGCCTTTCTTCCCCTTCCACTAATCCCCCTCTGCCTCGCTCCCTCCCTGCCTCCTTCGATGGTCACCTCAAGACTTTCCACTCCGACCATGACTTTGGTCACCTTTCTACCTCCACACCTCCTCGCCCTCCACCCTTGTTGACTCCAGCCCTCAGCTCGCGCGCAGACCCTTGACTGTCCAGCGGCTTGGCACGTCCTTCCGACACGAAAGGCGCCATCGAAATACAATTTTGTTGCGGTTGTTGCTGTTGAGAGACCCAATTTTGCTGGAACCTGGTGGGAGAAATGTATCATAGGCTAAGAGCGGGGGAATGGTATTTTTTCTGGGCAGATAATGTCCTTGTCTGTTGCAGTCACCCGATTGCTTTGATGGGTTTAGCTGGCTCTAATGGAAATGTTCCGTCCCTTTAGTTTTTTGGGGCCTCGATATTGCCGTAGGCAAATACATCAGCCACTCCCGAGTCGAATCGATCAATAATTCAGCAAGAGCGCAACACAGATGGAAAGGAGAGAGGGGGAAGAGAGAAAGAGGGAGGTAAAGAGAGAGACAGAGAGAGAGAGAGAGAGAGAACACAAAGCTAGGGTGTCAGTGATAAAGAAATAGATTGATTGCGATCATTTTCCATGCCAAGCACATCGAAGTAAGCGGAGAGAGAAAGAGAGAGAGAAACAAAAATGCCATTTAAAATAGCAGGGAGATTGTTGATCTGACCTCTCTTGGTGTGCAGATACCTTGATAATTCAACGCACGTTTTACCCCTAAGATTCCACAGCGAGCTGCAAATGACATGTATTTATTCTGCACCCATCATTAACCGGCAGAGTGTTTAGTCAACAGCCCGGGAGGTCTGACTTGCACCTTGACCACTTTGCTCTCAGTATCGTATGTGAAATCTCCAGGCCCCGATCCGGAAACTGAATAATAATTGTATTTTTTTTTGACGCGAGCTCTTTCCCACTCCCGGGAGGAGTATCGAAGTGGTTCGCAGGTCTTGCCCGCGAAGTCGAGCGACTGTGCGGATTGTAGGCACACGCATTGTCCCACAAAGAGCCATGCCACAAACGACTCATTTTGAAGACATTCAAATAATAATAATTATAGTAATTATATTAAATTATAGTAAAATTCTATGAACCTATCACAACTTTTAAAAGGGAATTAGATCTTTATTTAGGGAGAACAGGTCTATTTTGCTATGGGGAGCGGGCAGGGCAGTGGGATTGAATCGCTCTTTTCAAAGAGCCGGCACAGACTAGATGGGCCGAATGGCCTCCTTTTGTGCCGTAAAATTCTATGAATCTATGAATCTAATAGTCCTTGCATTTGATATAGCGCTTTTCACATCTTCTGGACGTCTCAAAGCGCTTCACAGAATGTACTGTAAGGCAAATTCGCTGCATATTTTGCGGGCGAAACACGGCAGCCGATTGCGCACAGCAGTGTCTCCCAAACAGCCGTGGATTGAAATGACCAATTTATTATTGTTTTTTGTGTGGAGGGATTGTTACGTGTGGAGGAAGGAAACTTGCCCCAAACTTGCTCCGCCCTGACCTGCCTGGAATGGAACCCAGGTCTCTCGCTGAGTAAGGCCGAGTGCTCTAACCACTGAGCTACAGGACGCCACAAGATCACCCTCCCCCACTGGACATTCCGTAAAAAGCCACCCACTGAATACAAGAAGCTCCACTTTCTTCAGCGAGTTGCAGTGATCTCTTCTATCATTCCAGTTATTGGCAGCCAATTTTCCTTGGCGCCACCCAGCTCGACCAGAACAGTGGTACAGAGAGTGAGGAGGTAATTAGAAACACGCAGGTGTGTGTGTGTGTTTTGTGTCTGTGTACGTGTGTGTGTGCCAAAACTCCTGGACCGTACGGCATCAAAGTGTCACCGAAAGAAACAGAATAAAGCCATCAAGCCAGTCCGCAGACTGCAAAGAGAAGGAAAAAACTATGTTAAGTCGTGACTGCTATTGTAAGAGATGTACTGGAGTGAGTAAATTAAATTGTTCCTGCTATGATTAGAGCTCCTTATACTTAGCATTCAACAGCGTGCGACTGAGAGACCTGCCGTGGAAACTCTAATAAGATATATAATATATTTATATGTATTCAGTTCCCGTTCTCTCTCAGTCACACACCGTTGAGGGTGCAAAACTGTGACAGTCTGGAGAACGAACTCCGAAAGGCACTGTCTGGCCGACTGAAAACCTTCTTTGTTAACAAACCAATCAAAGTCCGATCTATTTAATGATGTTTACTGGATAAAAATGGCACGTTTTCCTTCCCCTTGCGAATCCAGCCAACAGAACGCCACCTCGCTCCCTCCCTCCTTTCCCTCCACCCGTACCAGCCACACAGCCCCTCCCTGCATGTCCCTCACACAGCTCTCGCAGATGGAAGCGTTCACTGGGGCAAGCGGTAGTATTGTAGTCTGAAGTATGTCCTTCCATCCTGGGGCTGACTTCTGGAGCCGCTGTTATACAAGCAAGTTGGCACTTAATTCACTGCAGTATTGGCTTAAGCCCAGCACTGAACTGGTTGTCGAACAACGGGGGTGTGGAATTATCCTTTCCCCTTGAAAGCAAGACTTTAGTGCTTTTTTTTGGCGGGGGTATTGCGTCAGCAATGGTCAACCTCCGCCACGTCGTGATCCAGCCCCCCCACCCCAACACCCTCTCCCCTCCCCCACGCACCCCTGCAGGTTTAAGAGAGTGAAAAGCAAAGCACGCAATAAGTAGCTCGCTCGACATTCAGGCGTGGGGGTGGGGGGGGGGGTGGGGGAGAGAGGGTGTCTCAGCGCTGCGTGAAGGCGCCTGGGAGTTTCACCACAAGCAGCCCCGGTTTTACAGGATGTTATCCTTTTCGAATCATATCACTCTAATCCCAGAAGATTACAACCTTGGCACCAGGCTTCAGTGAGAGGCAGCAGCCGGGCCGGGCCATCTGGGCATTAGAAGCAGATGATTTTGCTACTGATGCATTTCAACCGCATTTCATCGAGAGGTATGTGTACCAGCTCATACTTGTGTGTGCTTGTGTGTATGTGTGTGTGTGCGCGCGCGCGCGCGTGTGTTTTTTTCAATAAAAACATACAATACTTAGGCTTAAGAGGTTACGAGGTTTATCCTGGCATGGAAACCTGGGAGGTTTTATACCACAGTTACAGAATCGAGGCTGTTTCGCGGTTATCACAAGCCGCAGTGGATCTAGGCTCATTTATAGTAATAATAATAATAATGAGAATCCTTACATTTGATATAATGCCTTATCACATCTCCAGGACGTCTCAAAGCGCTTCACCGAACATCCTGTAAAGTGAATTGACTGTATGTTTTGTGGGCGAGACGCGGCCGCCAATTGCGCACAGCAGTGTCCCCACAAATAGGCGTGGACTGAAGTGACTCATTTTTTTTCTGAAGGAATTATTACCCCTAAGGAAAAGCTATCTGCCAATCGACTAACCACCGGGTTCCTACTCACTGCCGGGTAAACATTACAAACATTATGCAAGTTTCCTTACTCCACACTCCTGATAATAATCCCTCCAAAAGAACCACAATAATAAAATTGGTCATTTCAATCCATGACTGTTTGTGGGGCACTGCCGTGCGCAATTGACTGCGGCGTTTCGCCCACAAATCCACAGTCAATTCACTTTACAGTATGTAAAGCACTTTTTCTGTGAAGCACTTTTAGACGTCGATAAAATGTGAAAAGCACTGTATCAAAATACAAGGATTATTATTATTATTATACTACCATTGGGTTAGAATGCAGCCTTGAAACTATCTTTAGTACAGTATTATCTTTTTTACACTGGGATCTCGTGCTTTTGCCTCTTATCACACGTAACGTTCCTGCTCTCACAGAGGTGACCAAGGACACAGCTTTTTTTCTCTCCACTTCTAAGGTATCTGGAGACTTTTGCCCGAGTTCAATAAATATCAATGGGCTCACTCCCTCAATGGTCCTGAGGGGGGACTACAGACCCACAAGGCGCTAACTGAATCACTCGGATATATTGTCTGTTTCACCTGATATAGTCTCGAAGACGAGATAAGGCCCTGTCTCAAACGCACGCACTTTTATTATGAAAAGGTGTTGCAGTGGGTCACAGCCTCCCATGGGTTCAAAGGCCAATGGGCTCATCTGTATTGTGAAGTCTCTGCTCGAAAAGGCCACATCTGTGAACATCTGTTGAGGGTAGGAAAAGCTTGCGGCTCAGCGCAGATCCACTCTCCTTCCCCCTAACCAACACACACACACACACACACGCGCAGCCCAGTGCGAGTAAAATAATAATCAATGGAATCTAACGAAAACGACGCTGTGATGAACGACACAGAGAGCTGGCTGGTCTCACCCACCACCCACACCCTCAGACACGAACGATCATCTCTGTTGCAAGATCGAGCTGACGAGGGCTCCAACCAACGCCTCTCCCCCCACTACCCCCCACACCCACACCCCCCCGATCGCTTCACCTGTGACACATTCTAGGTGTTCTGCGACTCTGGCTTCCACCTGGACTGGAATTCAACTCCAGGCCGAAGAGATAGCGGCCCTTTCCTGCCCCCCCCGCCCCACTGTCTTATCATTAAATCAGCCATCTGACATCTGTTTATCGCTATGGCAACAATCTTTGAAGCACATCCATTAAACATCTGGCTTTCATCTAATTAATCCTCCCAGGCTGGTGGTGGCATTTTGGCATAAAGTCGATTGATATGACAGGCGTGGTGCGTCGCAGAGAGTCCAGATAGTGCTATTAACTCAAGTGTTCACAGTGTCATTCTTCTTCATTCAACTTCATAAATATCATCGGCGCTCCCGACACTGCCCTACACGCTGCCGGCATTGAAACCGCTCGTTCATTTCACGGCCGTTTGTGAGGCCATCGCTGTGCGCGGCTGGGCTGCCATGTTCACCTATTCATACACACACTGTCTGTCTCTCTCTCTCTCTCACACACACGCGCACACACACACAGTCACTCCGTTTGACGGTAAATCCTGTGAAGCGCTTTGGGACATCCTCCCGACGTGAAAGGCGCTCTACCAAATCCAAGGCACCAAAACCAGACCAATCAGCCCAATAGTAATAGTAATAATGATCATTAGCATTTGATGTAGCTGCTGTGCGTAATTAGTTGCCGGTTTTGCCAAGAAATATACAGTCAATTAACTTTACAATATATTCTGCAAAGCGCTGTGAAACTTCTAGAAGATGTGAAAAGCACTATATCAAATGCTAGGGTTACTATTATTTATAATGACTACTATTATCACGTCGTTGAGACGTCTCAAAGTGCTTCATGGAATAAATTGCAAAGTGGATTGAACTCAGTTTGATTCCTCACCCCTCCTTAATGCTCGTCTCCGTCAAAATGTGCATCTAGCTTCCTGTGAAGATACATTGGTACTTCAAATGAAAGCTCGCTAGAGAACAGGTTGGAGACATACTCGCTGGTGACCTGTGACTGACAAACGGGCAAAATAATAATAATAATACTTGCGTTTGATACAGCGCCTTCCCATGATTTATAAACATCTCAAAGCGCTTCACAGATCATACTGTATATTTGTGGGCGAAACGTGGCAGCCAATTGCGCACAGCGGTGACCCGCAAACAGTCGTAAATAATCAAGACTTTTGGGATAAAAAATGGAACCGAAAGGGTTAACAGCTGCCCCCAGCCAGCAAAGTGAGCAAAAATACTGTTTAAGTGTGTCCTTGCTCTCTCTCTCTCTCTCTCTCACTCTCCACTGGCACGAAAGCGGATTAGCTAATAATTCCACTGTATCTGGGTTCTACAAAGGTAGTTTCCGATTAGCCTGTAGCTCGCTGGGTGTGTGCCAAAGGTGGGGAGGTTTGAAGTTGCTCTTTCACCCAGATATACTTTTATAGCATCTGCTGTCTCGCGGCAAACTGACAAACCAATTCATCAAGAGGTCAGGCTCTCGAGCGAGCACCAACGGCGGCCACCAAATAACATAGATACGAATCGCAAACACGGATTAGAAATATTTCCAGGGTTCAGCGAGGACGTTTCAAAGAGAACGAAGGACGTGTATCATGGTCCAGGAGCTGAAAAGCTCTTCGGTTCAGGCGAGATAATCGTTTTGCCGCAACTCTGCATTCGGTTCCCAACGCTGTGAGTCGGGTTTGAAACCTCGGAGACAGTATTGGACACTCTGACTGACCTAACAGAATTCTCTGTAAAGTGAATTGACTGAATTGACGCGAAATGTGGCAGCCAATTGCGCACAGCAGCGTCCCCACACACAGCTGTGGATTGAAATGACCAATTTTATTATTGTGTTTTTTTCTTTAGAGGGATTATTATTAGGCGTGTGTGTGTGGAGTAAGGAAACTTGCCCGAGGTTTCGCCCTGACCTGCCTGGATTCGAACACAGGTCTCACGCTTGTAAGGCGAGTGCTCTAACCACTGAGCCACAGGACTCCATAGACGCGACTTGATAACACTCAACGCAGAAGAGCAGTTCCAGTCAATCAAGCTTGGGGGTATGACTAACTATCTTATTGTGTCATGACGCACATTGGTGTCCTGTCACACTGTGTCAGTGTTACCCCACCACCCACCCCACTCACTGGCTATTATGTTGTCAGGCAATGGCAGAAGGCAAATGGGATACCAACCAGCGTGTGGAGCAAAACCAGAGTAAGTCCATTTACCAGGAACGGTGGTTGATTGACGTTACCTCACGGGTGTCACTTAAGAAGTCGCTTCGACTCTGCAAAGGGAAGGCGGTCGGGAGGGTGATTTGGAAGGCCGAGAGCAATCGATCTAAAGGGTCTTTCTTTGTGGCTACCCGCATCCTTGCATTTGATGCACTGCCTCTGAACGTCTTCGGGACGCCTCCAAGCGCTTTGTAGAATTTCTAGGTGTAAAAGTGAGTTGACTCGTGTATTTCGTGGGCAAAACGCAGCAGCCAATTGCACACAGCAGTGTCCCCAAGAGCAGTCGTGGAATTGAAGCGACCCAATTACTACTTTTTTTGGGGGTGGGGGGTCGGAAGGCGGTCAAGACTACATGCCAAGCACTTGGAAATCGATCCGGAGAACTGGATGGACTGGGTCGTCAAGCTAATAACAAGTCCGCAGACCCACCCATCTGGTGTCTGGTATTTACCGCGTGAAAAAGGGCTGATCTCTGTGAACTGGATTTGAGATGATGCAAATTCTTCCTGACAGCACGGAGCAGAGTGAAGTGGAAAGTACAGGGTTCGGCTGCCCTGGATGATGTCACGCTCATATTTAGCGAGGACAAAGGTTAGATGCCAAATTGAATTAGACGCAGTTTAAGATTCGAGTTTCAATGGCACGAATCTGCCGGACGCGAAATGAACGTCCCTCGGGAGTGGCTTTTTTCTCGTCGAGGAAAATTTGTTGTTTTAAAAGCGGAAGTGTCACTAACGCTCCGTAACGGTGTTTCACGCTGACTCGGGAGGCTAGATTCTGCATTGAATTCCAATTCCCCCACTGCCTCTCGAGCCTTCTGCAGCCGACAACAACGACGACGACGACGACGGCAACAACATTCGCACGGCGCCTTTCGTGTCCCAAAGCGCTGGACACTCTGTGTTTTGGACCCGAGCTGGGAGGTCGGGATCAGGGAGGGTGAAGGGCAGGGTTGGAAGGAGGGGGGGGATTCGAAGGCGCGGTCGAAGAGGAGGGTCTCGAGATGGATCTTGAAGGAGGCAAGGGAGGGGGCGGCGAGGCGGAGGGACTGGGGACGGAGTTCCAGCGGGCGGCGGCAGAGCAGCTAGGGAATTAGTTTTACTCCGGCATCTCTTTGCCCCCCGAAATCAACAGCGAAGCAGAATGGTGTGCACTCAGTCGTTTTGGACACTAAAGCACTCGGACGCATTTCAAAAGCGTTTGCAGATGTCACATACTACAACATCTGCATAATTTGCACCCGGCAAACGACATTCGGGGGGCCGGGAAAGGTTTTAATGCGCACGGAACGAGAGAAGGTTTTTGAATGGCACTCTTTGTCTCTACGCTTCTCTCCTCTCCACCCCCCCTCCTACCCACCCACTCAATGTTAAGTCACAGAATGAAATAGCTCCATCGACAATTTGTCAATCTCATAACCTGGGATTTGACTAATCAGTGCTCTCTTTGTTCAGACTCAGGAATTAGCAGCCAAACAATCAACGACAGGGCTCCTTGCAATCACGTTCAGTTTGAGAGGCAGATTTCGAAGACATTATTGCCATCACTTGTGGAGATTCAGCACAGGTGCCAGAACTCCCCTTTTTTTTTGCTTGGTTGGTTGGAATTGAAAACAAAACACATTAAACAAAACCCGTGGAATATAATTACACGCGCACCACAGTACAGCTTTAAATCGTTTTATGATGTTAGGGTGTGTGTTTGTATGTGTGTGGGGTGTGGGGGTGGGGGGGGGAAGAGAGAAACAGAGGAGGTTTTAGGGCTATTGATTTGTTTTGTGGATCTGTTTCTTTAGCTGCAGAGGACATTGAAGCGAAAACTATTCTAGGTATCATAGGTTCAGTTTCCAGCAATGGGCGACTGTATAATAATGATCAGGTGTGCTGCTTGGGGTGGTGGGGTGGTGGGGGGGACACTCGATAGTCCGAAGGATCGACAGTCTGAAGGTTCATTACTCCGAAGGTTCGATGGCCCGAACACACAAATTTCCTATACCTGCCGTGGTTACCGTAGTTACCGCTCAATAGTCCGAAAATAAGGTTCGTTAATCCAAACATTTGGTGCGATAGTTTGAAGGTTCATTAGTCCAAATGTTAGGGTTAGGGTTAGTGTTAGAGTTAGTGTTAGGATTAGGGTTAGGGGAAGCTTCGGACTATCGAACCTTCAGACTAATGACTTTCGTCTGCTCTAATATTATTTTTAGCTTCCCCACCTTTCATACTCGCTCTCTGACCTCTCTCGTTCTTTGTCTCACTCTCGCTCATTCTCTCGCTCTCTCTCTCAAACGACATACACACACACACACACACTCTCTCTCATTCTCTCTCGCTCCACTGCCAACACAACCTATCCAGAAAACGTTGGATGTTGCTCAAACCGCAGCCGGTTGAGTTAGGAGTTTCAGCAGAGTGCTGAATGACCCGTCTCGGAACGTAGGAACATTTGGAATTTTTTTAACACGCAGTGGCAAAATACGCTTAGTGGTATCTGGAGCCAAGGGATCACACTTCACAGTCGATCAGCAGAGCAAGCAGCAGTCATCAGCTCCAAATTAATAAAGTTAATTGTCAAAATATTCATTAAAAATACCCATTTGGCAGGCAGCAGCCTTGCTAATATCTCATTTAATCCATAATGCTGCCATCCCTGGATTGGTCACTGCTAATAACTACAACAACTTGAATTCACGTCGCTCCCTTTGTAGTCGGAACAAACGCCTTCAAAGCCCTTCACAAGGCCGGGATCAGATGCCAAGTGATGTATCTTTGGTGCACTTTTTAAGCATTATTACATACGAACAGCTGCTAAGGGAATGCACACAGATAGGCTATTAAGTAATTGTTCTCCTGAGGAATTTTCGTAAAGCAGGTTTGTGCAACTGAGCGAGTTGCATTTAAGTTTGCAACCCGCCTGGAAAATATACAGTCAATTCATGTTTCAGTCCAGTACTGTACATTCTGCGAAGCGCTTTGAGACGTCTCGAAGACGCGATAAGTCGCCGTATCAAATGCAAGGATAATTATTATTGTTAATTATTATTATTAAGATAATCCTGGCATTTAATATAGCGCTTTCTGTGTTAGACGCACATCTCAAGGCGCGTCACAGGATATACCGACTGCCAAGCCTAAGTGACCGTGTGCTTTGGAGGCAAATTTTGCTTTGGGCTGTGAGTCCTGAAGAACATAAGGAATTCCGCGCTTGTTTTGTGTTTGCTGTAACCCAGGTATGCCAAATTTCTGCTAATGTGTCAGATCAGTGGGGTTTGATTGGCACTGGTTA